>JAJHSJ010000004.1:18495066-18538779 GCA_021015155.1 Magnolia officinalis | reverse complement strand
TATATGCTTCGGTTTGAGCTAAGGATCTAAAATCATCTCGTAAAATAGATGGACAGACGGGATAAAATACATAAATCACGGTGGACCCCACAGAGTTTACTCAGTACTTTTGGCGTTCTGAGTTACTCAGTACGCAATCCGCTTCCAGTAGCCAATCCGTTTCCGATTAGCTGGTGTACACACCACCAATCTAGTCGGGTGTGGGTACGTCTCGCGCGAAAACTAGCGCTGACGCTTCTCGAGCTCCTGAGACATAGCTGTCCTTGTGGCGGATCATTATTACATTGCCATTCCGCATCGGACCGGAATCGTCTACTGCACCACTTTTACGCTGTGCATGACAAACCATGGTGAAAGTTATTTTATATGTAAATCCACTCTGTTAATCAGGTGATAATGATTATTTTGACCGTATATATAAAAGATAATTCAAATTTAAAACTCGTATGGCCCACACCAATAGAAACAATATAAATTTCTCTCAAAACCGACATGTTCACACTATTTAGCCGGACTGAGTTTTTATCAGGCTGTTTCCTTTTTAAATCTCTTTATCCAGGTGAATTAGACTTGATTAAGGGTTTCGATGAAAGATATAACACAATGGTGACCCCACACATACCTATGGTTGGCATCCCATCCCCCGTGGTGTGGTCCATTTGAAAGACAGATCTAACTGATTTTTGGAATTAGAGACTAACATGTTGGATGAAATCTGATCGACGGAGTGGGTTTTACATATATAACATGGTGGGCCCCACAGAGTAAAGCAGCTGTTGCCTAGGATTCCAGTCCTTGTTGGTCGGTGTGTGTGTCGTGTCCATTGTTAGAAAGAGAGCTGTGTGCACTGCGGCTTCTCCCTGACCTTCGCTCATATTCCGGCCTTCTTGTGGCCACCTCTCTCTCTCTCTCCTCTCTTTCTCTCTCAATAATAAAATATTCAGAAAAGGAAAACTCAAACCTTCCCATTTATACATCTCTCTTTCCTCAAATTCTCGGAATCTCTGATCGTGAGGAAAGGAGAAAAACAAAATCTCAGCTTTTTTGCAGATCTGCTCCGATCTCCATTTCAAAAAAGGTAAGAGCTTCTCACGATCTGCTCTCCCTCACCGTTTTCTTTGCTTTAATGCTAATCCAATGTAGTTTCTGTGAAATTCTCAGCAGTCGATTTGCCACACTCTCTCTCTCTTTTCGCGTTTCAACTGGATTTTTCCTTCTGTGAAATACATTCAAATCTGCAGTGTTTCTAAGCCGTTGGTTTGGTTTCTGTTCTGAATCTTCGATTTTTTTGGTTGAAAACGACAGATCTCTGTTTTTTTTTTTTTCATATGATGTGGTATGAATTTAATGCGAATTTTTCGTTTTTCCTTTTCTCTATCTTGAAAAGTCTTGGCACGTTTCTCTCTCCCTTGCCGAAAGATGATAGAATTTAATGCGGCGATCTACTTCTTGATTTTACTGTTGTTGCTTTCCTTCTTTGAAATTTCTGTTGATCTTGAGGTAAATGGTTGAAATTTGATTTTCTTTAGTAGTTTTCTGATATTTACAGCGCCTGCTTTTGACACCTGCAACCCTACAAATAAATTGCAATGACATGCTTGCTCTTTATCAAAAGAGAAGGGGGGTGGTGTCTTTTATATGAAGGGTAAAAAAATCAGGAAATGTAAAAGTCTAAATATCGGCTCCCTTTATAATTCTGTGTTTTTTTTTTTTTTTTTCCACGGTCGGGATCTATTGATTTTGTCTGGTTCTTTCTTTATTTCCTAAAAAAAAGAAAAAAAAGAAGAGCTTGTGTGAAATGGTGTGTGTCGCCACCATCTTCAAAACGATGGCAACCCATATACCATACTAGTGACTTCCATGCTGGTAGATCTGGAATGTTCACATTGGGGGTCATATTGTGGATGGAGGAGCATTAGCCCAAAAAATCACACCAATCTCGGATTTTTCTAAACATCCAGCTATTGGCCATCAAATGGACAGTTCAAAAGAAATTAGTCATCGGTCAAGGTTCGACAGGCAAAGATGGTTACATAAATTAGTCATCGGTCAAGGTTCGACAGGCAAAGATGGTTACATACAGTTGGTTTGATTTTTAATCTTTCTTGCATCCATGAGGAAGCACATGGTTTGTACAGTGTGGATTGGAATACGCTATGCAACGTGTACAGTGGATGAGTTGCCCCCATTTAGTAAATGATGGTGAATCCACGCCATAGCGCAATGCTGTTTAGTTTGATGTTTTTTTTTTTTTTTTTGGTATTGTTTATTTATTTTATGTTCAGTAGTTCCGGTAGATCTTCTGCTTGCATTCGTAGTTTTTAACTGGTGGTGGTAACTGATCACTGTGAATGTTTGTTTAGTACTTGAGAAAATTCCATGCTTTCACAGCTTGTTTATGCTTTTTCTTAAGTCTTATAGTGTAGTTGTGCAGTAATTTTGTTAGATGCATCCAAGATTGAGATGACAACATGGGGGATGCTTTGGGGTTGATTTGATTTTCTCTTTGTTATCTTTTCAGAATCATATTTTCAGGTCATTTTATATGTACAAAAATGGTGACCACCAGATACCAAAGAATAGATGGTAGGAGATCGTCACCATCATATTGTTCAACAGTAACCCTTGTTGTGTTCGTGGCGCTCTGCTTGGTTGGGGTATGGATGATGACATCTTCAGCCATTGTTCCTGTTCAAAATGTGGAGATACCTCCAGAGGAGACCCAAACTGATGTGAATGCACAAGTGGCGGTCGAGAGCATACCTCAGGGGGTTGAGGGTAGTTCGGGGGATGCGTCTCAAGATGTGAAGGGAGGAGATGCTGCTACTGACACTGTCATTCATCAGGATGATGAACCAATTTCGAAGTAAATCAAAACCAAAATCTAAATGAGAAAGCGAATGAAAATACAGGCGAGGAAATCAAGGAAGAGAACATCAGGAGGAGGTCGAAGATACAAAGAATGGGTCAGATGATACACCTATAGTGGAAACAAGAAATGATGGGGATGGTAGGAATGACAATGGAGAATCTAATATGGAAGGTGGAGCGTCAATTCAGAAGGCAAAGAAGCAAATACAGAAGGTGGAGAGGTAAATTCAGAAGGCAAAGTAACAAATACAGAAGCTGGAGAGAGGCGTTCTGAAGGCAAAGAAAGAAGTATAGAAGGCGGAGAGGTGAATTCAGAAGGCAAAGAGGTGAGTTCGGAAGGTAAAGAAACAAATACAGAAGGTGTAGAGGTGAATTCGGAAGGCACAAAAACAGGTACAGAAGTTGGAGAGGTGAGTTCAGAAGGCAAAGGAACCAATACAGGAGACAGAGGAGTGAGTTCGGAAGTTAAAGAAACAAATACAGAAGGTGTGGAGGTGAATTCGGAAGGCACAAAAACAGGTACAGAAGTTGGAGAGGTGAATTCAGAAGGCAAAGGGACCAATACAGAAGACAGAGGGGTGAGTTCGGAAGGTAAAGATACAAATACAGAAGGTGTGGAGGTGAATTCTGAAGGCACAAAAACAAGTACAGAAATTGGAGAGGTGAATTTGGAAGGCAAAGAAACAAATATGGGAGGTGCAGAAACAAATGAGAATGGACAGGCTGAAAGTCAGGAAGAGAATCTGAAGGTGAAAAGAAATTTGGAGAAAACAACGATGGTGGACTGCATGATGGTCAGGAAAAGGAATCTCAGGGTGAGAAGAAATCAGAATTGGAGGAGAGCTCAGGCAAAAAAGTGCAAGGTCAAATAGAGGAGGTGGAACAAAGTCAAGGGAAAGAAGAACAAAATTATGGTGATAACAAGTCAGGCAACCAGACAACAGTTGAGGTGTTTCCTGATGCGTCCCAGTCTGAGCTTTTGAATGAGACTAATACTCAAAACGGTGCATTCTCGACACAAGCTGTACAGTCGGAGAAAGAAAAGGAAGTACAGGAGTCTTCTTCATCCGAGGGCCAAACTATAAATGAGAAATCTGCAGCCAAAGGAGATGACTATGGGTATAGATGGAAACTTTGTAATGTCACTACTGGGGCAGATTACATCCCCTGCCTTGACAATGAGAAAGCTATTAAAATGCTCCGGAGTACTAAGCACTATGAACATCGAGAGAGGCACTGCCCAGAAGAAGCCCCAACCTGCCTTGTTCCCCTTCCTGAAGGATACCGACGGCCAATTCTGTGGCCCAGCAGCAGAGATAAGGTATACAAGCATTCACATCTAAATGTGAAACCATCGGTTGCTTCCTTATTTACGATGGCCTTATTATTGTGTCCCTGTTGTAGATATGGTACTTCAATGTTCCTCACACCCAGCTGGCAGCGATAAAGGGGCACCAAAATTGGGTGAAAGTTAGCGGGGAGTTCCTCACCTTTCCTGGTGGTGGAACTCAGTTTAAGCATGGTGCTACACGTTATATTGATTTCATCCAGGAGGTGATTACCTTTAACCTTTTATTCCTTGGTTCCATGGATTTCTTATCTATCACACAAGTACCCACGCACCCATGCAAGTGCACATGCACTCACCCAAGCACTCGTATTCGCACCGCCACAAACACCCACCCACACGCAAACACGCATTTTGTTTGTTATTGGTGTTACTTGCACCTTCTACCTGCATATGCTGCAAAAGATAACACCTACCACTGTTTGTGCTTAATCATGTATATTTCAAAACATAAATGGAAGTAGAGCTGGACACCTAGACGATCCGAGCTGAACTGTGCCAAGCTTGACTCAGTTGGCCAGCAGCTTACCTCAGCTTAAATTTGGCTTGGCTTGGCTCGGTCCTCGAGCTGCACTGGCCAGCTCGGGTTGGGTTGGTCAGCAGCTCAGCCAAGTTTGAGTTCGAGCTTTTGAGTCGAGGTTATATATATATATATATATATATATATCGAGCCAAGTCAAGCCGAGCCAAACCGCATCGAGTTGGGGCTAAGTTTTGAGTCGAGTCGAGCTCGGGCCAGCTCAAGCTTGGCTCAAAATTTTTTTGAGCTCAATTAAATAGCTCGGCTCGGCCCGAACTCAGCTCTCGAGCTGAGCCAAGTCGAGCTTATCTGAGCCCAGTCGAACGAGCTAACTGAGCTAACACGGTTCGTGTCCAGCTCTAAATGGAAGATCTCTGTTTTCTGAAATGGGGTAGCATCTATGAACAGAAGATAAATATAGTCTTGCATGCATAAATGCAATAAGATAGGGTATTACTATTCGTCATAACTGCTTGATTATGTGAATAAACTGCAATATTAAGGTATTGATCAAACAGATTATCTGGCACCTTAGTGTCTTGTCACCAAAAGAAACTCATTGCAAATTGTCCCCGTCCTTTTTCTTTGTAGAGTTTCTTTGCCAATTCAAGCATTGGGCTGCCTAACTAACTTCAAGAGTTGGTGGAATTCCAGCTGTCATTTTATTCTTCAATAAAACTATTATGTCTAACATTGATATATGGTGTAATTTTGCTGCAGACTATGCCTGATATAGCTTGGGGCAACGAAGTCGTGTGGTATTGGATGTTGGGTGTGGTGTGGCCAGCTTTGGAGGCTATCTATTTGAAAAAGACGTTCTTACCCTGTCATTTGCGCCCAAGGACGAGCATGAAGCGCAAGTGCAATTTGCCCTTGAAAGGGGAATCCCAGCTATATCTGCAGTAATGGGCACCCAGAGACTGCCAGTTCCTGGCAAGGTCTTTGATATTGTTCATTGTGCTCGTTGCAGGGTCCCCTGGCACATTGAAGGTATTACCCATGTAACAATTTCTTTGTTCTTATCTCTTATAACATGTTGAAGCCTAAAGCATTTGTTCTGGAAATTTATAATAAGGTTGAACTTGCAGGCGGTATGCTTCTCTTAGAGCTGAATCGCGTGCTGCGTCCTGGGGGATTTTTTGTTTGGTCTGCTACTCCAGTTTACAGGAAGTCAGAGGAGGACGTTGAGATCTGGAATGGTAGGAGTGCTTCTTTGGCTAATCTGAGCATGCATGTGTGTGAAATTTATTGCAGATCAAAGCTTAAACTGCCTTTTTGTTTTTGGCAATTATGGCAGCCATGACCAAACTGACAAAATCCATGTGCTGGGAGCTGATGCAAGTTAGAAGGGAGAGAGTGAATGAAATTGGTGCAGCAGTATTTAGGAAGCCCTCCTCCAACGTTTGCTATGAGAGCAGAGCAGAAAATAACCCTCCACTCTGCGACGAGAATCTCGATCCAAATGCAGCCTGGTACCTTTTCTGTTAGTCATCTAATTGGATTGATTAATTGGGTTGGAGGATGAGGAACTTGCTCTAAAATATGTGTGTTTGTATGCAGGAATGTACCATTGCAGGCATGCATGCACCGACTGCCAGTTGGTGCAGGAGAGCGTGGCTCGCAATGGCCAGAGCAATGGCCAGAAAGATTGGAGAAAACCCCATATTGGCTAAATGATTCTCAGGTTGGTGTTTATGGAAAACCAGCTCCCGAGGACTTCGCAGTGGATTCCGAGCACTGGAAAAATGTTGTGAGCAAAGTATACCTTAACGGGATGGGAATTGACTGGTCTTCAGTGAGGAATATCATGGACATGAGAGCTGTCTATGGAGGGTAAGCGCTGTTTGGATTGTGGATAGATACACACCGAAGATTATGTTAGATCCCAGATTATCTCCTAAGAAGTGCTGAGCAGAGTACTTGTGTCTTTCTTTCTATTACTGTCGATTGTGTTAGAATCGCCAGTTATAAATCCTAATCATGCTTTCACATGTTCTTGTTCTTTGCAGTTTTGCTGCGGCTCTGGGAGATTTAAAGGTCTGGGTCATGAATATTGTTCCAGTTAACTCACCAGACACACTTCCCATTATTTATGAGCGGGGTCTGTTTGGGATGTACCACGACTGGTGTGAATCCTTCAGTACCTATCCTAGATCATACGACCTTCCATGCAGATCACCTCTTCTCCAAACTCCAAAAGAGGTTCGTCATGTACAAATGCTTATCGTTGCACAAAGGGTTTGAAGACTTGCCTAGCAAAGTTTTCCTCGCAGTCAATTGAGTTTTTATGACTTGTCTGGATGCAGTATGGCAATGACAAGAAGAGATGGCTAAATTACAATTAAACCTTGGTTTTTTTGTCCAGGGATAAGGCTAGTAATTGCAAACAAGTACTAAATAAAGTAGTCACCAAGTGGTCGTTCCTCTTCAGCGATTTAATTATTGCAATTCAGCCAGATAGTGCATCCAAACACTGCATAGGGCCGTGGTGTGGGTGAACACTGATAATAATTTGGGCAATTTGTTTCATGGTGCAGGTGCAACTTAGTGGCTGTGATTGCAGAAGTCGATCGGATACTGAGACCAGAAGGGAAGTTGATTGTACGTGACAAAGTGGAAACCATAGCCGTGGTGGAAAACATGGTGAGATCTCTGCGGTGGGAGATCCGGATGACTTTCACCAAGAACGATGAGGGATTGCTATGTGTGCAGAAGACCAAGTGGCGCCCGCAAGAGGTGGAGACAGACAGGTAGTCACTGGCTTAGCTATCGCTGCATCATCCTGATACTGTCACCGAGATTAGGTTTCTTTGCTGCTTTTCTTCTGGTCTGTGTGTAATCTTTATTTTCAGCCGTGTTGTATTTCCTCACCTGCCAATGTATCATTTTTCTGTTGCTGCGGGCTTCTTTTCGTCTTTCCCATCCTCTCTTGTTTTTTATCCCTTCCTTCTTCAGAATTTTCTTCATCTCTTTTCTCTGGGATGGGAGGCCTGAGTTTTGTTGATTGTAAATCATATTCTTAGATTATAATGGAAATCTAGCAATTCATCCAACCATAAAATCCAGACGGGCAAATGTTGTTCGTTTCTTGTGATGGTGTGCGGTATTGAAGGCATAGAACTCTTTTACAGTTGGAGCAGCTTTAAGGTGGAGGAATGATGTTACATGTGTGGCCAAATGCAATTTGCTCTGAATTACTGTGGGACCCAATCATATATGGTTTCGATTGTGTAGCTATCTAGCATTGTGTATTCTACGTACGTTTTAACTGGAATAAACTGTTGACGTTATTCTCATTTCAGGTTGTTCGTTCTCCTTGGTGAGACCCCCCCAACGAAAATATAGGCTTTTTGAAGGTTTTGTTCACGTTGCTGGAAAGAAGATAAAAATAAACAAGAAGTTCGCCTTAGATTTCTCTCTTTCTTTCGTTCACTTTTATTTAGGCAAATGACTAGGCATTAGTGGTGGCTGTGAGGTGAGTTTGTTTTGGTGGATTATCAGATCTCTTATGCGGTTGATCTCTCTAAAGAAGAAATGAGCAGCAGAAGCTAAGGGTGCTTTTTTTGTAGAATGCAAAATGAAAAGCTTAAAAAACACTTGTACAACGTGAAATACCATGGAATTGACTGTTTGGACGGTGGAAAAAAGGAATGAAATGGAAATTCCAATGATTTTATCAGCCATCCGGTGGAGCCCATCGGGTTGGGTCCAACCTGTCATGTGCTGGTGCATCAGGACCCTATAATCCATGTAAGATTATTGACTGTTGCAAGCGTTGATGAACAGCACACGGATCACATGCCTGAGTAGCTCCACCCTCCCTGATACGTTCACACGGGTAAATCCGAACCGTTGTTTGTACTTCGGAGCCAAATCAAACATATGAATGATGGACGGGCCTCCACACAAGAGCCGAGATTGAACACGTCTGCAAGACCTAGTCCATTCATCAAGTAGGTCACACTGCACGCCCTCCCCCAAAAATCAGTCCGTCTCATTCATTCACCGGCTACTCCGGTAGAAGAAAATCCAACGGTTAGAAAATGGGGACCAACGGCCTACCTTGTGAATTACCGGATGAGTGGAATACTGACTTATGTGCTGGGGTAGGCTCAGGACGCGAAATTCCTAGAACAGCTGTTGTGGGGAGCCCGCACAACCCAAAAAATCTGTCAGGTGTGAGACATCCCCTCCGTCCGTCATTTGCACCATCTTTAAGATGGTAAGGCTAATCTAAAATTCAAGTGAACCTCACCACAGGGAAAAGTGGTAATGGAGACGGCTGCCATTGAAATCTTCTTTGGGCCAACAAAGTTTTGGGCCAGGATCATATTTAGTTTTTCCATTAATCCTGGTTGGACTCACCTTATGAATGAGCTGGATGGAATATAACTATACAGTGGGCCCCACGAAAGTTCCAACTGCTGGCGTCCCTATCCCTACCCTTCCTTCCCTCTGGTGTGGCCCACTTGAGTTTTTGGTTGGCCCGATTTTTGGCGGTCAGTCCTAACACGAGTTGGCCCAAAAGATAGATAGAATCGATGCCCCACACACACATCAAGGTGGGCCCCGCATCTTTTTCTTTTTTTTTTTTGCACGGGCTATTAGGGTCCGTTCAGCCTGATGAATGAGCATACGTGATTACGTGTTAGGCGAAACCCATCTGTCCATCTGAAGCGAGCAGTCCTCGACTCAAACGGGGGATTCCTTCCCGTGGCTTCTCATTGGTCCAAGTCAGCCCTGATGACATCAGCTGACATCAGTTGCGATAATGTAAAGAAAATTAAAAAAAAAAAAAAAATGGAAATACAACCGTGTTTCTAAATGGGAAATAAAAGTATTTCCTCTTTCATACCCCAATTTTCTCCGGACCCGCCATGCTGTATGTGTTAGATCCACACCGCCCATCCATTTTTCAAGATCCTTCAGATGCATTCGTCCAAAAACGAGGCAGATCCAAAGCTCAAGTTGACATCATGGCAGGAAGCAATGGGGATTGACTATAGTAAACCTTTCAATCGCCCACCGTGATGTTTATTTGCCATCTAACCTGTTAATTATGTCATACAGACTTGATGACATAAAAACACGAATATCAGCTTGATCCGAGCCTTCTGTGGCCCTGAGAAGTTTTCAAATCCCACGGTTTTCTGTGGTGTAGTCCACCTGAGATTTAGATCTGCCTCATTTTAAGTTCCGCAAATAATATGATCTCGAAAAATGAATGGATGGTGTGGATCGAACACATACATCATGGTGGGGCCCACCAAAATTACACGTCTTCTCTCCGGAATTGGAATTCTTACGGGATGTTTTTAACTAATTGGATTTCCGTGGGCCCCACCATGATGCATGTATAAGATCCATTCCATCTTTCTAAATCAATTTATGGCACGAGCCCAAAAACAGCCAACACAAAGCTCGTAACATAACAGAGGAAACAGTGGCAATTGCAGGCCTACCGTTGAAAACCTTGTGAGGCTTAGGATCAAGCTTATATTTGTGTTTTCCCTTCGTCCAGGTTTGTGTGACCTAATGAACCGGTTAGATAGCAAATAAACATTATGGTGGGCCATAAGAAGGTTTCAACGGTAATATTTCCATCCCAACAACTTCCTGCTGTGTGGTCCGTTGATCTTTGGATCTGCCTCTTTTTTTGACCGACTCCCTAAACAGATCTTAAAAAATTGATGAACGGTGTGGATCTAACACATACATCATGGTGAGGTCCAAAAAAGATCCACACGACTCATTCAAGAAAGCATAAACCGACACAACAGTCCACGTGTCAGTTTCCCATGGGCCCACTCGGGTAACCGCTCCACTGACGGAGCGGGTCCGAGGGTGAGAATCAACTGGGTCTAAACCTCTCCCCATCTCCACTTTTCTCTCCTTAACCACTTTTATCTTGCTTCTTCCCAAACAATAAAATCCACCACATTGAAAAGATGTAGAGACAAGACTCAGACAATGGAAGACGATCATCACGTAAATGGGCCCACCAGAGCAAGCCCAGAAGGCAGCCCACATTCAGAAACTGGATGCAACCACAACAATATCAACAACACCGACGTTACCAATATTGGCACCAACAGCGGCAACAACAGCAACAGCAACAACAACAACAACAACAACAATAGAGAACAAGATCGATTTCTTCCTATAGCGAATGTGGGCCGTATCATGAAAAAGGCCATCCCAAGCAATGGCAAGGTGTCCAAGGATGCTAAGGAGACCGTCCAAGAATGCGTGTCGGAGTTCATCAGCTTCGTGACGGGGGAGGCATCAGATAAATGCCAGAGGGAGAAGAGGAAGACAATCAATGGCGACGATCTCATATGGGCCATAACAACACTGGGGTTTGACGATTACGTGCACCCACTTAAGTTGTATCTGCTAAAATATAGAGATTTGGAAGAAGAGAAGCTTACAATGCCTAAGCAACACCAAACAGACCAGCAACACAACAATTGCCATTGGATAGTCCTCAATCTTCAATAATGTATGCTAATCAGCACTTCTCATTGCCTTTCTCCCCAAATGCAATCCAACAACACCAACAACCAAATGACCCAAGAACCCAATGGTAACAAGATGCCTGATTTTTTGCTTATATCCCCAATATATACTTATACATTCTCTATATAAAATATTCTATACTTTTCTTGTTTTACACTTTCCCTACTTTTTATATATATATAACCGCCTATCCCATGCAGTTCTATATTGATCACAACTGTAGTGGGGCCCACTGAATTGCTCAATCTAAACAATCCAACAGTCAGATTAAAAAAAAAAAAAAACCAATGATCAAGTATGGCCCACCTAATAAAAGTCTTACAGTTCACACTGCACATTGTGCCGACCACTAACATGGCACGCGATGTGAGATCAGCTCATCTAATTAGAGTGGCCCAACTCATTTAACTACATGTGTGCCCAGAAATATTTTGACCCATGAAATCTACGGGATGGGGTACACCTGAAGATTTCATGGCCCAATACCATGAAGATCACTTGAAACGAAAATTGGAACAAGGGTTTTGCGAAGTGAGCCTTTATTATGATAGGTAAAGTTATAGCAGGCCTTACTTTAGATAAAGACTAGGATTCAGCTTCAAAACTACTGCGCGCAATGGCCGTTGGTTGCTTGCTGGCTTCAAAGCCTATTAGTAAAACAGGTGTATCCACTCATTAACTGGGTGGAACACATGAACTGAGTTAGACCATCAGTTGTTCATTGATTTTGATGGCGCAGCGAGCTTGATGAATGGACCATCGGTCCCATCTTTTTGCACAACTAAGATGTTATGCATAAATGAAATGATGGTAGCAAAGAAAATATTGTATGTGAAAGTCAACATACACGTTGTACATGAACGTGTTTCATTTGGAATGTTAGCTAGGCAAATGGGGTTCTTACAACAGCACCAAAGAATTCTTTTTCAGACAGCTAGGGTAGATTCTCATTTTTAAATGATATAAATATTTGTCAAACAAACATGCCCTTTAAATTACATTTTAAAGTACTGACAAATCAAATTTTCAGTTAAAACATTTTGAAGCCTCTTTGCATAATGAAAAGTGGCTGCGTTTGGATGAAAGTAAAATTTGGAAAGTGAATTCCATGTTGGGGAGTTTCTGAAAAACTCACTCAAGAAATGGATTTTTATTCCAACTAAACTAAGATGCAATTTGCTGTATCATTATTAATGAAAAAGGACAATTTTTTTTAAATTTTTTTAATTTTAAATAAAGTGTTGTCCAAAAAGAGCACTCCAAAAAGAGCACGAGATGCGACATTATTGGAAACGACTCTCCACTCTACATCCATAACATTTAGGGAGTGTTTGATTTTTCAAATTTCTTGGTAAATATTGACAAATAAAACATTATTACTTCTAAGTTCTAACCATGTTTGGCAAGAGATGGAAATCAATGGGTATTTCCTCCTCGAAAATCGATTTGAAAAGGGCTGATTAAAATTTATGGGCCCATTGTAATATATGCGACCTATCCTTGCCATCCATTCGTGGAACCGTCATGTGTGACCTAGAGCTATATGAGCTGGATTTAAAGAGGATGCATGCTCATGTTTTAGAATCTTCTTATTATAGGATTCTAGTTCAGTATATATGTGTCATATCACTATACTTTTCACTACTGACTTCTTCTATATATGCTCTTGTAGTATATTAGCTTGTTTGATTTTCTGTAATTGAGTGTAAAGGAATTATGTAATCAAAGGTAGGTCAAACAAGGGAATGGAAATTTTCATGACAAGCTTATTCATGCGCCCAAACACAACAAATGGAAAATCCATTTCTGTGATTTAGAAACTGAAATGGGAATCCATTTCAATGGTTGAGGGTTATAAATTCTTGAGTTTGCTAACCAGGGTGGGCACATTAACACTCTGTGAGCCCCACCGCGATGTGCGCTGGAATCCACACTATGCATTTGGTGGGTCCTCTCTAGGTTATGGGATGGCCGAAAAATCAGCAGTACCTAAAATTCAAGTGGCACACGTGGCCGTACTCATTTAACAACATGTGTGCCCAGAGACCTTTTAACCCATGAAATCTACGGAAGGGCCCGCCTGATCTGTGGTTTGGATGGTGAAAAGGTGGCCCAATACAATGAAGATGGAACAATCCACTCATTAGTTAAGTGGCACATATGAACTGAGCCAGACCATTAGCTGTTGTTCATTGATTTTGATGGTGCGGCGAGCCTGATGAATGGACCATCCTGATTTACGCACCAGGTGATTCATATGATGGGTCCCACCTTTTGCACAGCTCCGATGTTATGCACAAATGAGATCTTTATATGGTGGCAAGGAAAATGTTGCATGTGAAAGTCAACATACAAAGTTGCAAGTGAACAATTTTTTTTTTTTTGGAATGTTAGCTAGGCCAATGGGGATTCTTACAATGGCACCAGAGAATTCTTTTTTCAGTAGAATCCCATTTTTAAATGATATAAATTGGTGTCAACCAAACAGGCTCTTTAGATTCCATTTGGAAGTGCTTGCAAATCATATTTCTAGTTTAAATACTTTGAAGTGTCTCTGCACAATGAAAAGTGGTTGTTTTTGGATGAAAGCGAAATTTGGAAAGTGGATTCCATGTTGGGGAATTTCTGAAAACTCACCCAATAAATGGATTTTTATTTTCAAGTAAACTAAGACGCATTTTGTTGATCATTATTTTCGAAAAATGACAGACTTTTCCAAAATTTAAATAAAGTGTTGTCCAAGGAAAGAGTGAGACGCAATGCTATTGGAAATGATTTCATAGCAATGCTCTCCACTCTACATCTATAACATTTAAGGGGTGTTTGATTTTTCAAATTCCTTCTATTATTACCAACTCACACTGGGATTTCACCACCTATGGATATTTGAAACCTTGACCTAGTGTTGAAACTCTCATGAGCCTACCATTGGAGTAAGAGTAAGGACAATTAATATTATGTCATTGTTATAGCTTTACCAAAGTTAGGTTAAACAAGGAAATGATCACTCAAATGCAAATGCATTAAGCAATTTGTAATTATTGCACTTTTATATAATTATAATAGAAAACTCTAATAAGAAACTTGCATTAGTTTATATTGAACATAACGTGACATTGAACTCAAAACCATTATTATGCGTGTTTTTCCAATGAATAAACTAAAGTTTGGAAAAATGTTATCATTGCAGTTGAATAAACTGATGTAAGAAGACATGTAAAGTAATTTGTAGTTATTGTCAATTTCTTTACCTCTCTTTGACATTACAGGAATCAAATGGGCAATAAATGAGGTGTGAAATTTTTCATGACAAGCTTATTCATGCTGCCAAACAAACCAAGGAAAATCCATTTTCGTGATTTAGAAACTGAAATGGGAATCCATTTCAATGGGCCAGCTGAGCGTTATAAGTTCTTGAGTTTGCTAAACTGGGCGGGCCCATTAGCACTCCGTTAATGGCATTTGAAGATGTGGATAAAAATTCACATTTAGTATTTAAAAACTGCATCGGTCAAACGGTTAGGATTTTCAAATCATCGATCAGTATGTTTTAACTATGAATTGCGAGCATGATTGCGGATAAATGATTCTAATTGCTGAGATGTTGGTTGGTCTTTTAAAAGGATTTAGAAGTTTGTCTAGCAAAATGGAATATTAGTTATATGAGTGCAAAACTACCTAACTGGCGGTACTCTCCTCATACGTGGCAATATGGCACACGTGAATAAGATCCGGGTTGTTCATTCGGTGGTCGTGTGTATATTGATGGCCCGCTTTAACATACTATAAAACTTCATCTTTGAATCTAACTGAGCATGTAATTTAAACTATTAATTACTTTTATTACCATATGTACATGTAGACACCCCATTAATCAAAATACGGACACTTCGTTAATCAAAATACGACCACTACTATGAATGCTTAGAGAATTTTTTTTCTTTTTCATGCTACCCACTAAATATTTAGATCAGATATATATCGTCTGATGAGTTGAACGATATATATATATATATATATATATATATATATATATATATATATATATATATATATATATATATATATATATATATGGAAATGATACTGAGGTCAACCTCATTGGAACTTTTCATGAGTTCGAGTTGCGTGGGCCCACCATGATGTGTGTCAACATCTACCCCATCAGTCAAATGCACCATTCCATGGTGGGCCATAGGCTTAAAAATTAAGTCAATCCTTGACTTGGGTGGGTCACACCACATACAATAGTTGAGAGGGGCTACCCTCCCATTTAAACATTCATAATAATTTATTGGGCCCACCAAGATGTGGTTCACAAATCCAGCCCATCTATCGTGTGTGTCCCACTTAGATGAGGGGTCAGACCAAGTTTCAGAAGCATCCAAGACTTAGGTGGACCCTGCTAAGTGATTTTATATATTTTAGGCATGTCTTCACATGGTTTTAGATGGTATGACCCACTTGAGTTCCATATACGGCTGAATTTTGGGATATCCCATAACTTAAAAGGGGACCCATCAAATGCAAGGTGTTGATGTTCGACACACATCATGGTGGGGCCCACACAGCTCGACCACATGAGAAGTTCTCATGAGGTCAACCTTATATTATCATTTTCCATATGTGTGTGTGTGTGGTGATAAATATATAACTAGAATTTACTCTGATTTCTAATGTGACAGGATCCGAATACTTGATAAGTCATATAGCATACGTCTTTCGTAAACCCAGATTATAGCATGTGAAGGCATAGATCCAAAGTCTATCTAAATTCAATAAAACTCATAAGTAGGACTTTCATACTTGAACCTTGCGAAGAGGTTGAGAGAGGGGTTAATGATTTTAGGTATTTGATTGATATGGACAATAGCGTCTGAAGGCCCAAATTCGAAGTCTATCCAAATCCAGTAGGACCCATAACTAAGACCTCCACACCCGAATCTCGTGGAGAGGTTTAAAAGAAAAGCTAATAATTATGTTTTTACCATTCATAACCCCTCATGCAACATACTCGTATCCTCAGACACTAAGCCCTAGGGGGTATATACTTGCTTTGCAATAACCATGTATAGTTTTGGGTTGTATACTAACTTTCACAAGATTGATAAAATGGTTCGATTAAGTACTATTTTATAGTCATCACTAGTCAAAATAAAGGCTTCATAATTCATGTTAGGCTAGAATGCGTAGAATTGCCTTGAGATAAAAAAAAATTGAAGAATTCCTAACTTAAGTAACTCCTGATTTGATATGTGCTATAAATTCTGGGTAAGAGCGTCGGTTACAAAAAAGGAAGAGGTTAAACACCTTTTTACCGCCCGTGTGAAACGTGGTATTTAAGGAATTTTCAGTAAAATACTAAGATTTAAATATCCAAACTATAAAAGATAAACTAAAAATGAAATGGGAATAGTAGAAAATTGGTTTTCTGATAAAAGTACGGAAAAGAAAAAGAGCATGGTTTTCGGTTACTCTTTTATGTTAAGTATTCTGATACACAAGATTCTTAAGAGAGGTAACTGTAGAGTATACTTTATGTGATGTCAAATAGCGTCTATTACCTTGGTGTTCAAAGAAGTGAAGTTAGAATATACAGACTGGAAATAGATATATCGAGAATACAACGTTGGCTTTGAAGTTGAAATAGAATATAAGAGATTGAAAGACTAAAAGCAATCGAGAGAACATGGAGTTAGAGTTTCTGTCTCCATTTCAAAATCGCAGACAAGCACCCCCTCTGTCCTCCTAGCTCTCTTTGTCCTCTAATTGTGAGGGTGAAACTCTCTTTTATAGGCATTTGAGATAAAGACACGTAAGGCTGAATGGATAAGATCGAGCAAGCTCGAGACTTTTGCATTAATGTCAGACTCAAGCAAACCGAACCACAGCTATAGAGATATGAGCAAGCGAGCCTTAGACGGAGCCTATGCGAACCTGCTGAAGAGACGAGAGCAATCGAGCTTGAGACGGAGCGCCCATCACATGAAATAGTGTTTTGTAACATCCTGGATTTTCACTGTTTTGGATTTCTAAAAATCCTTGAAATTTCTTTTTTGTAATTAACTTATATTGTCACTTACTGACCATTAACACTCAATGTTAGTTTATACACGGGCGGAACCAGTAAAGAACCGTACAAGTCCGATTAATTAACAGTAGGAAGCCAACGAATCTGCCCGATCACTTGAACATCAAGTTTAGCTCCATGATTCACTCACAGAGGGCCCAAATCTAACCGACTCATCGCTAATAAATCAAGACAATCATAACTAAATTAAAGATCCAACCGAAGCCGAGTCCGACAAGGCCCGGATCTTGGTTAATAGACCAAATTAACCCCGTTACTCTTATAGCCTAAAACCGACGGTTTCGAGTAATTATGACCAAATCTCCACTTTCACTAGTTATAAATAGGTCACACTATGAACATAGTTGATCCAAACCCTAATCAGTGCCCACGAGAAATTTCACTACTAAATTCATTTCAGAAATGCCCCGATTTTTCAAACAAGCTTTATATCGCTCATTGGTGGGCCACTAATTCCAAAACTATAAAATAATGTCCATCTTACTGGGCTTGACGTCCATCGCGGGAGTCAGACCTGGGTGTTGTCCAGAACCGCTCAACTTAAGCCGAAGGACGAGTGCATGAGAAGTGCAAATACCCTAAAGAAATGAGCTGGAACTTAAGTGAATTAGGTCGTCCACTCTTATATAAAGTTGAGGATTTCAGACCGTCGGTTTGTGACCAAACTTTACCCATGGAGTAAGGATATTTCTCTGCTTATATTCGTATAGTCGCGGCCCCGATCGACTATCGGTGACCGTTGAATAGACTTCTAATCATATTTGTCGATCAGCGCATCCAAATGGCGTATCGATCATATACATACGTAGATCATCATTAAGGCTAACTATCCTACGGTATATATCAATGTGTACAACCCATAGTGGGCCCTAGAGCTTAGAAAGACCCTCTCATAGGTCTAGTATAGTAAAAACCCAACGCTTGGGGCCATTGGCACCAAATTTGACATTATAAAATGGCCTCATTTGGGGCACTCCTCTCCCCATACGAATTTGCCCTAAAAAAAAGAAAGAAAGAAGAGAGAAAAGGGAGAAAGAAGGAAGGAAGAAGAGAGGAAGGGAGAGTGAAGGTGGGCCCTAAATCAAAGTGAGGCCAAGGGAGTCAGATACTTGCAACTCATCACCTCTTCCTCAACGAATCCTCCACCACGACCGCCCATTCGCTTCCGTTGATTGTATAGGTAAATTTCTCACCCTTTTTTCTTGAAACCCTTGTGTGTGTGAGGGTTTGCATGAGATTCTAACATGTAAGTTTATTGTCTTAGGATTCCGGGCGATCGACGCCGAGTTCGGCGCTTCTAAGTCGTTTTCCAAGTCTCCAACGATCCATAGGTGCGGACTATTATCCTTAGGTGACCTAGCACCAATTATATTATGAGGTTAATGATTTTGTATGTTTGAAATGTTGTATTAGAGAATCTAGAGAAAACCTAGGAATTGTATGTTTATTGGAATTGTATGGAATTGCATGTTTAGTTCTCATTTGATGTTGACCTTGCCTCTCACATGATTTAGCACATGGATGATTACATGCTCATATTTTATTTGATTTCTCTCATATGGTGTTGTTTCCTAGCATGTGTGATTCATTTCTCTTGTGTGATTGGTTCCTTAAGATGTAAGAATGTTTAACTTCCTCACTAACCCACCCACTCACATGCACCTTGATCAAGATGATGTAGCTTGCTTGTTAAGAGTAGTTGAATCGTATGTTGAGATGTATGCAAACATGATACTGTTATGCTAGTTGATAATCCTGTTAGTTGTCATGTTATGAATCACCATCCAAACCCTTGGGTTGGTCAGGAATACAAGGAGAACGAAGGTGGCCCCATTGGTGGGATTGTCTTGAGGCTAAACCCATGGATTCGGGCGAATACGGGTGGTCAACAGTAGTTTGACTACATGGGTCGCTTATACCCGATGTCGTTCCGCCACGTATTTGCCTGAACTCATGTGGTCTAGCCTACTTATTGACCAACCTTATTTGTTAACATGTGTGCTCACCTATGTATGGAACCTGGAACACCCCACTACCGGGGTAGCCCATTGATAATCACATTAAAAGTGGTCCACCGCCTCGTGAGCTGGTCATGGTGGAATAGGACACTGTGCCCGAGCTGTCGGCCTACGCTGGGGTGTCGCACCTCCCCGTAGTGACCGTAAGCGATCCCTTTCTCTCGGTGCTCCCCATGTGATTGAAGTCGGGGATGGAGAACCCGACGGGATCAAGGACCGCGAGGTCTCGGCCTCATACGTTGGGGGGCCTTGGCCTCGCAACCAACTCAGGGCATGATGCACGGGGTGTATCAGATTCCCCAACCTGCTGGATGAGTGAACTTAACTAAGAACTCGGCTAACACTATCGCATTACATCGCACTAGTTAGGGTGGCGACTCGGCAGTCGAGATTGCTCTGAGGGAGTGTTGATCATGCGCGATTGTTAGATGTAGTCGCTCGAGGGAGTGTTGTGGCGAAGGCATGCATCATATCATTCATCATGCATTCGTATTAATAAGATTAGTTAGGTGTTTATGATTAATTGATTTTCATTAAATTCATTTTATAACTGATACTTGTTACAACTTAAGACTAATATCACCCACTGAGTTGATCACTCACTCCCACTCTAGGACGGTGTTTTAAAACACCAACTAGACATTTTACTAGATGCAAGTGAGGCGGAGCTCGACGAGCCGAGTGAGGTGAACAAGGATAGGGAAGAGGAGCTTCCCTGCTTCCAGATTTTTTACAGATCCTTTTAGTTGAGTTCGGGCTACCGCGGGGTATGGACCAGGGCCCTAGTCGCTTTGGCTCACATATGGGTGGGACTAGTTCCCTATTTAAATTATTTTGGATTCATTGCCTATATATTTTTTTATATTTAGTAGCAATTGATACTGTTTTATGACGTACTTATGCTCCATGCCTTGCTAAATCCTCTATTGTTTATGAATTATCTAAATATAATCAAAATATTAAGCCCATTAGGGCATCCATGACACTTGGGAGTTCGAGAGCCGAGTTCTTACATGGCCCTTGAAAACCCGGGGTGTTACATGTTTAAATACACAAAAAGCCCATAGCTGGCGCTGACAACACCAGTTTTATGCAAAAATCTAGCACTCAACAAAGCCGACACCCAACCTCATGTGTTAGGCCAATTTTGTCTCAATCAGTACCGTTGGTTGCCTTCTTATGGTAATTTTAGCCATGTGTACCCTCTTGGATCGAGGATCACCAAAATTAGAAAGCCATGTAGTTGTGTTTTGATTAGTAGGGTGTCTACAGATGCACCTCTTTAGTAGAGGTTGGGATACAATTGAATGTCAAAGCAAGTGGACACCCCATCTGGCGTAGATGAAGAGGCATTGGTTCCTCTACTTTCAAGTGTTATGATCGAGGAGCTTTCCTAGTTAAAAGCTTAACTCAAACAATTCATGGGGGTGGGAAAAATATTGCAATATCTGATTGCAACCCTTTCACATCATTGATCGGCGTGCGCATCAAAGAAATCTAATGGGTTGGATGTTTGGTGGTTAAAGCCTCTTTGCGTGTGGCTTGACAAGGATAACACACACTGGATCCGGAAATAGTAGTTTTACATGCTGCATGATCCCTATGATCGCTTGCAAACATATTATTTATAATGGACAGTTGCTTGGGCGTTTTGTAGCTTTACGGATCTCCCGTATTACAATGCAATAGTTTTGCATGTGTTCTAAACTAGGGTTGTCTGGATTATATTTTTAGTTACTCGAGTTTTATATTTTATCACCATGGTTTGTAAAAGATTCTTTTCGCAAGTTAGAGTGTGATTACGCCAATCCAGGTATCAAAACAAAGTATTCTGGACTTATCAAATTCTTGTGATGATTAGCCTAATGTTGTGAGGTCTTGTAAATCATCTTATGTTTTTTTTTTTTTTTTTAAATAAATTTATTTTTGAATTGTGTTGAGCAAGCATGCCTACCTTCTAGTGTTCACATGGATGTTGTGCTTCCAAAGTTTGATCTTGTGGTATGGCTTGGGATAGGTTTGATCCATCATACGACATCTAATAGGTTTCGATCAGAACTTTGAGCGGTTAAGATATGAGGTGATCGATATGCGTTGATCTGATCTGTCATACTACGTCTAATGGCCTCGATCAGACTATTAGACGGTCTAGATAAAAAAATATGATGAAATGGAATGGACTTGATTTACCACCCTGCATCAAAAAGTTCTTTAAAAATAAATAAATTTTGTGCAATAGGAATCCGAGTTCAATCAATGTGGATGATGCATACCCGATCTGTCATACAACTTCTAATGACCTCGATCAAAGCTTTAAATGGTTGAGATCGGATAATGTGTATGCAATGGAGTGGGGCCGATTTGCCAACCGATGTACAAAGGGTTTTTTATTGGAGTTTTGGACATTGGAATCAGGGTTCCTCTTAATTAATTATGCAAATTGAAATGTAATAGATGCAAACAGAATACAATGGAATGGATCTAATCCATAATCCAACGTTCAAATGGCTTCAAGACTCCAAGTGGATGCATGACGGTCAAGACCAAGAATCCATCGAGGAATGGAAAAATGGATGAAATGAAATGCATGATGTGTAATTGATATGCAAATCCGATAGGTCATGCAGCATCATAATGCCTCGGTTAAAGCATTTGAGGGTCAATATCATAAGTTGTGTTGATCGATGTGTGGATTATATCAATCATACAATGTCAAAATGCCTCGATCAAAGTATTTGACAGCTAAAATTGGATATTTTTGTTGATCGAAGTGCAGATTCAATCCATTATATAGTGTCAGAATGCCTCAATCAAAGCATTTAATGATCAAGATCATATATGTGTTTTATTGCATCTATGTGAATGGAAACAGAATGTGGTTATCGGTGCGTAAGTTCAGGTACAAGTGTGTTGTGCGGTAGACCCATAAGTGATTTTTTTTATAGCAGTTGCAAAACAATTTACGCTCTTTGAGATTGATTTATTCCATGATCTCTTCTTGTGTTTTTCTATTTCTGAATTTTTTTTTTTCGAAATAATTACAATAAAGAGTGAAGTGCAACATGTACAACTAGAAATGTAAATGGGACTAGTATGTGCTTAAATGAAGGATGCTCGTAAGAAAGTAAAGAGACCGGTTCATACTAGAATGCAGGATGTAAGGAAGAAAGTGAAAGTATTAGTATTCACTAGAGAGCTGGAAAGTAAATGGACCAGTATGGAACTGAAATGTTGGATGATTGCTATAAAGTAAATGGACCAGTATAGAACTGGAGTGCGATAATGCTAGTAAATACTGGATGTTAAAAGAATCTCCTAAAAGTGTACAGCCTAGTGCTTTAAGTCGAGAGATGGCTAATGGTCTAGTCTTCGGCAAAGTTGCCATTATGTGAATGCTCAAGAAAATTTCCCCCCAGGTTGCCCACTAGGTGTCTAGGTTGAACCATCTGATGGTTGCATGAGTCGAACGATGAATATATATAACATATATATGTGCGATGATAGATATGAGACTATAATTTATTCATATTTATGATGTGTCAGGATCCAGATACCTGGCAAGTCACAGAGCATACGTCTTTCGTAAACTTAAAATATTGTATGCTCGGTTGATACGACCGATAACATTTGAAGGACCTGATCTAAAGTCTATCCAAATCCAATGAAACCCATAACTAAGACCTCCATACTCGAATCTTGCAATGGGGTTAAGAAGATATGTTAATGACTTTAAGTGCATGGTTGATGTGGGCAATAGCATATGAAGGCTCAAATTTGAAGTCATCCAGATCCAGTATAACCTATAGTTAAGACCCTGATACTTGAACCTCGTGAAGGGTTGAAAAGAGCACTAGATCCGCCTTTCCCATCTTTCAATCCAAGTTATAATCAGAGTCCACCTTAAGACCATCAGTCAGTGATACTCCACCTTCCCCATCTTTTAATCTAAGTTACAATTAAAGTCTATCTAAGGACTGTTAGTTCCTTAGTTTTGTCAATGACATGAGATAGGGTGTCTTGAGTCAATTGAGCCTCCATAGGAAGACACTGAAGATCGAATACTCTAAAACTTAAACTATCATGGCTAAAGACAATAGAAAAGTATGAGGTGACTTGGTAAACATATCCTTAGACCACCTTAAGAACCAAAACAACTCACCTCGAGATGAATCATCACATAGGTAAACATTTGATTCATTTAAACCAAGCATTAGACACTTAATGAACTTGAAAAGTTAGCTTTCTAAGATGTGTGGAGCTGCTGTAAAATAGATTATCCAAACAACAATCTTCGAGTGAATCTCAATTCCATTGACAAGCTATCAACGGGATGGGTTTCTAGCAGACATCGATTGATCAAGGATGACACAAAATGTCCAACAACAACCGTCTGAAAAGTTGGAATTTATTGATCATATTGAAGGACCTTCGATCCCATCCGAGAGTCATTTCATCAATTGAAGGCATCATTTAATTGATCGAACATGCCATTTTTCTGCAAACTTTTTTACAGTTGGAACTTGTTTCCTTTATATAGGACACTTGGACCTTAGGCTTTTGGATGCATTTTTTGTGCAATTAAAGCTTAGGTAACTCCCCACTTATATCTCTTATCCTATGACTCTAAACATTTGAGATTCAAATAATCTTCATTGACGTTACCACTCTAATAAGGATTCTAACCTCTATTATAAATATGCATTTGATATCCACCATTTTTTAGATATTAAGCATAAATTGATAGGTATATTCTTGTCTATATCCTCTAAAATACCTATGTAGGTGAAGTCTCTTTAAAAATAAATTATCTATTAGTTGTAAGACATTCCATCATCCTCTCATTGCTTTGGTGACCTCATTGGAGCATCAAATACACAACAATTGATCATCGGAGCTGAAACATTTGCATTAACGATCGGGGAGAAATTAAGAACTTTATTCAAGCACGAGAGAGTATTGAAGATGCATATCAAACAAGGTGCTACAACGGGGCTCAATCCAATAATTACGGTCATTAATTTAGAGTTCACATGACTCTTTCTTTGTGTAGAATTGAGTGTAGAGTTTGTGACCCAAACTCAAATAAGTTTTGTGTATGACTTCTGCTCTTGTGTAGGGCCGAATTATTCACCATACACGGATGTATACGTGTTAGTCTCCGTGGGAGCCTCCAGTAGGAGTGTACGTGGGCCTTAGATTAGGACCGCATTTACTGGACACGGGTGCATATGTGTTAGTCTTCATTGGTAGCCTTCGATGGAATTGTATGTAGGATCTTGGATTAGGACCGTTAGTGGTTGTTGGTTAGCCAATATAAAACTAACTGAGTCTCTTGCGTGAGCCATCGATACCGGTGGAAACATGTTCTTTCGACACATGAGTTTACGTGCGTCAAGTCATTATGTAAGGCTCCAGCGGGTGGGAGTGCACACTTGTAAAGTTTAAAGATAAATATGATTTAAAACTTCTGATAGCGAAATTTCAGTACACTCGAGGTGTGTTTGGTCCATGAAATTGAATAATATTAAATTATATTATATGGGATTAACATCATTATTACATAATAATTGCATGTTTGGAAATACCATGGTATTGTAGCTATCCAACCCCATGTTTGGGATAAAAAATTTGCTACGGGAAAACACTGGATTAAGCAAAAAATCATGTTTGGTGGACCATGGAATTGTAATCGACAGACCAAATTCACAGCGGATGTCGTTCACTTGTACATATATATAACCAGAATGTCACGTATAAACAATGTATATGGATGGATGGCATGGATAAATGCATGCATTAATGTGGGGCCCACATGTGCCGTGGATTTTAAAATCCACTTAAATCATGCATGGGACCAAATGCAATTCCTTATGACTAAATGCAATTCCATCCCACTTAATCCCAACCTTTTTCATGCTCTCCAAATGCTGGATGGAATTACACGGGACCAAATGCAATTCTATTCCATCTAATTTCATCTAATACCATGCGCCAAACGCCCCCTCAAGGATAGTACGCCCATCATGAGTGGAGTAGACAATAGTTGAACCACTATACATGTTTGTATTTTATTTGTTATTTACGCATATTTCCATTTATATTTGTAAGTTTGATTCATTTAATTATATGAATGCATAATTAGATGTATGCTAGATGTTGAATAGTTAACATATCTCACACACAAGATCACTATCTTATAAACTAGTTGCTTATTGTTACATCTTATGTAGTCTATGTTATTGGACCCACTTTGGCTTAGAAGCTTAAGTGTTAATTGTCTTATTAATTTAAGTGGTCCTATTCACCCCTCCCCTCTAAGACTTAGCCGTAATTCTAAGCTCCACCAAGCTTCTGCGTGTGTCATGGTAGACAATCAACGCAATTTCAATTAGTATCAGAGCGGGTTATTCTTCAAGGATTTAATTGTCCAGGATAAGATTTTGAGAAGTTTTAGAATTATATCCACTCACGATGGAAGTAAGTCTTTAAGGGATATGAGAGACACTAAACTTAATAGGAACATTATTGCTACAATCTCTATCCTCTCAGTAATCCAAAAAAGCTCATTTGCTTTATGAAGTAGATTGAGTGTCTTTCTCATGTGCTATGTTTGTGCAGATGTTGGGCACCTAAAATTTTAATGTTTAATTTAAAAAAGGGCCCAACCCACATCAGTCACAAACTGAAATGGTAAATATGTAATGACTGAGAAACGACACACTAATAGAGAAGCATCCCTAGAGGATTGTTGAAAAATGAGTATCCAACCCCTCATAAAATGACCAATTGCATAAGGAAGCTGTTAAAATTTGTTGTCATTCTAAATGAAAAAAAGAAAGAAAGAAAACTAGGAAAATACTTAGTTAGGGGGACAACAACTAAGATAGGAACAACATATGAAAATATTCTACTAAACGTAAATCTCCAAATAGGATCTCACATAAGAAAGATATGTTCAAGGAAGAAACACTCTCTCCCCATCGTAGTCTGGGTCGTAGGAAATTCACACCTAAGTGGGTTGTGAAAATGGATAGGTGACCTTAGAAGGTTTGTAATAGCTAAATTGAAGAATTTTACCCTCATTAGTAAGCTTCGCAGGAAAATCTAATAATTCGACCTAATTTATAAGGCTTATAAGTAAATCTAAGGATTTAAGCCTTATTTTATGCTTAATAGTTAAATATAATAAATTAGTCTATTTTTTTTCTTGATAATTTAGTTTTAAAGTTGTTTTGTGTTGAGAAGTGGAACCACATCTGGGGCCGCCCACGACCAACCGAGGTTGCGCAGATTTCGTGTCGCAAGTCCTTTCGCAACTGGGATGCGAAAGGAGTTTCGCGGATTTCGTGTCGCAAGTCCTTGCGCAACTGGGATGCGAAAGGGAAGTTGTCAAAACTATAAATTGGGCTCCCTAGGGTTATTCTAGGGTTAAGGTGAATATTGAGAAATATTTCTAAGGTGTGGGCAAGGGATTTTATCTGTACTTCCAAGGGAGAGGTTAGTATATTGCCTTGTAATCTTCGTTTCTCTTCATAGTGGAATTTTGCATCCGTGGTTTTTTACCCTAGTTTGGGGTTTTTCCATGTATATCTTGTCTTGTAGTTTGTTTGAATGCTTTTATTCCTTTCTAGTTTATATTTCTTCCTATTTATCGTTTGTGGGTGAGGCCTGAGATTGGATCTAGGCTCACTGCGTCGTTGGCGTGCTGCGCAACAACTGGTATTAAAGTTATTGGTTTAGTTCTATTGGGAGCGATAGCGGAAGATGAGAAAACTATAATTGAGAAGTTTGATGGTTCAAACTTTACCTTCTGGAAGATGCAGATGGAGGATTATCTGTATCAGAAGGACCTCTATATTCTTATAGGAGGAAAAGAGAAGAAACCAAAAAAGATGACAGATGATGAATGATTTTTACTGGATAGGAAGGCTTTATGAACGATCTGACTCTCTTTGTTTAAGAGCGTCGCCTTCAATATATCCAAGGTAAAAATGACAAAAGAATTAATGGAAGCCCTAGCCACCATTTATGAAAAGCCCTCAGCATCCAACAAGGTTCATCTTATGAAATAACTATTCAATATGAAGATGTCAGATGGTGGGAGCGTGGCTGAACATCTAAACGAGTTCAATACAGTCACGAGCCAGTTGGAATCCGTTGGCATTGCTTTTGAGGATGAGGTCAGGGCATTATTGATCTTATCCAGTTTGCCAGACAGTTAGGATGGTTTGGTGATTGCTGTGAGCAATTCTTTAGGATCGACAAAGCTGAAATTTGATGATGTGGCCGGTCTAATTCTCAGCGAAGAATCTAGAAGGAAGGCATCAGGAGTTTCAGGGGATTCAGGGAATGCTCTAAACGTTGAAGGAAGAGGAACATCGCTGAACAAAGGAGGCAATAAACACGAGCGTTCTAAGTCGAGGAAGAAGTCTAATGGACTGAAAGACAAAGACGGGTGTTGGCATTGCGGCAAGAAGGGGCACATGAAACGTGATTGCAGGGCGCTCAAGAAACAAGAAGGAAACTCTTAAGGGGGAAGGATTCAGTGAATTTGTCTGAGGAGAGCGACACAAAGGCGTTGATCTTGTCTCTCGATGCGAGGAATGAGTCTTGAGTTATAGACTCGGGTGCTTCATTTCATACTACTTCGTGTAAGGAAGTTCTGCGTGATTATGTGTCAGGTGACTTTGGGAGAGTCTACCTAGGTGATGATGAGCCGTGCAATATTGTTGGAAAGGAGATGTTCATGTAAATCAGAAAGACGGAACGATCTTGAAATTGAAGGATGTCAGGCATGTACCAAGTTTGAAACGTAATCTGATCTCAGTGGGACAGTTGGCCGATACCGGTTATGTGACGACATTCACCAGTGACTCCTGAAAGATTACAAAATGTGCCTTGATAATATCTCGAGGCATAAAGGAAGGTACTTTGTACGTGACTTTAGGATCGTATAGTTCATTCGCAGTTGTATCAACTGGAGTGAATGAGCAATTATGACATCAAAGGCTGGGACATATGAGTGAGAAAGGGATGAAAGTGCTATTGTTAAAAGGGAAGCTACCAGGGCTGAAGTCTATTGACTTGAAATTCTGCAAGGACTGCGTGTATGACAAGCAGAAGAGGATAAGCTTCAAGAAGACGGGACGCGCTCAAAAGACACATCTGTTGGAGCTTGCACACATTGATGTGTGGGGACCGGCACAGGTATTATCTCTTGGCGGCTCACGTTATTTTGTTACCTTTATTGATGATGCTAGTAGAAAACTGTGGGTCTACTTCTTAAAACATAAATATGATGTATTTGATGTATTTAAGAAGTGAAAAATTATGGTAAAAAATGAGACATGTAAAACAGTAAAGTGTCTCAGATCTGACAATGGGGGAGAGTATTGTGATAAGAGGTTTGAGGAGTATCGTGCAGCAAATGGAATCAAATATCAGAAAATGATTCCAGGGACACCACAACAGGATAGTGTGGCTGAGCGCATTAACAGGACCATCCTTGAGCGCGCTAGGAGCATGAGGTTACTGCAGGGTTGCCCAAGACCTTTTGAGCAGATGCTGTGAATACTGCCGCATATCTCATCAATAGAAGTCTCTCAGCACCATTGGATGGTGGGCTACCGGAAGAAGCGTGGACTGGGAATGAAGTGAACCTTGCACATCTCAGAGTGTTCGGTTGCACTTCATATGTTCACATTGATGCAGAGCACAGAAACAAGCTGGATGCGAAGTCCAGGAGGTGCACGTTTATAGGCTATGGGCACCGTGATTTTGGCTACAGGTTCTGGGATGTAGAAAACAGGAAAATCATCAGAAGCAAGGACGTAGTCTTCAATGAAAAAGTGATGCATAAGGACAGTGTGCCGGAAAATAAGGCCGAGAAAAAGGAATTCGTAGAGTTGGAAGAGTTACCGGACATGGGTGTTACAGCGCCATAGGATGAGGCAGAGCCGCATACACCGGTTGTGAGGAGGTCTACTCGGGAGAGGAGACCCATGGTCCGATACTCACCCTCCTTACATTATCTACTACTGACGGAAGATGGTGAGCCAGAGTGCTTTGAAGAAGCGTTACAGTCAGATATACAGGTTAACTGGGAGCAGGCCATAGATGATGAGATGGACTCTCTTGAGTCTAATCGTACATGGGAGCTAGTTACTCTACCCAATGGTAAGAAAACTCTTCATAACAAGTGAGTTTACAGACTGAAGGAGGAGCACGATGGTTCGAAACGGTACAAGGCCAGATTGGTTGTGAAAGGGTTTCAACAAAAGGCAGGTATCGATTTCACTGAAATATTTTCATCGATAGTGAAAATGTCTACGATTCGCATGGTCTTGAGTATAGTGGCTTCAGAGGACTTACATCTAGAACAACTAGATGTTAAGATAACCTTTCTTCATGGGGACCTTGAAGAAGAGATATATATGCATTAGTCGGCAGGATACGTGACACCAGGTAATGAGAACAAGGTGTGCAGACTGAAGAAGAGTCTATATGGCTTGAAGCAGGCCCCGAGGCAGTGATATAAGAAGTTCGACAGTTTCATGTCGGGAAATGGGTTTAGGAGATGTCATGCAGACCACTATTGTTACTTGAAGAAGTTTGATACGTCTTACATCATCATTCTTCTGTACGTTGATGATATGCTTGTGGCCGGTTCAAGCATGAAGGACATCTCAGATCTCAAAAGACAATTGTCTCGAGAATTTGCCATGAAGGATTTAGGAGTTGCAAAACAAATCCTAGGCATGAGGATAAAGCGTGACAGGGAAAACAAGAAACTAGTTTTGTCACAGGCAGAGTACATAGCCAAGGTACTTGACCGATTCAATATAGGAGGTGCTAAGCCTGTTCGCACTCCATTAACCAACCACTTCAAGCTATCTAAGGAGCAAGGGGTAAAGACGCAGGAGGAATGAGACTACATGGTTAAAGTCCCATACACGTCAGCTATTAGGAGTCTCATGTATGTTATGGTGAGCACGAGGCCAGACATTGCTCAAGCAGTGAGAGTTGTTAGCAGGTTCATGAACAATCCTGGGAAGGAACATTGGGAAGCTGTGAAGTGGATCCTTAGATATTTGGTAGGAACTAAGGATGTAGGGTTGTGTTATGGTGGATCGGAAATCAAGTTACAAGGCTACGTGGATTCAGATTTGGCAAGAGATATTGACAGCAGGAGAAACACTACAGGTTATGTTTTTACTCTGGGTAGTGCTGTAGTCAGTAGAGTCTCTCAGTTACAAAAGATAGTATCTATCAGTACGACAGAAGCAGAATATGTTGCGGCTACAGAAGCATGCAAGGAGATGGTGTGGATGCAAGGTTTTATGAAAGAGTTGGGTAAGAAGCAAGCAGATTGCAAGCTGTACAGTGACAGTCAGAGTGCAATACACTTGGCTAAGAATTCAGTCTTTCATTTAAGGACCAAGCATATTGCCATCAGATATCACTTCATACGTTCGTTACTAGAAGATGGATCGATTGCTCTGGATAAGATTCATACAAGTGAGAATCCTGCGGATATGCTGACTAAGGCGATCACAAGGGAGAAGTTGAAGTCTGTTCAACTTTGATTGGTCTTCAAGCTTGAAGACGGGAAGGTGATGCACTCCGGATGAAGAAGACAAAGGTTTATGGCGATGTGTCTCAAAGTGGGAGATTGTTGAGAAGTGGAGCCACATCTAGGGCCGCCCACGACCAGTTGAGGTTGCGCAGATTTCGTGTCGCAAGTCCTTTCGCAACTGGGATGCGAAAGGAGTTTCGTGGATTTCGTGTCGCAAGTCCTTTCGCAACTGGAATGCGAAAGGAGTATCGCGGATTTCGTGTCGCAAGTCCTTTCGCAACTAGGATGCGAAAGGAAGTTGCCAAAACTATAAATTGGGGTCCCTAGGGTTATTCTAGGGTTAAGGTGAGTATTGGGAAATATTTCTAAGGTGTGGGCAAGGGATTTTATCTGTACTTTTAAGGGAGAGGTTAATATATTGCCTTGTAATCTTCGTTTCTTTTCATAGTGGAATTTTGCATCCGTGGTTTTTTACCCTAGTTTGGGGTTTTTCCACGTATATCTTGTCTTGTGGTTTATTTGAATGCTTTTATTCATTTCTAGTTTATATTTCTTTTTGTTTATCGTTTGTGGGTGAGGTCTGTGATTGGATCTAGGCTCACTGCGTCGTTGGCGTGCTGCGCAACACTTTGTTGTGTATCTTAGTTATCGTTAGATTATCATTGGTCATTATTGCCTGATATGTAAATCTTTCAAATGATCATTTATGCATGCTTTATATTTTTCATGTTGATATGTAATATACATTCCTTATCAATATGTACTTATTCGTAAATGGTTGACTCATATAACTTTTCATATTATAAATTTATTGATATATCTATGAAATTAACTCTTTATGAAATACTGACAAAATAAGGGAGAAAGATCAAGTTCCACCAAAACAAGTTGAATTACGTTTTCCAGGTTATGTCTATTGTTATGGGGAATTGATGGAGATAGGAGGAGCATTTGTGGGAGAGCTATGCAAGAATTTGCATGATTTTATGTATTTGAGTTGTAAATCATTTATATTTGACATGTAATATATTTTGTTGTTTTGAATTATCATTGGCATGGAACATGACAATGTATAAGTAGCTTTTGTTACGTAATTGACAAATGCGGAGATTGTTAGTGCATAATTTATCAATGACGTGAGGTAGGGTGTCTCGAGTTGGTTGAGCCTCAATAGGAAGATATTGAAGATCGAAGACTTTAAGCATCATGGTAAAAAATAATAAATAAAGCATGATGTGCCTTGGTAAACTTGGCTCTAAACCACCATAAGAATCAAAACAACTCACCGTTAACCGAGTCATTGAATAAGTAAACATTTGATTCGTCTAAACCAAGCCTTAGACACCTAATGAATATGATAAGTTCAACTTTTAAGAGTTGCAAATCTACTATAAAACACATTGCTCCAAACAACAATATTCGAATGAATCTCGATTTCATCAACATGCCGTCGATGGAATCGAGTGGAGGTTCGATCGATCAGAGCTTAGTGCTCGATTAATCAAGGATTGATAAAAACGTCCAGCAATAATTGTCTGAAAGCTAGAGTTAAACGATTCTATCAAAGGGTTATACAATCCTCACTTTAAACCCTAGCCCTTTCTTTTGGCCAGGGTTGTGAACAAGTGGGGCCCGCTGACAGTGTTCTGGATGTTTCATCTGACACAATCTGATTCACCCATGCGACTACATAATTTTTTTTACTAGGACAAGGTTTGGGTACTACCCCCACTTGTCTCTTGGGAGTCCGAGTGGCTACCATGATGTATTGATTTCATCCACATCGTCCATCCATTTTCCATATAATTTTAAGTTATAAGGAAAAAAATGAGGCAGATCCAAGTCTCAAGTAGACCACATGGTAATAAGAATTCCTAGTTTAGGCCTAGCTTGTATATTTCCTCATTGTGGTTTTCAGCACGACCCATTTGCTACAAGAGAAACGAGATATGCCAATCCGGACCATTCAGACCATGTACCTCACCGTGGATGGGGCACGGATTGAAATTCTGACCTGATGATCATCCTAATCAGCTAATTCGTTGCCATTAAATGGTAAGTGGTCAACATCAAAATTAGATGGTTAAGACCTGGGATTTCGAATCACGAATGGGCTGGGTTGCCTTGTTAGGCTCTCGGGTCAAGTCCACCGTGGCTGGCCCAAAATGTCAAGCTCCGGTAGCCAGACTTAGGTTCAACGACATTACCAGACCCAAAAAGCCTAATCTAGGCCTGTTTCATATACAGCATGGGTTAAGAACAGGTCCAGGCCCAAAATTTAAATGGGCTGGACTTGGCCTTACATCAGTCCGGTCCAATCCCAATCACTAGCTGAATAGTCCCCCATCGAATGTAGGGTGGATGGGAGCACCATCTGCCGTCCATTAGGCCAGACACACATGTGGGCACTTGAACGGTGATCATGATGAAAGTTTGTTTAGAATCCAATCCATTCAGTAGGTGGTCCCCACAGTCTATGTGTAGTAAATCTTGATCACGATGAACTGACATTGGGCACGTGAAACGGTGAATACAGTAGTACCTCTTTAAATTTAGATGCAAGGAGTACTTTGCATGTGCACAAAGACTTCCAAATTATATAAGGATATGTGCCCATTCGTAAGTGGAATTCATTGCTAACGTGCTAGTCTAAAACTTCAACAAGCACGGCCGCTGAGTGGTCTACACAATAGCAGACATACGGTACATATTACAAAGCGTAACATTGCAAATATTACTCCGCCCACTGCTATTGTGGGTTTAGACATTGGCGTTAGTGTGATTTCGTTGCAACCATTAATGATTTTTAGACTTCTCTAGCTTTAAGGGTCATTTGATGCCTATAAATAGAGCTAATTATAAATGCTTTGTAATTTATATGGATGTTGAAAAATGCTTGTAAATCATTTATAACTTGCAAATGATATACTTCATGCATATCTAATCCCTAGAGAAGAAGCTGTGATTTCATATGCAGGCTCTCTATTTATAGCCTAACTGCTCTATTTTTAAAGAATGCAAAGATAATTATTTATCTGCAAATAAGCTTAGAGTTTAAACATAAATAAGCTTAGACTTTAAAAGAATAGGCCATAAATCATTTACCAATAAATTATTTAGGGTGTGTTTGGCCTGTGGAATTGAACAGTATTGAATTGTAGTAGATGGGATTAATATCATTATTGTACCATGATTGCATGTATGAAAATACCATGGTATTGTAGTTGCTCGGAGATAAAAATTGTACTACCAAAAATATTGGATTAAGTGAAATCATGTTTGGTGGACCATGGAATTATAATCAACTGACTAAATTTATCATGGATGTGGTTCACTTGTGTGTGTGTATATATACACGTAAGTAAGAGACATCCAAGATGTCATGTGTAAACAATATATATGAATGGACCATATGAATAAACACATGCATCAATATGAAGCCCCAGTGCATGGTGGATTTCAAAATCTATCAAAATCCTTCACGGGACCAAATGTAGTATTAAGGGATTAAATGCAATTCCATCCCACCTAATCTCAACCTCTCCTATCTCTCCAAATGCGTGATGGAATTGTACTTGAGCAAATGCAATTCTATCCCACGTAATCTCATCTAATATCCTGCGCCAAACGGTCCTACCCGATGGGTAATGATATAGAGTCCGGATCCTCTGTTACCCGGTTAACAGAGAATTCCCAATACCCTAAAATTCATTGGTCCACGTCAACACTCACTGAAAAAATAAAAAAATAAAAAAAAAGCTTCGGACGCCAAACCACTGGGGTAACAGGAAAATCCTGTTGACCCGATAACAGAGGATCCCGACTCAATAATATGATATTGCAGTACATTACAGAGTCCAAGCGAATATGCCCTGGCCAGTATCTCGGGTGATAGTTCAAAAAACGGTACGGATGATTCAACCTCACGTCCGGTGTCGGTAATTCCCTCAGCGATTCCCACCAAATGAATGGCCTAGATATCAAAAGTGCTGCTAATTTGACACGTGTACTGCGAGGTCCATTTTCCATCTCCCTCACGGGAGTTCCATACGCACGTGACACTGAAGCTATAAAAACCCTCGACTGTCAAAGTGGCGGGAATCCCCCTCGTTTATTCCCTCCTCTTTTCTCTTCTCCATCTTACAGATCACAAGCTCTCATCCCCATTCCCGCCAAGAAAAATGCAGAACGGCAGCGGCAGCAGCAGCAGCAGCAAGAGGCGAGCTCCGCCGCCTCCTTCGGCCCCGAGCGCCTCGAAGCGATTCCAGCCCCAGCAACGTCCGCAGTCGACGGTGACGATGGCGGAAGATGAGGAGATGATGGACGAAGACGTCTTCTTGGAAGAAACCCTACTCCAAGACGAAGAAATCCTCCACGATGAAGAAGCCTTCCGAGCCCTCTCATCCCGACTGTCCAAATGGAAGCGTCCTCCCCTCCCACCTTCCTATGTCTCCCAATCACAAAGCATAAGTAATCTCTCTCCTTCAATTTCTAGGGTTCCTCTTCATCCGTCCGTTTTCTTTTTCATGTTTCGCTTTGAAAACCTGTAATTATTATTATTCTTATTCTTCCTGGATTGTAGTTTTCCAGCAATTGGAGATAGATTACGTGATTGGCGATAGCCATAAAGTATTGCTCCCTAATTCGTCGGGCCCTGTTGCCATCCTTAGAATGTTTGGTGTTACAAAGGAAGGTTTGTGTGGTTTTCTTTTCTTTTTGACCCTTCATTTTATTTTATTTTTTCTTTTTGGATCTTGAGAAAAAGTTTTCTGTTTTTCCGGGACTTGTTTAGGCCACAGCGTCTGCTGCCATGTTCATGGCTTCGAGCCGTATTTCTACATTAGCTGCCTGCCGGGGATGGGCCCCGATGATATCTCCCGTTTCCACCAAATCCTTGAGGTACTAGCCTTTTTCTTTTTCGCCTTTTCCTCTTTCTTTCTCTCAGTCTGCATTTGGATGCACGTGTGACTGAATTTCAAACACGTATCCAATCAAGAAAATGGCAAATTTTAACGGTGTTTCCTAGCATTCATGCCAACAGAAGTAGCCCCCAAATTTCAAGTACGTTTCTTTAACGTGCAAATTGATAGTAATATAATCTTAGTTTGGAGTCTAGGTGCTCGTTATGAATGCTATTAACAGGAAGCACAGTTTGGTTATTTCCACTTCATTAAGCTAATAATTATTGTTCAGTTGGGTAGTGCATCCAAACACACTCTAATATTTCTATTTGGACTGTATTGGCTATATCATGGTGGGTTTTCAGGGTAGAATGAGGGAAGCAAACAGGAACAGCAAGGCTCCCAAATTCATCTTAAGAATTCAGATGGTCCAGAAGAGAAGCATTATGCATTACCAGCAACAGCAATCTCAGCCTTTCCTTAAGATTGTTGTTGCGCTGCCAACAATGGTTGCCAGCTGTCGAGGTGAGTGAATTCGATTTGCATTTGTTGTTGCACTCTGTAGCAATAGACATTTGGATATTTAGAATGATCCCTTGTCTAAACAGTTAAATGTTTTCCTGGACCAATCTATTTAAGAAATAAGATATATTCTGTTACATTTAAGAACAATTACAGACTTGATACTTTATGATTAAATGTGTTTCACTGCCTTCAATTATTCATAAAGACAGGGAGATTGATGAGTTTATTTTCAATAGAATTAGAGGTGGTTGGTGGCAATTGATATGTGCCTCTAGGTTGTTGCGATCCCTGCATTGCTGCATCTTTTGATATGTAAGAGAAATTTATAATGCAACTATATGTATGGCTTTGCTATATGGAGCAGAGTGTTGGCAGTCGGAACACAACATGTTCGGAGGTTTGAGTGTTGTACAGGTGATGATATTGAGAATCTGAGATAGATGTGTGGGAAGTCTAGGAACAGTAGAATTAAGAATGAGGTCATTTGAAGCAGCTTGGGGGTAGTCCCAATAGTAGATAAAATGATGAAGAGTGGATTGAGATGATTCTTTTATGCGCAATGAAGATTGGAACAACTCTTGTAAGGAGGGTATGTTGATTAGGGTGGAAGGCTTGAAAATAGAATGAGAGGAAGGCCTAAAAGGACTATGAGTTGGTGAGTAGGGATATGAAAGCTTGTCTACTTTTTTTTTTTTGAAAGATGCGATTATATTAACAGAAGAAAAACAACAAAACAGGACAACAAAACAAGAAACAAAACAGCAAAGAGAAAAGAAAAGCAAAACAACACCCTTACAAAACAGTTCCCGGAACTCTGAACCCCACCCAAAAATGGCTCATAGAGCCCACTTGTTAATACAATGAGTCACTTTACATAGATTCCACCAGGCGAGAAGACTTATACTCAAAACAATGGCTATTCCTTTCAAGCCAGAGGGAGCAACACCCAGCCAGGAAAGCTAATTTCCATCTCTTCTTTCCAAGGTTTCCACCACCTCCCACTTCTCAAGATTGAAGATGGTCTTGAATGCGACACGGCAAAACCCAAGCAACTCCGGCCTGCTGAAGGATACCATTCCAGATACACTTGGAGAATGGACAATGAATCAGGATATGGTCGACAGGCTCTGCATCAGCCAAACATAGCTGGCAAACATTCCGAAGACAAAGGCCTCTTTTCTGAAAGCTCGTCCACTTACCAAGGATGGGGCCTTAAGATAGGATTGATTGGTGAAACAAGATTCAGAAAGCTGATCCCAAACAACTGGCATATTGGTATGATGATGACGATGATGATTCCTTCACACGCTAAATCCATAAAAAATTCTTCACATGCTAAAAGAATGATTTGTCATTATTGATGCCGTTAATTTTTTCACTAATATTGTAGAAACTGCAATTTTTAATATTTTATTTGCAATTTTTTATTTCCCTTACATTTCTAGCACTGTTTAATTAGTATTATAATTGAAAATTTGTTTATAATTTTTTCCTCTTAATTCTCAATTTCATTTGCAGGCATTCTAGAGAGGGGCATACAAATTGATGGTCTTGGAACGAAGAGTTTCGTGACATATGAAAGCAATGTTCTTTTTGCCCTTCGTTTCATGATTGATTGTAACATCGTTGGTGGCAATTGGATTGAAGTGCCTGCTAGGAAATATATGAAGGCGACAAAGAGTATATCTTATTGCCAACTTGAATTTGATTGTCTGTATCCTAATGCATTTTAAGATTTTATATTTCCTAAAGAGAAGAGAAGACATTGTATATAGTTTGGTTGAAATTTTATTCTCTTCAAGCAATTTCTTTCCTTAAAAAACTGTTCTTAGGTACTCTGAATTAGTCAGCCATGCTCCAGAAGGAGAGTTCTCTAAAATGGCCCCTTTTCGGATATTGAGTTTCGACATTGAGTGTGCTGGTCGCAAAGGACTTTTTCCTGAGCCAAGCCATGATCCTGTTATTCAGGTTGAGTTCTTATTGAATGAGTTAGTATTTACTCTCTCTCTTTCTCTCTGTTTTTTATTTTATTTTTTTAAGTGAGAACTGGGCTTGTTACTCTTGTTATGAGATGCACCATCCTACACTTCATTTTTACGATGAGTTTTATTCTTTTGTTACCAGGTGGCCAATTTAGTTACTCTACAGGGAGAGGACCACCCCTTTGTACGCAATGTAATGACTCTTAAGTCATGCTCTCCAATAGTTGGTGTCGATGTGATGTCATTTGTTACTGAAAGAGATGTCTTGCTAGCTTGGAGGGTAATATTTCTCACCATTGTTTGGGAATATTCTTTTGTGTGTTTTGGATAATATACTTTTAGTGTCCGTTTAGGTATGAGATCCTACTAAATTGGGATTAAGCCTAATCCTAATTTTGGTAGGCCCCACACCCTCCACTTCAGGCTGCTGCTTTCCTCGGCATATTTGTAATTACCGAATTTTTAGAAAAAACCTGAAGTGCCGCTAATTGCATTTATGTGAAATAGTGTGGCACTCTAGCACCGGGAAGCATACGTGGGGAGCATTGGGCCCACTAAAATTGGGATTATACGTGATCCCCTGACCAAATGGATCCATATACTTCTCTCCTCGTAATTCTAGAGATCACTATTTTCTTGTGTTTATATTGGGGCATGGTTGCTAGAATTTTTCTGCCTTCTAAAAAAGAGGCTGACAATATGTTTCATCTCATGCATTGTACTTGGAGAGAAAAAAGTACTTAGAGAGAAATTTGTACTAGTGCTTGTTGAAGCATTAAATTCTGTGGCTTCATCGTTTCATCTTCTTTTTAGTAGTGGAAGATTATAATTGAATAAAAAGAGGATGAATTCTAGAAAGAAATGTGGAGGCATGGGTTTCTTCCTTCTGATGGAATGGTATGAGGAAGTGAAATGGAAGGCTACCCTATGTCTAAGAAGTACGTTAGTAAGAAAATAAACTGTTTTTTTTTTTTTTTCCCCTTTACTAGTGGTCTATGGGAAAAGATCCCGATCTGTTAATGTTAATGAAAGCTCTAGGAAGTTAGAGCGACAATGTGGTTTAGAGCATCACCCATGTCAATAGCTAAAGGGATTGGAGAATGTTATAGTGGACAATTTATTTCTTGGTTGCTATATGGAGTATGACCACTGTTCTAATCTCATGTGGTGAACTTTTATTTCTTCCATATGGAATTTTGAGAATTAGTTACCATTGTTAACATAATGACTTTGCAGGATTTTATCTGTGAAATAGATCCTGATATCATAATCGGATACAATATGGTTTAGAGCATCACCCATGTCAATAGCTAAAGGGATTGGAGAATGTTATAGTGACAATTTATTTCTTGGTTGCTATATGGAGCATGACCAACTGTTCTAATCTCATGTGGTGAACTTTTATTTCTTCCATATGGAATTTTGAGAATTAGTTACCATTGTTAACATAATGACTTTGCAGGATTTTATCCGTGAAATAGATCCTGATATCATAATCGGATACAATATCTGCAAGTTTGATCTGCCATATCTTATTGAGGTATTTTCACTCCCTTGTTAATGTTTTGTTCCTTGAGAGTCGAGGCTTTTGGTTTATATGGTGTCACAGGAATGTGAAGGCCTTTGGCACCTGCACCTGTGTGCATGTAGACACACACACATATGCATACATACATATGTATATAATCTGAGCCTTGTTTGGATGGTCTGCAGAGAGCTGAAGCATTGAAAATAGCTGAATTTCCAATTCTGGGACGCATCAGAAACAGTAGGGTTCGGATCAAGGATACAACTTTTTCATCAAGGTTAGTTTTGTGTCGCATGTCTGAGAATTGCTTGTTTGATAGGACGTAAGCAGTTTTCTTTTTTCTCCTGCCACGGAGGTCCCAGATTCATACTTGATGTCTCTTTGCACAAGAAGATCCAGTGCACATCTGTTCTGGCTTGATCTCATTTGCTCCGTTAACTGATATACCTCAAGTAGTTTTAATCAGTGTTCGCAATATCGATACTATCAGCCGATATATCGGCCGATATTATCGGTATCGCTGGCCAGCGACACGAAACCCATACGAAATCAGCAAGAAGTTTTTAAAAAAAGAAAAAATATTTGTATCGCACGATATATGATACGATGTCGCAGGATTTTCTTTGATATTATCAAGTTTTTTTTAAAAAAAAAAGGAAAAAGGGGATTTCGGTACTTGGAAATGAAGATTACGTAATCGAAGATACATTAATGGAGATTCTGGCGAAAAATTTGTAAAATTTTTTGAAAGTTGGGTTTGATTGAGAAGGATTTGGGGATTTTAGGGTTCCAGAAGGTCCGGAACCCTCCCTTTCTTCGAAAATGGCTTCCGCCCTATGTCGAAATGGATTTCGTACCGAGTTCGGTACGCTCTTATTGTACTGAGAAAACTCAGTGGGGCCACTGCGACTGTATGTGTGGTTTATCCATGCCGTCCAATCTTTTTTTCTATCTCATTTAAGGGGTTGAGCCCAAAATTGAAGCATATCCCAAGCTCAAGTGGACCATACCCTGGGAAACAATGGGAATAATGATTTCCACTGTTGAAACCTTGCTAGGCCCCACAGTGATGTTTATTTGTCATCCAAGCTGTTCATAAGATAAAAAACATGGATGATTGTAAAAAATAAATATAATTTTGATTCAAAACTTCTGTGGCCCTCGAGAATTTTTCAATGGTATACGTTCAGTTCATACTGTTTTCTGTGGTGTGGTCCATTTGAGATTTGGATATACTTCAATTTTGGGCTCAAGCCCTAAAATTATCTGATAAAATGGATGAAAGGAGCGGATAAAATATATAAATCACGGTGGACTCCACAGAATTTACTCAATGTGTGGTGCAAAGACGAGCGCTGACATTCCAAGTTGTACCAATGGTTCAAAGGAGATCAATGTTACATGGGCCACACAATAATGTATTTATTATATCAACCCCGTTCATCTATTTGGAGAGATCATTTTAGATCATGAACTCAAAAAATGAGTCATATCCAAAGCTCAAGTGGACCACACCATAAATAGCAGTGAAACAATGATTCTCACCGTTAAAACGTTTGTAGGGCACCATAATGTTTATTTTCCATCCAATCTATTCATAAGGTCACACATATCTGGATGAAGAGGAAAAAAAATATCATATTGATCCAAAACTTTTGTGACCCCAAAATGGTTTCAATGGTAGACGTTAAATCCCCTATTACGTTTTGCAGTGTGGTCCACTTGATAATTCGATCTACCTTATTTTTCGGCTCAAGCCATACAACTAGCTCGCCAAATGGACGGACGGTTTGGATATATAACATACCTCATGATGGGACCCACATAACTTGGTGACGTCAACGCACCAGCCAACCGCTTCGTTCGCATGGGAGGGATTAGGTGAGACTCCCACGCAACTTTCCTGCCAAAGCCTTTAGCAAGAAACATAGGTGGGCCCACCATGATGTTTGTGAGAAATCCACTCCGTCCATCCATTTTGTTAGCTCATTTTATGACTTCAAACAAAAAGTGAACGGGATCCAAGACTCAAGTGGGCCGCACTAAAGGAAAAGGTGGGTAGGGAAATTTCTACCGTTAAAACCTTCTTGGGGTCGACAGTGATGTTTACATGTCATCCATACTGTTCATAATATCATTCCTACTGGGATGAACTGAAAACACATACTAACTAGATTCAAAACTTTCGTGGCCCCATGAATATTTCAACTGTGAACGTTCAATCCTCCATTTTTCAGCTCACTTGAGTATTGAATCTGGCTCATTTTTGGTTTAATGTCCTAAAATGAGCTCATAAAACGTATGGATGGAGTGGATTGCTCACTGGCTCACAAACATCACAGTGAGCCCACCTAGGTTCCCAACACACGAACTTCTCCAAGGCTTTTGCATGAAATCCAGGTGAGGACTTAGGGTGATGTATTTGTCTTAAATTTACACCGTCCAACAATTTTGAAAGATCATTTCAGGATATGATCTTAATGAATTGGTTGTGTTTTTATACATGTCTTTGATACATTTATAAATTTCATGCATTCAATTAAATATATATTTGCATTAGTTGAGTTAAACATCGCATAGCTTAGGACCCTATACAAAGGAAACTTATTATGCGCACCTTTTTTTGGAGATGTTATTATTTAAAAGTGTGTATTAAGGTCTTTTTTAACAATCCCTGAAGTTTCATTAAAAAATTCAACCATTTTTCCAATGTTTCCCCATGTTTCCCAAAAAGTGCAATAAATTATGCGATACAAACGATATATCCCGTGCGATAACCGATACGTATTTGTATCCCAAGGGTGCGATACATAGCACGATACTGATATTTCGAACACTGGCCTTTCATTCAAACTTGGAGTTGATGGAATATTTGATGAAGGCAATCATTTCTTTGGCGCTACTGATAATCATCCTTCTCCTGATGCCGATAATCATTATGATTGTTTCTACATAAATGAGGATGGTCATCATACTATACTCTTCTTTCTTTATGTGCAAGGGAGAGTTTACAAAGCTCCGCTTATCCCTAACTTCGCATCATCTTTTACCACCTAAAGAACCCTACAACTCCCTTTTCTTAGCTAGTGGTTGTGTGACCCATAAATGCATTTACTAGGAGTCCATGAAGAAACACATTTCCCACACATTGATCTGACTGAATGTTATGTCTCTAGAGATAGGGTGTTGGTAGTCTTCCTGTGGTGATGTGTCTTAGCCATATTCAAGATAACATGGTCCCCTCTTCACCCCCCACTGAAAGACTTTTGAAAGACAATATAAGAGCACATCATGGAAACCTTAATGCGAAACATGTATTTCTGGCCACTACTATTTGTTTGGTATCAGCTTGCTGTGAACTCTCACCTTTACTTTCTAGAGCTCTCCCATTTCAATTTCCGGTGGCGAGCTGAGCTGAATTTCTTTTCATACTTAGCTTCCTCAGTGTTGGTGGGGTCCAGGGAAATAGGACAATCTTGATTCTTTAGTTGACAAGGGGTGGTGTCTGTTGGTTTCAACTTTCTTTTTCTTGTCTTGATAAACTCTTTGAGCCCTAGACGTGTCCAATGATTTGTGATGTAATATAACTACATGTTCATCTAATTCTCTAAAACTCATTGCATCCTTTTAGCACGCATTTGGATGCATGTGAAAATTAGTTTTTCATGGGGATTTTGAAGAATTCAGATTTTACTAAGTTCTATTTCTATGTAATCCCATTTCGGGGTGGCCCAAATTAAAGATAGTTATATCTCATAAGTGGGCCACACATGTACGAAGAAATGGTGCTTAGTAAAAATTTGATCAACAATCTACATTCAACACATGCACTGTT
>JAJHSJ010000004.1:18080435-18494966 GCA_021015155.1 Magnolia officinalis | reverse complement strand
CTCTCTCTCTCTCTCTCTCTCTTCTCTCTCTCTCTTCTCTCTCTCTCTCTGGCATGCATACAACAAGAATTGAACCCACGAGTTGCCAATTATGAGTTGGGTGCTTTAATCATTCAACCATACATGCTTACCAGGGATCAGTACATCATGAATAACCAAATTCCAATTCAAATGAAATATTTAGGAGGAATCAATAAAATAACATCAACTCAAATCCTAGATCTTCAAATTGAGAGAGATATTGGAAGAGATCAAGAATTCTCATTATTTCTTAGAATCATGGACCAAATTCGATTCAGTGGGATTTTTCACTCGCATTGTTTTCCACCAAGAACATTTTATGAAACCCTTTGCCCCCGGAATTTGGAGTATCCTACCTTCGTGTGATTTACAGGGTTCAACAAGCAATCAATATTTCATGATCAAAGGTGTAGTACTAGAAGTAGTGGTCTTTACATATTGTATTAACGATCAAAATATGGTCGAAAGAAAGAAAGAAAGGAAAAAACTCTTTTTGGTGAGAATTCTTCCTATACCTATGAATTCCTCCGGACCCAAAAATGACACATTGGAAGAATCTTTTTGGTCTTCCAATATCAATAGGTTGATTGTTTCGCTCTTGTATCTTTTAAAACAGAAAAAGATCCCTCAGAGTTCTTCACCGATCCAAAAGAGAGTACATGGGTTCTCCCAATAACTAAAAAGTGTATCATGTCTGAATCTAACTGGGGTTCGGTAATTAACAAAACACAGCTAGTCTAGCAGACCCTTTTAGAGGAATCATATGGTCCTGAGCCTTATGATAAGTGTAGTTTTCTAATGTGCAGATTCCATCATGTGGAGCCATGGTTTGGCGATTGGACCATTGATCTGATTGGTCAAACCATGGATTGGGGATGCCACAAGAATCTCCTACATTTGAAGATCCGAACGCTTCTATCAGTAGCCCAGAAATAAAGCAACGACCCACATTCAATAGAAAACAGGCCAAAATATTGAACAGTTTCGATCTTCCAACTTGGGAGATTTTTAAGGCATCCCCCATATAAAACACGCCTATCTGATCAACAGCTGGGATAGCCAAAATATGGGTCCCACATGTATGGGACTCCAGCGAATTGGCAAACTATGCACTAGCTGATGCTCAGGACCATGTAATTCTTCATCATTTTATGGGAAGCTAGGAGGACATCCCAAAAAAATTCATCACAATAGGCAGTTTAAATTCCACACAACTCCATATGGCAACATGGCAAAAATCCTTCACTGTCCAATAATAAGACGGGCTCAGAAATAGAAAAGAAATTTTTTTAATATTTGGAAAATCAAGCATGTGAGATTGAATCGTAGTTAAGATTTGCACCTTCAGTTCATTATATGCAGCATAGTACTGGGGATACTTCCCTCCGGGACCCCCAAAGGCCTCTTGCCATGTATCTATGAGAATCAATATCTTTTCCCTCACATTTAAGTCTGGCTGCAGAGTGCAAATTTGGAGAAATCAAGTATAGAGATTGAGGTCAAATAAGAAATACATTAACATAATATGATTTCTTTTTCTTCTTTTTTTCACAAGTGGATGTAAAAGATAATTTTGATCAAAGCAGGGAGAAAATAGCCAACCTTTTTCTTCACTATCTTCACCATTTCATGCAAGATATCACGTTCGGCGATCTGGAGATGCACGTTGTCCCCACAGTTTTTGCTGAGAGTCTCTAAAACCTGCATCAGGATTCCCCAAAACAAGCATTTATAATTAGAGGATTCCTCAGGATATAGATCCAATAAAAGCCCGGAATCCATCGTCCCTAGCAAGACCTCTTTAAACAGTGGACACATAATTTCATTGATGAAAAAAAAAAAAATTATAGCAATGGGAAAACAAGGAAAGGCACAGACTACATGTAAAGGGACTTTGCATTTTGCACAAAGTATAGTGAAGGCTCTCAGTCCATGTCAGTTAAACAATTCTAACAGCCGCTTGGGTGACATTCATTTATCATTCAAAATGGTATATGCCATACAACTTTAGCTGTTTGGAACACAACTCTCTCGCATTTCCCACCAAAACTATTTTGAAGGCATCTTTTTCTGCCCACTTTTACACACGCCAACTTGTGGCATGCTTGCAGAATTCAAACCATCCACGAGAGGTGCCATTATGTGTAGGGGTGGCAATGGGTCAAGTTTGGATCAGGTCGAGCCTGACCCATTTGCTAAACCAGCCAAGAATTCCTGCCCGAACCCAACCCATTACCCTGTGGCCCCACTTAAAATTCATTAAGACCAAGCCCGACCCAACCCATTTAATTGTAATCAAGGTGGCTCCAACCGGGCACAACCTCACTCGGGTTTAAGAATGGAAGATGAGGCTTAAGGTAACAAGCCTTGCCAAAGTAGTGTTATATATCAATACTAAACAGGCTAAAGGTAAAAACACATGTACATCATGTGTATGTATGCTTCACATCATCATCTTCTTCTTCTTCTTTTGGGCCAGATCATGTCGTCTGCCCCAGCCCATTGATAAGCCTTATGGATGGGTCAGGTTGGGTAGGGTTCAACCTGAACCTGGCCCATCTACTTAAATGGGCCTCATATTCGAACATTGATCCTGACCCACTATCCATTTAGAATGGCCTGAACCCACCTCAAAAGTGGGTTGGGCCAGTTGAACCGCAGGCCACCCCAACCTATTGATACCCTAATCATGTTAACATTCCATGTCCCAATATCATGTTCATCCTAAGTTTCAGTTAGTCTAATCTTGACCATTTCATTGCTTAGCGAACAGGCATTAACAGCTACAATAGCACCAGTTGGTGGAAAATGAGTTAGATTCAGTATTAATGTCACCCAAACATGCCCTGAGGGCTCATCTGGGAGCTTTGATGCAAGACAATTAACCACTTGCTCTAAAAGCTCGAACTGTTAGAGTATGGCAAATTAATCCATTTATCTCATAGCCCAGGCCCCACATCGCATGGGTTAGGACCTCGGCCGAACCCCCTTCGTGGGCCCCAAATCACATGGGCCGCCCACCCCGAGCGTGTCCCCGCATCCCACGGGCTACCCCACTTGAGCATGGTGTGAAATGCGCATTAATCACCCCCGGTGAGAAGTTTCGAACACAAGACCTCCTCCGTGGGCCACACCCACCCCGAGTGTGCCCCTGCATCCCACAAGCGACCCAACTCGAGCCTGGTGTGAAAATGCCCCTGCATTAAGCTTGACCATTTCATTGCTTAGCCAACAGGCACTGACAACTACAATGGCACTTCTTGGTTTAGATTCATTACTAATGTCGTTGTCACCCAATCATGCCCCAAGGGGTCGTTTGGGAGCTTGTAAATGGAGGTGAATGAAATCCATTTCACAATTACACTAGAATCAAGTGTAAACGGAATCCTCAGTTGTGTTTGGTAGTTTGTAAATGAAATGCACTAAAATCCAAATATTTTGTTTGGATGCTTTTATTTGATTTTGGGTGTAACCGGAATGCATTGGAATTCTTCAATATATTCATAAGAACCTGAATTTGATTAACTAAATCAGCTTTAATATCCCAAATTAGTGTACATATGTGATATTTGACATAGTGATTGTAATAAGCCCATTGAAATATATACTTTGGCAAAAATTGAGGAAAATCTGAGCCTTGGGTGGGCCACAAAAATAAGGATCACAAACGAGCGACTTGCCAACTTTTTTTATAGGCCATTTAGATGGCTAACATTTGCATGGTTTGGATCATTCTATTGGTGTGATTTTTGTGATGCAGCTGATAATTGGATTGTTTTGGAGTATCATCAGTGTGCCACGTGTACGGCTGATTAGGAGTGTAGCAACACCTTTGTTTACTTGCGCAACTCTCCACAAGAGCTAAAGAAGGCTTTTCACACCAATTACAATCAACTCACAGCAAAAAAGAAAAAAGAAAAAGAAAATAGAGAGAGAGAGAGAGCGAGAGAGATTCCAAAACACACCAATAGGTGACTATTCATTCCAATACTCCATGTGATTTGAAGTTTGGGTGTGGTGTGATTCAATTCCCCATTCAACAGAGGTGCAAGACTTCCCATCTATCATCTTCCTTCTCTCTTCCTTTCTATCCAAAATATATATTTTCACACAAGTTCATCTTTCTTCTTCCAACCCCACCCAAAATCATCAAAATCATATTTTTTTTCAACTTTTCATCATCCAACTTCAACCCCGACTTAACCCAACCATTGAGGACCCCAAAACTCTAGCCAACGACCCACACATGTGACCATACGGCCACAAGTGCGAGCCCCTAGGCTCGCCATAAAGTCCAACCCTTTTCCCTTTTGGATTCTCTCTTACCCCACATCAAAAGCCCTAAATCCCTTTCTAAAAACCCTAACCCTAACCTAGATTCCCTACTTCCCATTTTTTCCCAAATCTTCCAAAATGCCTAAGCTAATTGAACCGTATAAACCCAAATTTCACCTTTTTCTCAAATTCTTTGAACCCTAGGTTAGCCTACATTCTAATTGAGCAAACCCTATATAGTAATAGTTCCTCCCTTTTGAAATATGCTTATTCCTATGTTAGTTGGGTGTTCTCACATCCATTAGATCCTAATTTCTAGTATTCAATGATCATGCATGGCATAGTTTGTTAATTGTGGCCTAAACTATTCATAGTTTCATGTTGGATTCTTGAGATATTTGATGATTTTAGAGCAAATTGTGATTTTGATTATTTAATTTAATTTAATTTGTTGATTGATTTCACTTCACCGTTTATCCACATGCATGCGTCCTGCATCAGATGTACTAGCAATCAACAATGTTTCTGATCGACTAGAACATTCATACTTCTAACTAAAGTATGTGACGAACCGTCTATACAATCAGAGTAGAATAGTGTGTGATAAATAATTAAATACTCACAAAGAGAGCTAGAAGTTGAATTTTGGGATTTTTACTTCCAAGCCGCTTCTTGAGTATCTTCATTGCATCCTTTGCTTGCCTGAACTTGCAAAGGAAAAAAAGGAAAAGGTCATGAAAAAGAAAAGATCAATGTCAGATGCACATATATGCAGCTTATCTGAGAAATAAATAAGAAAGAACAAAAGAAGAATTGCAATGGAATCAAACTTGAAAAGATATAACTAATCCTGGCAATGCAGAAGACAAATCTCAGGCTCTAGTCCAGCATGACTTCATTAGACTCCCAGAAAAAATCAAAACAGTCAACCAAATCAGGCACGATGCTGCAGTAATTAATTTAATACTCCAAAAATAACCCAAATTCTCCTTGAATTACTTTAGTTAGAGTAAAAAGTCATGCTGGCCTCCCCTGGCGCTTTTTCTCTTATTTTTCAGGAAATAAGGATCTTGGCTGCTAGAGTAAACATTTCATTAGTCCAGTCGGTCAGGATCGCTGATTCGGTTTTGCATGATTTAGCCAAGGGGCACTTCGTCACTTCCTTTGCTCAGGGGATTCCATTCCTCTTCTACTTTAATGCATTTTCAGTTATCTTTTTTTCTGAAAGGTGATAATATTATTAGGGCAAAAGGCCAAACAAAGACACTAAACAAAACAAAAACAACAGAACAAAGGACCAAAAGAACTAGGAAACAAAACTGAAAAAGGAAAAAAGAGAAAGAGAAAAGAAAAGGACAGGAAAGAAAAGAAAATTGCATTTTCAGTTATCCTTCTCCAAATAAATAAATAAATAAATCAACATGAATTTTCAATAAACCAGTCCCAAAGGATTGACATCTTTAGATGTGTGCCACGAAATGAACAATTCTTCATTCTTGATTTGAGAGGAACATAAATTATAAATATAGAGTTTATCGATATTACGTTGTGATATAAATTTATTTCCGCCTTGGTATTCAAAGAAAGTAGTGACTATTAACTAGCCATCACCATATAGAGATTATTGATGATTTATTCTGTATCGGGGCATCATTCCTGGATATAGCTTGATGTATTGTGCTATCTTTCTTTTAATTGAATCAAATAAAGCAGCTTTATTCTCATAGATCCTGCTGCTCCATTCTAGAGTACCCAAATGATAGCACATGGCACAATACTCCCAAGCACTTCTCCTTTTACCTGGAATGGACCAGCTGACTACCTGCTGATGAAATCCTTGAGAGTCCCTTAAAGGGTCCAACTGACCCCGAAAAGATCAAAGAAATGGAAATATGGATCCAGCCACGGAACAATGGATAAACATGTGATCCACATTTTCCTAGTCATTCTAACACAAAAGGCACAGATTTCTCTTACTTGATACTCAATGTATTGAAGTGCTTATGAAACAATAGGAGAAGACAGCAAAGATTTCTTTTTTCTTTTTCTTTTTTTAAACGCCACCAACAAAGTCAAAAGCCATACTCAATCATTCTAAATAACTTCCTAAATTTGTTCACAGGAAGTAAACAAACAAGATAAAATAAAATCAGAACACGTCAAGCACGATATATACCTCAATGATTATCGGCAGTATATTATATAGCATTCGTAGCGTAGCGTAGCGCTGCCATAGCTTACGCTACGGATGCATAGCATGTAGCGCAGGTAGCATATGCTACACTGCACCTCTTTCGTTTACTTTCCTTTGTTAATAATGGTGGTAAACTCGTATTTTAAAAACCCTTATATTGTGCAACAAATACCAACTCTATTGATTTTATTCTTAAAGAGTGGTGTTTATTTAATATAATGTGTTTAACTCACACTAAAGGAAAGTCATGAAGTTAATTTAAAAGAGAAATTGAAATATGGCTTTCCAAAAACCTTTTAAAAGCCCTAGCAACACAAGTTCATCTCCCCTCTTTGAATCTTTCGATCCAAAAACCCATCGAAGGGGCTTCTTTGGCCAATTGTTGGAGCCTATAAGGGGGTCCATTTGATGCATTTTCACGATCATTGGAGATGAAATGAAGGAGAAATCAGATTTCCCCCTTCCGGTTCCGGACGGCTATGGAGTTTCAATTTTCATAGTTTTCATGGATTGAATCTCCTCTTGAGCCTGCAATAGGCACGGTTTTCCCCCTTAATGAGTTTCTTTTCATGTACAATGAAAATCAATTAGTTATTATAAGTTTTTTTCCATCTTTTCCTTTTAAGATGCCAGTTACTGTACATTTTTTGTTGTTTATCATTTTTTTTTTCATTTCTTTTTTCAATATATGTGTGGCTATGCATTATTTTCCATAGTGTGGCCCGCGTGAGGCCCACAGAGGTGTGTGAATGGGTGGATGTGCATTGTTTGAATATTTTTTATGGTACCACTGTAGTGTACTTAATGCTCTTACCTGTGGGAATTTTACACTAATGCTCTTACCTATGGGATTTTTATTTTGAAGAATATGACATTTTTATATTATTTTTTTTGCTTTTTTCTTGTTATTTATCATATTTTTCTTATTTCAAAATTAAAAAATAGAAGTATCGTGTTAGCTTACGCTACACGCTATGCTACTTACGCTACATGCTACGAAGGGTTGAACGCTACGCAACATGCTACCAGTATTTAAAACACTGATTATCAGTTGGGCTATTGTACGACCCAAGTCAAGGGGACTTCGTATTTGGATGTACTTCGAGATTAGAAAGGGGGAACTGAAGAGGAAGGGATTAAGAAGAAAGTCAAAGCCAAATGGGAACCGCCTCCCCTAATTTCTTAAAGCTTAAATTTGTCAGGTGCTTCATGGGAAATCCAAGTCAAGTTGGGATCAGCAATGTTTTAGAAATGATATTAAGGAGGTTGTGATGCCTTGTTATTGCCATTTAACCAAAACAAAAAAAAAAAATGTTATGGCTTTCTCTGGTCCATGTTAAAAGGGGTTGCCTGATGACGCGAAGTTGTTCATTATGAGAGAAGGGTTGTGAATCTTTGTGTCCTCATATTGTTGGAAAGCAACATTTTTAAAGGTGATGCTTGCTAGATCATTACATGGGTCACATATCAAAGATTTCCTCCCTTTACCGTGCCTCCTTCCTGTGGAAAGTTGTTGAATGGGTGGCCCCAAAAGTCTTTTTGGGTTTTAGTTTGCTGTAGGGGAGGGCACTAGGGTGAGGTTTTGAGATGATATCTAGTGCGGTGATTCTACACTTGGATCCAGCTTTAGCTAGCCTTTGCCCTGTGGCAGATATTTCAGTAGCTAGCTGCTTTTCCTGGGTAGATTCTGGAGGTGTTTGGGTTCCCCCATATAGGAGGGGCCTAAATGATTATGAATTCGATGATATGTTGTGTCTTCTATCTCGCTTGTAGGGGTTTCAATGTTTGGAGGTATTGACGACTCACTTGGCATTTCGGGAGTTTTGGTAGATTTTCGGTCCGTAGACTCCGTACCAGTACTTATATCAGCCTGTCCAAGGGGGAGATCAGCATTGCACCTCGTTCGTTTGGTTGTATGGGGCTCCTAAAATCTCAGCTTTTACCTAGTTAGTAGGGAGAAACAGAATTCTCACCATTGCTAATCTCCGGAAGTGCTACATGGTCCTCCCTAATGTGTGTATGCTAAGTATGAGTGCCGAGGAATCCATCAACCATCTCTTCATCCACTGCCTTTTCTCTAAAGTGGTTTTTTTTTTTTTTGAAAGTAACGAAGAATCAGTGTATGAGTTAAAAGAGTATCCGAAGTTATCTAGGAAAGTGGTTTGATCCGGTATCCTCCGACAGGCGAGCATTTGCTGGGTGATCCCTAGGCTGATTGATTGTCTCTTTAGATCATGGCATGATAGAGGGGGGTGGCATTTTCGGTAGCACTAGATGGAAGCTAGCCTTACTCGCCTTGCTGCTAGCTGGAAGGAAACAATCGTTGCTTCTGTAACCATCAAGGTATCCCGTATCAGTATCGGTTGGCGTAACGGTGCCCTCCGATACCGATACGGATACGGGGGTATAACGGCAATACGGGGGCGTAACGGCCCGTAACGGTGCAAAAAAAAAAAAAAAAATTTGCCAAAAAAATATGAAAAAATATAGATTAAATCCGGAATATTCTAAGCATTCCAAATATGCATTCATTTATAAATTGGAACATGTTTATGGTGGTGTAACGGTCCACTCTTTGGTGAGAAGTTGTATCGGACTGTCTGATGAATTTATGAACCAGATAACCTGAATTTGACTACAAAATTCATATATTTAATTTTCTAAATATCTAACTTATATACTTAACAATTTGATATCATTTCTCCCAATAGTTCTTTAAAAAAAATGAAATTAAATTCAGGTAGATGGCGTTGCCAATTTGGGACTGACTTGGAGGACCAATCCATGCCCCAAATCAGCATCAAATTCATGCAATTTATTGGCATTATCCCACTTATGAATTGGTGGACATTTATTGGATAGTGAATCATGAAAAAAAAAAAATCAAAAGGCCCTATTTTAAAAAATAAGAGTCCACAAATTAACAATTAAAACTATTCAAACAATTTGATTTTGGCATTGTGAGTTAGCAATTACAGTCCATAATTTAATTGGTAAATTTTAAGTTAATACATGTGTGTGTACAATTTTTTAAGGGCCCGAATTAGGTGGGACTCGGATTGTGAAGTGTAGCACACGAGTGTCAAAGTTTTTTGGGCCCCACCCGTGATGAATGTGTTATATCCACACCGTCCATCCATTTTGCCAAATAATTTTAGGGCATGGGCCCAAAAATGAGGCAGATCCAAAGCTCAGGTGGACCGCATCATAAGAAACAACAATAATTAAACGTACACCATTAAAAATTTATTGAGGGCTACAAAAGTTTTAGATCAAGCTGACATGTGTGTTTTCCCTTCATCCACGTCAGTGTGACCCTATTAACAGGTTAGATGAAAAATAAACATTACAGTGGACCCTAAGAAATCTTTAAGGTATTGGAAAAAAAATAGGTAAATCCAGATCTTAGGTGGACCACTAGTGGGCCAGGCGGGCCACCTCGATATATTTGTATATCCATGCCATCAATCCATTTTGCCAACTCATTTTAAGACATGGTCCAAAAATTCAAGTAGATTTAAATCTTCAGTGGACCACTAGTGAGCATGCCTTAAAAAGTGGGGCCCACCTCAATGCATTTGTTGTATATCCATGTGGTCCATCCTTTTTGCCCACTTATTTCAGGGCATGACCAAAAAATGAGGTTGATCCAAATCTTAGATAAATCACAAAATGGGCCTTATGAAGATTTTAACGGTGGGCATTCAATCCCAACTGCGTGGTCCAATTGAGATTTTGATCCCTTCATTTCAAGGAACATGCTTTAAAATAAACTTGAAAATTATGAATGGCATGGATTTACCATACATAAATCAAGGTGGGCCCCACCGCACACAACAAAATAGTGAGTGTGCACTATGCAGCGTGCACTGCAGATTATAAAAAAAAAACTGCGTGGTTGTTCCATTCCGTTCGGTTTTTCTGGAAAAAGAAAAGAAAAGAGCGGGAAATGAAAAGAAAAGAGGGAAAACAGAGAGAGGGGACCGAACCAAGAGAGAGAGAGAGAGAGAGAGAAGAAGAAGAAGAAGGGGTGCCGCCGCCGCCACAACCGCAGCCGTAGCAGTGCCGCAGCAGCAGCAGCGCCGCAACCCCATTGTAAGAAGAAGAAGAAGAGGAAAAAAAAGGTATGTTTTTTTTTTCATTTTTCTTTAGGATTATGGACCGTAACAGCCGTTACGGGTCCGTAATGGCCGTTATGGGTCGTAACGGCCGTTACGGTCACAGAAATCCGTAACGGCCGTTTTGACCCCGTATCGCGTAATGAGTCCCACCGTTACCGTTACGTATCGGCCAATACGACTGATACATAACCGATTTGGGATACCTTGGTAACCATAGTTGTTCAACGGGCAGGGTTTTTAATCAGATCTTTTTGTGTATCTCGAAGTGGGCGACCTGAGCTCCTTGTTTGGGTTTTGGGGGGGTTTCGTTGTATTTTATTTTTCCTTTCTTTTGTTTTATTGTCTTTTCTTTTTGTTATTCTCGTTGTTTTCTTCTCTCTTTTTGGTTGTTTGAATCCAATAATATTGCTTCATCCTCCAAAAAAAAAAAAAAAAAAAAAGTTAACTCATGCCATGGAGGCTACTTCTTGTGTTTTGAAGATTAAATCTGAGTTACCTCTTGCCCTTTTTCAGGCTTTAAGAAATTTATGTTGTCAATCGAAATAATAATAATAATAATAATAATAAATAAATAAATCATTTTTAGTCTCTCTGAGAGATAAGTGCTCATGTATTCCAAACAATGCTAAGGGTGTGGCCAATGGACTCGCATGTGGCGATGTGATGTGAGTATCACTCACTATATTGGTTCATCAGTGCATCTTTCTTAATGTTTCTCTTTTTCCAATAAAATCAATTACCCTTCAGAAAAAAATAAATAAATAAATAAATAAAAATTGGGCCTCTAGTTAGGAAATGATAATCCAAGGTTAGTTAAATTAGTCACAATATTTTGAGTTCATAAAGGATCATATTTTGAATTTTGTTTGGATTTCTAGCATTTTCTTTACTTTGTATTTTTCTTGTACTCTCATATTATTCTACTGTGAGATGCATATTCATTGTTTTCTCTCCAAGACAGTGAGAATAGAATTTAAGGCAACGATGTGACTTGATCAAATTAATTGATGCTGGTCTTTCCAGATATTGTAATCTTCGCCTAAACCTGTGGATTTCAGTATGCCAACCGTTGTTCATAGACTATTTGCACTCAAACACAGTTCTGCAACCACACCCTATACAAAGAATAGCAGAGAGGTACATCCAGTCACTCTTAACACCAAGTGTGTTTGAACTAGTTGAAGCAGGAGGAACAAAATACCATTACTTCAAAGTAAACCTATGTGAGATAATAACTGAAGAATGGCCTGACAGTTGGCCATTCATCCAAAAGAGACAACCGCTAAACTTCATTAGCCAGCTGTAGCAGCCAGACCAAACCGCTAAACTTCATTAGCCAGCTGAAGCAGACAGACCAATCTAATCATTCCATTTCCAACAGCAAGAACATGTAGATTCCTGGCGCAAAAACTCCCGAGGTTACTCAGACCAAACAGAGATATTGCGTACAACTCCATTACGAACATTCACATGCACCAAGATGACTTCATTCATAGAGACAGAATATAAAAGTGCCTCCCTCAATAATCAAAGGACTTCATTAGCCAGCTGTAGCAGCCAGACCAAACCGCTAAACTTCATTAGCCAGCTGAAGCAGACAGACCAATCTAATCATTCCATTTCCAACAGCAAGAACATGTAGATTCCTGGCGCAAAAACTCCCGAGGTTACTCAGACCAAACAGAGATATTGCGTACAACTCCATTACGAACATACACATGCACCAAGATGACTTCATTCATAGAGACAGAATATAAAAGTGCCTCCCTCAATTATCAAAGGCCATCCATGACCATCTATTGATATAAATACTTATGGGCTAATAGACAACATAATCAGGAAAATGGCAAGCAAAACTCTCCTCCCTACACCATGAATCCAACTAAAATCAAAAGAAAGGATACATCATTGAATTGATCATCAGGCGGAGGAGATGTTCCACCCTTATCAACAGAATTTATCCTTGCATCAAACATCTCACTCCATGTAACAATTGCTAAAGATGACGCTGAGGAGATATTATTGAGGTAGAGGCAAAAGCTCTTAGAGAGGTTTAGGATCTTTTCAGCCAATTTCTTCAGCAGGTTTATCATTGAATGCAACTCAAGAAACGTGATAGGGTCGGTTAAAAATGGTGAGTCGTAGCAAAAGCTCAATACCAAAAATAAATAAATAAAATCAGAACCGTTAGAGATGCAATAGGCCAAAGTTTAATGCAAGACCATACCCTGGATCCATGTTGATAATGTCGCATATTTCGATATTAATTGCCCAGTCCGGACCAATCAGTGTGTCGCTGGTTGCCCTTTCAACGAATGCCGCAGCATTAGCCATACTCACCTCTTATGTGACTGCTAGCCTAGTAATAGCAAAAACAAAACCACAAAGTTTTAAGGTACAAGTTAAAAACCAATCCATATTCTACTGGCAACATCAAGTACAAGAAAGAGCTCCCAAGGGAAAACCAATGTTACAAGACTTTAATTTTTTATATTAGTCAAAAAAGTGTAGATACTGATAATAGGCCATGCATCAATAATCAAATAGATGGCGCGCAATTCTTTGTACTGGTCAATTCTCTGCAATTGCTAAACCAGAGTTATTCTTTCTCTATTAAAATGCAAATCTCACCAGGCCCATCAAAAGGAGCTCAAGAGATCCGCCAAAGGAAGAAGACATCACCCTCACAAATGATAAAACAAGAAGAGCGATAGTAACAGCAAACAGGAAAACAAATCTCATGTTTCCCTTGACTTCCGTCAATTAAATCCATAGAGAGAAATTCGAGAGATTATAATTCACAGTATAAAAAAAGGCCTCCACAAGCAATAACAAAAAAACTAACTAAAAGCAAAAATAATACAACACATCTGCAGTTTCCCTGAATTTGACTTCCATTCTCCCATTAGAAAGAAAATAAAAATAAATAATCAACAACCTTACAATTCAAAGCATCGAGAATTACCCAAACAAGCATACAATCGAACAAGAAACCCGATCAAAACAACAAAAACAGCCCAAATCTCGGACTCCCTCAATCTACTCACGATCATCAAACCTCTTAAAAGGAATTCAAGATACTCAGAATCCAAAGTATCAAATATCAAAACCCCAAAACGACAGCTACAGATAGATCCACGACAACACAAACGAGCTTCCAGAATCCCAAATCCAAAACCGGGTGGCTAAAAATAATAATAAACAAACCCAGCAGATTTTGAAAAAAGGGAAACGAGATTCCAAGGGGATAATCTCAAATACAAGATCTATATGAGAGAGAGAGAGAGAGTACCTGTCGATGAGAGAGGTGCAGAAGGTAGAAATGCTGGTTTTCTGATCTTATTTTTCCTTCGTCTGATAATATTCTTTTGGAGAGTGCTTACGAAAGGCAGGAAAGAGTTCGTCGACTTTATAATACAAGTTTCGACCATTCAAGGCAAATGCATTGCAGGCCCTTGACTTTTTTTTTCTTCTTTTCCTCGCCCGTCTTCTTCTTCCTTCCTACCCTTTTCTTCGCACAAATATCTCCGTTTTGCCTGTACGGCGACTCCTTTTACACAGTGTGTCGCTGCCCACTGGAGTCCACGTGCGGAGATTTTCCGATCATCAGAACCGTCCGTGTATTGTTTCTGATATGTAGGGTCGCTCAATGTAAGTTTACGCTGAAGGGAAGATTGTGACCGTTAGAAATGAATTTAGGACCATGAAAATAAGATTTTCGGTGGCTCGTATTCACATCTGAAAATCAAAGGCTAGGATCATCTATGGAGTGTGATTATGGGAAATTTGTTTAACTGTGATGGTGAGGATAATATGGACGGTTCAAATCATTGGACTATCAGCATGTTGGGCCAGTGGGTGCCGACAAAGGCTGGCTCCTCAGTCGCGACAGCGGCAAAACGAACTCTCGTCTTTTTCTTTTCGAAAACGCTTGCGTGCCTCGCCTCGGACCTACGCGTGTCAGTCTCTCTAATGTTGGAGAAACGATTACTTTCGATGAAATCCAACCCGTCCATCATGCACATCACCCCTTCTTTTAACACTATTCCAAAAATTCAGGCTGATTCAGTTCTATGTGGGCCACCCATTATAAAATTATACAAAAATCATAAATTCGCATTGCATGCCACATAACATTGTATTTTTTTTAGAATCATTTCATCTTGATTAGCCACATTACATGAATGGATCGGATGTCATGGAAACACCATGGTGGCCCCTGTACAAAACTAACAGTAGTAGTGCCCAACTCAACTTTTTCCTAAGGTGTGGCCTACCTGATTGTTGGACACTAATGATTTTTCAATTCTATGGTGAAGATGAAATATATTACCTGATAAACGGTTTGGATCTCATGAAATTTTCGATCACGTGGCTCTAGGTTGGGGAAAGTGAGCTCCCTGGTTCACTCGTTGCGAGACATACAAGCGCGTTTTTTTTTTTTCTTTCTGTCCTCTTGTTTGAGCGAGGAGCGCCAGCAAAGCTCCGCGTGCCCACACGCACCTTTACACGCAACACATGTGCCGGATATCCAAGCGGTGTACAAGCTTTCTCCCTACGTGAAGATGACTGATATGTAGATTATTCTACTCAAGAGGGCGGACCACCCCTGCTCGTAAAGGGGCCTCCAACGATCCTCATTCGACGCGTACACGTGTGGACTCTTGACGAAGCGACGGACTGATTTTTTAGGTGGGGGCAGTGGCAGTCTTCGTGGAAACAGATTGCGTGGTGTGACACACACCACCGAGCTCCATGGTGTGTTGACGTTACCAAGTTCTGTGGGCCACCATAATGTATTTATAATATCCACACCATCCATCTATTTGGTGAGATGATTTGATCTCATGAGCCCAAAATTAAGATAAAATCAAAACTTAGAGTGGACAAAACCAAAGAAAACAACAGGGACAATAATTCTCACGTTGAAACTTTCCTTGAGCCCAATATTATGTTTACTTGCCATCAAACATATTCATTGTTAGAAATATGTTGGATATACCGGAGAATAAAAAACAAAGCTTAATCATATTATTTTGCTAAGCTGAATCATATAAAATATATGATGTCCTTAAAGCGTGATTCGCTCCCTTATCAATTGTTGATGGGTTACAGGCGAATTACTTCCAAGATAAGATAGGCTTGTCTGGATCCGGCTGCAGCAATCACGATGGGTCCACATAGGAACAGTTTAACATAGCAGATCTTCTAGGAGAATCAAACAGTGAATGTGATTACAATATTCTATGAAAGAGATGTTGTTTGGAGAATCTAATGGAAAGAGAGAGATTTGTATTCGAGATGATAAATTTGGACCGGAATGGTCCAGTTTATATAGGCACCAGAGAGTAGACTGTTGCTATGCGGCCATCAATGAATCAAAACGTTTGAAAAACATTTCTAATCATTGATCATTAATTTCAGCTGTTTTTAATCGTTGGATCGGAAGATCTGACACCGTTAGATTATCATGACCCATCCGTTTTCGGTTCACTGTGTCTTTCAAGGCAACTATCCGTTTTCAGAAAGGGCTGACCGTTTCGGCTTATATATACAACCATTCTTGGTCGTATATAAAGCCTTGGCTCATTTCAAACTTATCGTATTTAAGCTCATACTAGACCTCTTGCACCATGATCGCACCGTCACGCGTAAGGTCGCGAGGGAGTGACCACTCTACGACATAATGCGCACGTGCGAAGTGCAAAGCACGCTAATTAATGTCACTACAGCCACACTGTCTACGCCTGTGCCCGAGCGCGCGCGTGCATGTGTGTTCCGATGTAGCAGTGGAACACACAACCCGAGCTCTCAATCTCCAAAGCTCCAAATAAGAATACTACACACACATCCACATATAAACCCCGAAACTTCTCCTATCATTTTCGATGTGGAACAAAAGCACACACCGCACCTTTTCATTTGAAAATCCCAAAAATCATTTTTGCTGCAAAATCCTGAAATTTTAAAATTTTAAATTATTTTTTCAAAAAAATCACAAATTTCAACAATTCCCCACTGATTTTTTTAAAACAATAGAAAAATATCTGTCAGAGATAGAATAATAATAATTATGCATAGAGAAAAAAATTTTGCGATTTGAATTTTTCTTTAGCGTAAGTATTTTAAAGTTATTTCGAATTTTTTATTACCGCAACATTTAACCAATTATTCCTTAATGACATAACCAAAAATACTACACATATAATAGTTTATGCATTATGTGTTCCTTTATATTACTTGCTTAGCACTTTTAATGGTCACGTGCTTACCCTGTTTCATAAACGATTTCGAGATAAGTCTAACTCTCATGAGAAGCGACATCACTTATACGTTCACATGAGTGAAATCCTATCAGTGTTTCCGTTACTTAAAACACTTGTCATATTTGATTGGATTTCATTAATAGTTCTAAGACTCAACCCTCTTTTTATGGCGATCAACATTTTTATCCTAGATGAAGTTATTTAGATTTAGTGTTGAAACTTTCTACTTATCGGTGATTTGTTGTTACTCATTGAACCCAATCTTTAAAGATTTTCTAAATTTAGGCTGAGTTTCTATCAATGATGAAACTTTGATAAAAGAGTTTTAACCCCATCCCTGTAAATGTTGTCCTTACTACCTCTCTCATCAAAGGTTTGGTAAAGGGATCAATCAAGTTATTATTTGACTTCACAAATGAGATTGCAATGATTCCATCATAAATCAATTGTTTTATATAATCATATCTCAAACTTATGTATTTGGACTTCCTATTATAAGTGACTTCACTATCGCAATGAAATAAAATAGCCGGTATAAGCTTCGCATAGAATGAGATTTCTAATAAAAGATTATTTAACCACTCAGCCTATTTGTCTGTTGCAACAAAAGTTATGAACTCGGATTCTATTGTTGAATGCGTCATACAAGTTTGTTTCTTGGATCCCCAAGATACAACTGCGCATCCTAAGGTAAATATTCACCTCGTAGTGGACTTGTTGTCCGCTGCACTCGATATTCAACTTGCATCAGTTTATCCTTCCAACACAATTGAAAATTATGAGTGAAATAGCCCTAATTCTTTGATTTTTTTTTTTTAGATAACCTAAAACTCTACTTATATAAAAGTGCTTTATATATATATAACAGTGCTTAGTTTTTCTATTTTTCTCTTATATCTTGACAAGTTTACACCAGCATCCTGCACATAACATTTCAATATCTTACCTCTACTTTATTTTTATTTTTTCTTTAATTTATTCTAGCATTTTTACTTGGACGGCAAATGTAGCCTCTTTTAGAATTATTCAGGTCTCTATCAATTCTAAAATCCTAGGAAGTAAAGATCATACTTTATATGGAAAGAAAATAACATCTCACCCATTATTTTTCCGCTATCGAGATCCTTACTTAAAACTCTTGATTGTAGACCTAAAAATCACTTGAGCTTAATGATCTTCTTATCCCTTAATTTATTATACGATTCCTAGTTACCTATATATCATAAAATTTATTACCTAGCGATAACTCTAGATAAACAAATTATCAAACTTGAGTCAATATCATAACTTATTAGGGCATACAAAACAAAGAAAGCAATATTCGTGCACACATGCTCTACGACGGTCACAAGGTCTACCTTTGTTTGTGAATCACAAAAAAATTTCAACAATGATGGAAATGAATAGTTTACACCAATACCTACATATGGTCCAATCACTAACCATCATCATAACATGGCTTTGCCATTGTTGTCAACTCCTTTAGATGATTTGAACGCCCATTTAATGGTTAGGAAAATAGATTCGCACATCAATTATATTACAAATGGTTTCATACCCTTCATCATATGGGTTCCACCTTTCATTGCCCATCCTTCTAAAGAGTTTACTTTTGTGGCAGGGTCACAACCATCTATTCATTGCCCAGTGAATGGATGGTCCATGTTGATCACGCTGTTAAGTGCCCCAATTAACATGTGATCTCCACTGCCCAAACGAGCTGAAATAAAAATCAGTCTCGTCCACTCATCAAATAATTCACGATTATTCAAACAAATAGACGGGTGAGAACAATCTTCTCTAATTTTTGGACGACCATGTCTTGATAACTTCATTTTCTTGGCAAGGGATCCTTAAAGTGCCAACTGTCCAATGGACAGTTGAAGTCCTGTGCATATGCAGGCGTTAGATGCTTGCATTACAAAGGAACAAAAGGATTCGATTGTAGAGGGGTCACCCTCAATGGGTGGTGACATTTCAAGTCCTGTGCATATGCAAGCGTTAGATGCCTGCATTACAAAGGAATAAAAGAATCCGTTCGTAGGGAGGTCACGCTCAGCACACCCTGGGAATTTCACTTTGGCCTTTTTAGTGTATTGTAGAGCATAGATATGGACATCTAGCATGTCCAAATTCCCAAACCTGTTATTGGTGGAGCATATCTGTAAAATCACAACCACCAGCACTACTAACTATCGCAATCCAATTAATTTCTATAAAATGGAGGTTAAAAGTAAAATGGTAAGTGGTCCAAATTCAAAGGGAGAACATGGTTAATGTAATATTCTAAATGTAAATTTTTAAAGTTAATTTCCATCCATGGTTGAGGATTTTTAATCATGGACATTGAATCCAAGTCTTGGGGGTGCCAAGGAACACCACGTAGGATCCAAACTGTGCATCTAATAAACCCCAATGTCTAAAATTGGCGTAAACGGTCCAAGTGGGTCCGGTCCACTCATCAAGTGGTTCACAATTCATACAGATAAGATCAACCTATTCGTATTACATCACAATTCATTTCCTGATTCTCGTCAACAGCCATCGTTTTATGCTGCCTAGATAAGTGGACGAAAAATCCTCAAAGTATGCCTAATGAACATACACCTGTCGGCTGGGGGTGGACTTTCAACTCCGGATGAGCGTGCACGGCACGCACGTGTGACTCAATGTTACGGTTATTTTTTAATGGCCGTGTGAACCCTTTCTAGTGGGACCCACGATAGAAAGGTGCACGGCACGAACGATGAAAAATCAGCCAATTTCAGTCTTTGGGTGGGCGACAGTGTATGAAATTAATTGGCTGTTTTTTTCTAGCCATTCATTTGTTTTGATATACTGTAGCCCGTATGAGGTGTGGCCTGATTTCCAGGCCAGGAGATATAACCAGTGTAGCGCAGCTGATGGACAGCTCACATCTCATTCACGTGTCACGATGTGCAGATGTGCCTGTTTGTGCATGTGGACGCAGATTGCCTACTAGCGCTGTCAGTAGCTGATGTATGTGTTTTATTTATGCCGTCCATTCATTTTTTAAATAATTTTAGGGCGTGAACGCAAAAGTGAAGCGGATCCAAATCTCATGCTGACCGGTGGTGATTGAATGACTACCATTAAAAACTTACGAGGGCCACACGATTTTGGATGAAGCGGATTTTTGTGTTTACTTCGTCGAGGTTTGTTGACCTAATCAATAGGTTGGATGGAAAATAAACATTACAATGGGCACAGGAAGCTTTTAATGGTGGGCATTCAATTATTACTGATTTCATGTGGTGTAGTCCACTTGAGATTTGGATCCTACTCATTTTTTAGTTAAATGGATAAAATGATTTAGGAAAATAAATGGACGGTGTGGATAAAATACATACATCATGACGGGTCTCACGTAGCACGGTCGAGTAGCCACCTCGCTAGCAGGCAATCAGCGTCCTGCGCATGCGAAGGGCTCCCACGACCACAAGCGCGTTGAATTAGGGCGCGGATTAGATACTGACAAGGTCAGTATAGCCAAATCGTAAACTGAAGTGACGTTACCAAGCTTTGTGGAGCCCACGATGATGCATGTGTTGTATCCATACCGTCCAACCATTTTTAGAGATTGTTTTATGGAATGATAAAAAAAAATGAGATAGAACTAAAGTTCAAGTGGGCCCCGCCATATAAAACAGTGAGGACAGTGACATCCACTGTTCAAAACGTCTTAGGGGCCACAGAAGTTTCCAATCAAGCTTATATTTTTTTTTTCACTTCAAATATCTGTATGTTAACTCATGAATAAGTTTGATCTAAAAAATACATCATGGTGGGCCCTATAAATGTTTCAATGGTGGTGTGACTGATCCCAGGGTTTTCTGTGGTTGGTCCCTTGAACTTTATATCTATCTTTTTTTTATATATATATACTATAAAACGATCTCTCAAAATGGTTGGACGGTATAGATACAACACACGCATCATTGTGGGGTCCACAGAGCTTGGTGACGTCACTTCAGTAGTGATTTGGCTACTGACATTGTCAGTATCTAATCCGCACCTGTTGAATTAGGCCTTTACCAGATGCAATCGGATTACGTGCTGAGTACTAAGTAAACTCAGTTAGCCAACCTTGAATGTATGTCGTCTATCCACGCCGTCCATCCGTTTTTCCAAATAATTTAAGAAGTTGAGCCCAAAATTGAAGCCTATCCAAAAATCGAGCAGATCATACCACGGTAAACAGTGGGAATAACCCCACAGTGAAAACCTTGCTAGGCCCCACAGTGATGTTTATTTGTCATCTAACCTGTTCATAAGATCATACAGACATGGATGAATGGAAAAAATAAAAACAAACTCAATCCAAAACTTATGTGGGCCCCCAAAAAGTTTCCAATGGTAGATGTTTAATTCAAATTGTTTCCTGTTGTGTGGTCCATTTGAGTATTGGATATGCTTCATTTTTGGGCTCCAGCCCTAAAATTATAGCCCTAAAATTATCCGATGGACGGAATGGATCAAATACATAAATCATGGTGAACCTCATATAGTTTACTCAGTACGCAATCAGCTTCCGTACTAGTTTAACCGTGAACCCTTTTTAGTGGGACCCACGCTTCAAGGAGGATCGTAGCCACACGTGTTGGAGATCCAAGTTGCTCGTCAGGTGAGCCCATCTGCAGTTGCCCACTAGGAGCTTGTATGTCCTCCTGTGTCCATGGTTGACAAGCATAGAACGTGGGATCACCTCCTGCAAAAATCCATCCTATCCGCTCATCGCATGGGCCACACTGAAAAAATAATGTATAGCCGCTGATAAATAACCAAAAAACAAGTGTGGTTTGCCTGATGAGTGGATGGTGATGATTTTTACATAAAGATGACCCCATAGTGGGTTCAACCTATTGGCCGGGTTGGATGTTGCAAGCATGGTAACGTATGGTTCACTAGCTTGGATGTGAGCCCTTCTCTTAAAATTATCTACGTGTCAATGTATTTATCTCTTTCAATGGAACTACTTTATGGGGCCGGCACGACGTTTATCGCGCCATCGTTGGACGATCTAAGCCCCTAACGTGAACGGAAGATCGCAATCGTTCGGTCTTTGGCCTTCTTTGCTTCGAATATTGAACGTTGGTATATTCTTTCCTTGGCCGACAATCTTCGTCAAAGGGTTGACAGCTGGGACGGGCTTTGTCGAGTCCATTTGCTTGTTTCGAAATAACACGTGTGCAGCATCCAGATGGCTCATCAGGTAAGCCACGCCCCGTACGTCTGGATATGTGCTTTGAACCATGTGTTGGGGGAAAAAATATACTAAGTTCGAAGACTCGGGTATAGAGCGAACCGACTCTCCCTCCTATTTCTCAGTCTTCGGACAAAGTATTTAAGTCCGAGATACGAAGCCAGAGGCTTGATAAGTTGACTCGGTCGATGAGTTAGCAACATCAGCATAAGCCGACTAAGGCCAAATAAGTTATAAGTCTTCCGACTGACAATGAGAAACCAACTCGGTAAGTTGGTTGCGTCGGCTACGGAGCAAGGAAGGGGACCGATAAAAACCGAGCCTATTCCGCCCGTAAGAAGTAAAAAAGCTTATTCTCCTGAGCCAGTCAAGACTCTTCCAGAGTTGGAAACGGCCGAGCCGAGCCAAGGAAAGACGGTGTGAAATCAAATATCGTCCCGAAAATCCAGAAGTATAGGTGTCCGATCCCAAGGATCTCGGGATCGGGTGAAATCTGTCAAAATGATCAAATCTCCACAGATATGGAAAAAGAATTCCGGTACGGCGGGATCCTCCCTCTCCTATAAATAAAAAAGATTTAAAGGAGGAAAGATATGCAAAAAACTCTATCCCAGAACCCCTCAATACAATAAGATCCAGATTCCTAGCCTGACTTTGGCATCGGAGGGTCCCTTGCTCTGGCCAGGGTCTCCTTTGTCTTCTTCCTGTGCAGGTATTCGAAGGTCTAAAGAGGGTGGATCAGAATTTTGCATCAACAGTTTGGCGCCGTCTGTGGGATACGGACAAAAAGTCGTTTTTCATATTCTATCAAAAGAGCAGTAAGACAAGTTCTAATGGTGACAACTAGAAGAACAAATCAGAACGATGCAAACGAAGCCGCCGCCAGTACATCATTAGGAGCTCCACCATTGGTCCCTCCAGCTACGCTGTCGGTGGCCCCAGCCGTATCCAACAACCAGCGGAACCGAGGGAACGCACAGTTGAGTCGGGAGGTTCAAGAGATCCGATCCGATATGAACATCATGAAGAAGATGTTGGAACAGATGTACAACCAGCAGGTGCTACCGCATCAACAAGGACAAACATCGCGTGCTCTCCCACCTGCTTTCAGCCCTCTGCCTATTGCTCCGCCCGTGGTTCCGCGAACATCCCATCAACCGAGTCAACACTAACGTCCGACTGAACCAGCACAAGCCCGTTCGGTTACAGCCGCATTGCCGCCCTCTAATCTACGACACAAAATAGATCAAAGGAGACGTAGTCGGCCTCCCGCTGAGGAAACAACAGAAAGCGCAGAGCCCTGGAAAGCAAACATCCAGGACTTCAAGAAAGATATTCGGGAGGAAATGGCGAAAGAGATGACAGATATGAAACAGGGTCGGAATACGTATCCAGCTCGACTCGAGGCTAAAGCGTCTCCTTTTATAGATGAAGTGATGTAGGTTCGGCTACCGGAGAGGTTTCGTTTACCGCAAATAGTACCCTTCACCGGAAAAATCGACCCAACTAAGCACATCGAATGATTCAAAACCTATATAGAGTTGCACAATGCCTCAGATGTAATCATGTGCCGAGTCTTCTCTCTCACATTAACTGACGTGGCTCGACTTTGGTTTAAACAACTAAAACCAAAATCTATCGGTTCATTCGCCGAACTCAGCGACGCTTTCCTCACAAATTTCATTGGTGGGAAGAAGAAACTAAAGCCGTCGGCGCATCTGAATAATATAATCCAGAGACAGGAGAGTTGCTGAAGGACTATATCAGACGTTTTAATTTTGAATCTCTTCAGGTTCGAAAACACTCGGAAGAAACAACACTCAACGCGCTCATGTAAGGAGTCAGAGACAAGTCGTTTCTAGCATCTTTGGACAAAAATCCGCCGGAGACCCTGACCGAGTTTATGGCTCGGTCGGACAAATACGCAGATGCTGAAGAAACGCGACTCCTGCGTGAGACCGCTTAGAACGCAAAATCCTTAGTCAAATAGTCGGTTAAAAAAGGAACCGACTCGGTCGAAGGGAAAAAGCGTAAGGACGATCGAGTACAAAATGATTAAAAGTCAAGGAAGCGACCCGACCAAAGGTGTTCCATATACACTCCCCTGAATAAAACTCAGGAACAGGTGTTAATGGAAATCAAAAGTGAAGGTTTCGTCAATTAGCCTAATAAACTGCGGGACAATCCTAACCGGCGGAATAAAGATAAGTACTGTCACTATCATCGCAATCACGGGCACAATACGAGTGACTGTTATCATCTAAAAGAAAAAATCGAGCAACTCATCAGGGAAGACCGACTCGGGGAGCATGTAGAAAAGACCGTGTCTGTGGAAGCACGCCTAAGCGAAAACTGAATCACGGAAGAAATCCGAACGATCGTCGTTGGTCATCGAGGTGGGGGCGATTCTAATAATGCATGAAAAAATCATGCTAGAAGCCTTAGTCAGCCCGAGTCTGAAATTTTCCTACTACATCGGCCCCCGAAAGAAAAGAAATGGGAAAAGTATTGCATCTCGTTCACTGAAGACGACGCTCGAGGCATCCTTCATCCTCACGATGATGCGCTAGTCATTACTCTCACCATCGCTAACAGAAAGGTGTTTCGTATACTCGTGGACACTGGATCATTTGCGGATGTACTGTTCACTCAGGTATTCGATAAAATGGGAATTGAATGGTCAGCGTTACGTCTAGTCCGAACTTCGTTGATAGGATTCTTAGGCGGACAGATACTCCCGGAAGGAATTGTCTCATTACCACTCACCGCCGGAAATCCCCTGCATCAGACGACAGTAATGGTAGATTTCCTGATCGTTAACCAAACATCTGTCTACAATGTCATACTCGGTCGACCTACTTTGAATCTTCTGCAAGCGGTGGTATCCACATACCACCTTTCCATAAAATTCCCGACGGAGTCGGGAGTAGGAATCGTAAAAGGAGATTAGCAAGACGCTCGACGCTGCTACGCCACTGCAATAAAAGTTCTGATTGAAGTATCAGTGATTGAATCGCTGGATCCCATGGTCGGAACTCACAAACGAGGGCAACTGATGGAAGATCTTATATCGGTACCCCTAGCCGAGGGAGAAGAGTCGAAGGTGGTACTGATCGGTTCATTCCTGAAGTCACCACTCAAAGACAATCTGATAGCTCTGCTCAGACGATATACTGACATATTCGCATGGAGCCATGAAGATATGCTCGGAATCGATCCTTCGGTCATGACCCATCGACTCAACATTGATCCGACCTACCGGCCAACTCGGCAAAAAAGACGTCCTCTCGACCCAGAAAGGTATGCTATCATCGAAGAGGAAGTCGGTAAGCTCCTCAAGGCAAAATTCATAGAAGAAATATACTATCCAGAATGGATAGCCAATGTGATGCTTGTGAAAAAAGCTAATGGGAAGTGGCGCGTCTGTATTGACTATACAGATCTGAACAAAGTCTGCCCCAAGGATAGCTTCCCTCTTCCCCGGATTGATCAGTTGGTAGATAGTACCGCAGAACATGAATTACTTAGCTTTATGGATTTACTCTGGGTATAACCAAATTGTAATGCATCACTCTGATAAATCTAAAACTACATTTGTCACTGACAAAGGTCTTTATTGTTAACGAGTGATGTCATTTGGTTTGAAAAATGCTGGAGCAACGTATCAAAGGTTGGTGAACAAAATGTTCGCTCGACAGATCGGCCGAACCATGGAAGTATATATAAACGATATGCTCGTCAAAAGTATACATGCGACCAACCATATAGCGGATTTAGAAGATATGTTCGTAACCCTGCGCAAATACAAAATGAAGTTAAATCCGAGCAAATGTGCTTTCGGTGTAAGCTCGGGAAAATTTCTTGGGTTCCTTATCAGTCAGCGAGGAATCGAAGCGAATCCCGAGAAAATTAAGGCCCTACTCGACATGGAGTCTCCCAAGACGATTAAAGACATACAAAGGCTGACCGGACGAGTAGCCGCACTCAACCGTTTTCTGTCTCGAGCCACCAATAAATGTCTTCCGTTCTTCAAACAATTGAAGGGACGACAATCGATGGAGTGGACGGAAGAGTGTGAAGCAGCATTCCAGCAATTGAAGTCTTACCTTGGGTCTCCACCCTTGTTATCTAAACCTGAGTCGGGAGAAGCTTTATTATTATATCTGGTTGTATCCGACGTAGCGATTAGCTCGGCCCTCATACGTGAATATGACGGAAAACAATTACCAATGTACTATGTCAGTAAAGCGTTACTGCCGGTAACGACGAGGTATCCTCCCCTTGAAAAGATAGCCTTAGTCCTGGTAGTATCCTCGCGACGACTCCGACCATACTTTCAAGCTCACACAATTGTCGTCATGACCGACCTACCGTTGCGTCAGATCCTTCAGAAACTAGAGGCCTCCGGCCGACTTATGAAGCAGGCTATCGAGTTGAGCGAGTTTGATGTACAGTACAGGCCGAGGACAACCATTAAAGGCCAAGCCGTGACCGACTTTATTGTCGAAGTAACTTCGCAGATCGACAAAATGTCTGGGTCTGACGGACTTGTCGGAGCAGCGGCATTCTCTTCTCTCGACCCCTCACCCGGCTTTACCCCTTGGAACTTATTCATCGACGACTCTTCCAATTCTAAGGCAAACGGGGCTAGGGTAGTATTAGAAACTCCCGACCAAAGCTATATGCAATATGCCTTACGACTTGGATTCCAAGCGTCGAACAACACAGCAGAATACGAAGCTTTGTTACTTGGCCTTCGACTCGCCGCGAGTTTAAGTGTAACTCATCTCAACGTATTCAGTGATTCGTAGCCAGTCGTCAACCAGGTCACCGGTGTTTACCAAACACGGAAAGAACAATTGAAGGCTTACATGGAGAAAGTCAAAGAATTAATCGGCGGATTTCAACAATGTAAAGTAATTCAGATCCTCAGAATTGAGAATGTCAAAGCCGATTTGTTAACAGAACTTGCTTCCACCGACGAAGACGACATACCTAGATCGGTACCGATCGAATATGTCGCTAAGCCGAGTATTGCTGAACCGATCAACTCGACTATACATACTATTGAATCAGAACCGACCTGGTTCGACCCTATCATCCATTATCTCAATAAGGGGAAGCTACCTGAAGATCGCACCGAGGCTCGGCGGCTAAAAATCCAAGCATCATGATACACTATTCTAAACGGGGTATTATACAAGAAAGGTTTCTACGCTCCCTTGTTACGATGTTTGAATTCCCATGAAACCAATTACATATTACGGGAGGTACACGAAGGAATATGCGAAAACCACTCGGGAGGATATTCACTCGCTCACAAAGTTCTGCGGCAGGGATATTATTGGCCGACCATATAGCATGATGCTAAGAAGTTCGTCCAAAGGTGCGACAAGTGTCGGCGATTCGTAGCAGTCTCGACGCAGCCCCCCGAGGACTTGACCCCAATGATTGGTCGCCCTTTGCGCAATGGGGGATCGACATCATCGGACCATTCCCTTTGGAAAATGGTCAGGCCAAGTTTGTCACAGTTGCGGTGGACTATTTCACGAAATGGGCCGAAGTCGAACCATTGGCAAAGATAAACGAACAGAAGATTACAAGCTTTGTGTGGAAAAATATAGTATGTCGGTTCGGGATACCGCGAACTATTATCACCGATAACGGAAGACAGTTCGACAATAGATAGTTCCGCGAAATGTGTAGTAATCTCGGGATCCGAAACGCATACGCTTCGCCTCATCATCCTCAGACGAATGGACAGGTCGAGGCAGTTAACAAGATCATCAAACAGCATCTCCGAAGGAGGCTCGATCGAGCCAAATGAGCATGGGCTGAAGAACTCCCGAATATATTGTGGGTTTACCGAACCACTGCTCGAACTGCCACAGGGAAACTCCTTTCTCCCTTTGTTATGGCTCAGAGGCAGTCGCCCCGGTTGAGATAGGGATATATTCAGTCCGAATTAATTCATTCAGCGAACAAGAAAATGAAGAACTCCTATCGCTCGAGCTCGACTTAGTGGAAGAAAAAAGAGAAGAAGCTCGCTTACGAGTGATGGCTCGAGAAAAATGAGTAGCTCGGTTCTACAACACCCGAGTTAAAGTTAGACGATTCCGTGTTGGGGATATGGTCCTCCGAAAAATGTTTCCAAATACAAAAGAAGTTGGTGCAGGCACATTAGGGCCTAATTGGGAATGACCTTATGTCGTCTCAAGTACCATTCGACCTGGAGCGTATTGGTTGGAAAACCTGAATGGGCAGCTTCTGCCTCATCCCTGGAACGCCGAGCATCTCAAAATCTATTACCCTTAAGTCGGCCACAAAAGAAAATAGAATAGACATGTAAACGGTACCGATTCAATAAAACTGAGACTTTCCATTCATTATTTCTAAGTGTTTTACATCGGGTTAGATCAGACTTTACTTCGATTATATTAAAGGAGTACATAGTTAGTTCTGACAAAGGGGATGATCTCTCTCAGTTATGAACACTCTTAAATCGACCTGGGATAAAAGTCAACCTGAGAAGAGCTGATGATGGTACTAAAAGAAGCCTAGACTCCGCCGACACAATGCTGGTATGAGTGCCAAAAATGAAGCATGACTACTATCCCTCGATCGGAGATACTCCCGAAGCAGTCTCAGGGGGATTAGCCTCGAGGCCAGCAGCAGTAGCAGTGAGAACTTCTTCATCGGCAGTGGCATCGGCATAACCATCCCCGGTATCCTCGGCCTCCGGACTAACAACTCCAAATGCGGAAAGATCAAGGTCAGGGAAGGCGGCTCTCATTTTCAGAACGCAGGCTTTGTATCCACCTTGATAAAGGCGATCTCTCTCTTCCTCGAACTCCGAAGATTCGAGAAAGGCATCCACGGCCCGGTCCTGAGCTTCTTTGGCCCGGTTGGCCTCCTCTTGAGCCTGTTGGATAAGTGTCATGGCGTCGGCCCTGACCCGAGCTAAAGTACTCTCACAAGTACTATGGGCATGACGAAGATGCCGCTTCTCTTCCACGGCCTTCACCAGAAGTGACGCCAAACGAGCACTCTCAACCTTAACGCCTTCAAGAGCTGTCTCCGCATCTTCAGCAGCCTTCTTGGCAAGTGACAGGTCGCCAGTCATACTTTCGATCTGGCTTTCGGCAATCTCGCGGCGTCTCTCTGCCTCGGCCGCGAGTTTCTTAGCTGTCTCCGCCTCGGCCGCAAGTTTCCTAGCCAACTCCGCCTCAGCCGCAAGCTTCTGAGCCGTAGACAACTCCAAGTAAGCCTTAACGACGCAAGGGGCCAACTGCAAACGGAAAATAGTGAGTTGTAACCAGAGCCCGAGATTAGAGTCACGGAAAAACAAAAAGAACGGATATTACCTTGAAAAGTACCATCGCCGTATGACCAAGGGTCTGAAGCGTCGGGGCACTGTAGAAGCTGGCGAAGTCTTTTTCACTCCCGTGAGCGATGGCCCAAGGTATCATCCCCGATATAACTTTATGGAAGGGCGATGACTCCTGTTGAGTCATCTCCTCTCTCGAGGATTCTCCACTCGGCCTCTTTCTGCCTCGGAACTTCCTCAGCAATGAATCTCGGTTTCGGAGCCGACTGAGACACAGGAGGCGTTGCGTTCACTTCTTCCGCCCTCTCATCAGGGTCAGAGAGCACAACTACGGGCGGAGCAGTCAGAACAGAGGCAAATTGGACAACTGGCTCCTGGACCCTTGGACCTGTCTTTAGCTGTTTCGAAGGCCGATTCGCCAGAAGGACCGACCTTGGAGGAGCCTTCACCTTTGAGATATGCTTGAGAGAAGGTCGAGACTCAGCCATGTCTGTGGAAGCCTGTTTAAGAAAAGGTCGAGCCTCGGGTAGATCTGAAAAGAAGAACAAAGGCAAGTCAGGTGAAGTGCCGAGAGAACAGGGCAATGTAACAGTAGCTACCTGATACGAATGAGTCTAAACCTGCTAAGTGAAGACGCTCTGGTTGCAGCAACGACTTCCATGACCGGTCCTCCGCACTTAACTTTTTCAGATCCCTGACCCGAGCTAGATCACCGGATCCAAGCTTCCCCATTTTCTTCGGGATATTTATGTAACACCCAGAATCTTCAGGACCCGAGTACACGACCCGTTTCCCAAAACCCGAGTGTTAACCTTAAAGGATGGTCAGATATAATTTTTTTCTTTTATCAGAGTAAGCAAATGAGCATAGTGTGGACAAGTAAGCATAAAGGAAAACTTTCATTATCATTTCAAATATACAAGAAGCTGCCCATAATGACTTATACAAACCAATGTCTCAAAATTTAACAAGTACAAGATTACAAGAATTTAATATATGAAGAATAACAGAAAACACATAAATATAAGCTGCAAGATCACGCGACTCTTCCAAGCAAGCACAGTCGTGCATCCCTGGCGATCGTACCCGGCTCATCATCAGCCTGAACCTGAAAGTCACTTAAGACATCCGTGCTACCTGTACGGTTATATATTTGATGGATGAGTGGCCAACTCAGTGTGAATTCCCCTCAAGATTACACACCGCCGCATTAGGTAAGAAATAGTATATAAAACATCCAGACAACCAAAACAGAGTAAATGCAGTCTTTTTAAATGCATGAATGCATGAATGCAATCATCGCCCTGGGGATGCTCATCCGTGCGGACAGTGGGCCGTCACCCATGCAATCATCGAAACTGGAAAACATCAACCAGTCGGAATCATCGAACCTGGGAAATATCAACCAGTCGGAACGTGCCATGTATGCATGATTAGCCATATCATTATTAATCCATTTACAACCAGCCAATTTAGATAAGCTCAAAGGTCACTACGGGGAGCACGTGGCCCAGCGTAGGCCGACAGCTCGGATATAGTGTCCCATACCACCATCCCCGGCTCATGAGACTATCACCTTAGGATGTTTAATGGTACCCCATCGACTAGTGGTCAATCATATTACAATATATAGGGCTTACCATCGCATGGCTGCACGGTGTAAAATGTCGAACCCATATAGGGAAAATATCGAATAAAACTACGTAGGACGAGTATCAAAATATGCCACCTAGGGCGAATATCAAAACCATACGATAAAAACCATCCTTAAAAATCATTGGGCACAACAACCCTGGATGGTAGGCCCACATCAATGGTCCATCTAGACCACCACTCAATAACCACCACGTCGAAGGTCCATTACGATCACAACTAGTCAGGTTACATCCCAAGTATGGGTGTACATTTATAGGTGGGGTTTCCCCACTAATGTACTAGTTTAAAGTCCATAAGCAATACACAAGCATGAACAAATATACAAGATGGACATTAAGCAAGCAATATAGCAATTCAATTCCCACTAGCTAACACATGTGACTATAAGAGAGAGATATCAATTATGAATTTAAATAAAAACTATAACTTAAGCTAATGAGAAGGTGGAAAGCTCAAGGGGAAGAATCATCACCTTATGCTCGCATCGCCCACCAGCATTTGTTAGGAAGCACGTGCCCTTAGAATCAGATCTTACCATGAATTGTGAAATTTGTACATGAGATCAATGTTCTACCAAGCGTCTATGGTCAAGAGTTATACAACTTAGGGTTTGGATTTCTTTTAGGGTTTTAATATGGAATTAGGACTTCATCCTGGGGTTTTAGTTCTAGGAGTTGAACTAGGGTGTAGGTGTAGCTTAAACACAATGTAACAATATGGTTAGTTACAGTTTTAATGTTAATGATATGACTAATACTTGTGACCATGGTAATACTAAGTATTACAATGTAACAGTGTAATTTATTTTTAATGATAATATTCTTAAGTGATGGATACTGTACTACATCGTTAATGGTAACTTATAATGATTAGCATTAGCGCAAACAGTGTGTTGTTGTAGAGCTAGGTTTTCATCCCAGAGTTTAGCCTTACACTTAGGTTCTAAGATCTACATTGTAGTTGGTGTACAATAAATTATAGTGTTAATTTTAATGATTAGAAAAAAATAATTATTAACCTTAATGTTATAATTAATGTTTGCTAACATGGTAATAATAATAATAATAAGTACTATGATCTACTATTAAGGCGACACCTATTATAATACTAAATCAATCAATTTACTTTAGGAGGGAAGGCTGACTTATATCTTAGTTGAGATTAGAAAATCTATTGACCAACTAACTACAAACTGGAATTTCAATTAGAGATAGAAGAACGCACCTAGTCAACTCGGTTGAGTCGACTCGATTCACCATTGCTCATCTCTCTCTTCTCCTTTCTACTGCCTTTCCTTCTATGAATGACAAGTCTATCACCCGAGCACCCGCCCTGGTCTTGGGTCATCAGCTGGGTCAACTCAACTAAGTATTACAATGCCCCAGTGAGTCGAGCACACTTCACTCGGCAACGAGTGTAACTTGCACTCGCCCACTCACCCTCTCTCTTACCAATCTCCTTTTTCTTTCTTCCTGCTGGAAAATACCCAGGCCCGCACTCAACTGAGTTTGGACCCAGACCAAACTCATGTCGGACAACAGCCTGACTCAGTCTAGCCTCGACTCGGCCCACAACTCACCTCTTTCTCACTCTCTCTCTCTATTTCTTCCCTCTCGCTGCCCTTCTCCTTTTCTTTCTTGCTATCCTCTTTCCTCTCTCTGGCTAGCAGAAGCTGGACCGATCCCAGGGATGACTCGGATCGCATTCCAACCGAGTCGATCTAATGCGCACAGCAGCAACAGCGGCCGCACCTTCTTCCTCCATTTTCCCTTTTCTTTTCCCCTCCATTTTCTTCTTCTCTCTTTCCTTCTTTACTCTCTCCCTTTTGGCCAACAACAGCAGACCCGGACTCAGGCCCAAACCTGACTGAACTCGTCCTAAGCTCGGACTGAGTTCGGGTATGGTGCAACGGCAGCGGGCAGCAGCTGCACCACTCCATCTCTATCTTTTTCCTTTCTCATTCCATCTTCTTTCTTCCTTCTTTTCCTTTCTCATTCCATCTTCTTTCTTCCTTCTTTTAAACGCAACACCCAGCAGCACCGATGGATGGAGAAACTGTCGGAGAAGATGATCCGCCATTAATGGCAAATCTGGATTCGGTGAATATCCCTCCAATCCGCCCTCTCCAGACTGTTCGTGGGGACCCTAGAGAGCTTCCAGATAAGCTGTTTCAAAGCTTGGAGAGGCTTTGGTCGGTGGGTTTGCTAACGGAAGGAAACCACTGTTTTTTTCTCATTCCGGCCGTGAGGAGCCCTAACACGCTCGATCTATAGCTATATATGGGGTCTTTCTTGCTATCCTAAACCGCGGGATCGTCAATGAGCGCCTTAGATTTAATCTGGTGGAAACCACCATCAAAACAGCGGTCTGGACCGAAACCGGCCGTTTTTGTTTTCCTGGTATAGAGAGGAACTCCAAACCACGTGGAGGGCTGACGGATGGCCGAGATTTCTTTGCTTGGGATGGTCTAGATCCACCCAAACACCCTTCACGCGAATCGCCAAGCTGGCGCACGGAAGACAGTTTCCGTTTCTGGAAACAGTGTGTTAGTAGGGCTGTTTGTGTCAAGAATCGTGCGCACGTACATGTGTTTCCACGTGCGGGAGAGGTTGGGTTTTAGTGGGGCCCGCCGACCGAGTCAGATGGACGGTTTGCATCATTGATATCGATGATAAAGGTGGGCCACCACACGTTGCAAACGGACCCTGTCCGTCGGCTGGCAACACAAAGAGAGGGAGAGAAACCTCTCCATTTTAAGCAAAGCGCGGGTCAGACCCATGCTGACCGATTGGCTAGTGAGGTGTGGCGCGGGAGTACACAGGTGGTGTACTCCGATCTCTGGTGTGGGGTCCACCGTGATGTTGGTGATAAATCCACTCCGTCCATTCATTAGGGGACTCTACCAAAGGGATTTGGACCAATGATTAGGCTGATCTAAGGTCTAGGTGGGGCCCACAACTCGATTCGTAGTCCTAATGGGGTTTTCTGTCGATCTAAAGGTCGAGTGATTTCGAAGTTGGATGACAACGGTTGAAAAGGATTCAGGAATTTATACAGACAGTCGGGACCCCTGTTCTATGCATTTAGAACACTAAATGTTATTATTAAAATAATTTTATCATTTATTATTATTATTATTACTATTACTTATTTCCTTCATATATATATATATATATATATTCATATATAATTTATATCATCACCAATTGTTAATATATATAAATTATATGAATATCGGTAAGCAAGGTTATATATATGTGTGTGTGTGTTAGGTTTTAAATTTAATGCAAGTCATCAAATTGTTTGTGTTATTCATTATAAGTTTTTTTTTTCCAATATATTTTATCTTTATGTAGTACAAATCGTATAGCTTGCAATTTATGTTAATGATGTTGTAAGTATGCGCATATAATATAGATTTTAGTTACATATCATTTTAATATGAGACTTTGAATATTTATAAAATGTATAAATAACATTTCATAATATATATATAGGTTGTATTATTATTATTATTATTATTTATTTTATTATTAAATTAAATTAAATGGTAACACCTGAGTACTGGAAAGTACGGGGTGTTACAATTTACAAGGCATCACAAGATCAGATTCAGAGCATTATGACGTGAAGAAATAAAAAGAATAAAGCCGAGTCACCTGCTTTGCGAAACGAACGGGAGACTCGAGGCTCGAAAGGCTAAGGATCAGCCGACTCCCAACGTCCACACGCCCATAACCATCTCTCTTTCCAGTGTTTTTTGGAAGTCGGTGGGTCAGTTATAAGAGAGTCACCCTTGCCCCGCCATGCACTCAGAAAGTAAAAGCCGGGAAAATTTGGAGTCGGTTTTACTTAGTATAAGTAAAGGAATTCATCGACTGTCAATGGGGGCTGTTCCAACTCAGACATAGTACTGCGCACCCGAACAAATTCCTCCATCCGTTCGGGACTATCTGGCCGGGAGTTTGACACGAGATAAGAAATCTCGAGCAATGGGCTGCAGAGACAGGCGCAAACCACATTGCATCGAGACCTGAAAAATTGCAACCATCCCAACAGGGGGGTGGTCAGGCAATTCATCCGGATGAGGAAGCTGAGTTATAATCGAGTCTGGGATATGGTATCTGGCTCGGATTCGGTTTAGGTCGGATTCAGTTAAAACTGACGCAACGGGACCGCTCAGATCATCCTCGGCCCCTATCCCTCGGAAGACGACTCAGAAACCTGAGCCGACTTAGAAGCCTGTGCCGATCGAGTCACAGGGGTAGACACAAAGGTTCTCTCGGCGATTCGTATTTCCTCTTCCTCTTCTTCCTCCTCCAGCGCATCCAATGAGGGATTTGGTCTCCTTGGGTGAGTTACCAGAGATGATCCACCACCAGAAGGACCGGCCAGAGCAGAAGCACCGGTCAGAGCAGGGCGCTCCGCCGATGATTCAGCGGCCCTCTTGACGAATCGGAAAGCAGCGTCTGCATCAACGGCGATCTCCGCCAGTAAAGAGGGTGGCTCCGCAACATTCTAGAAACATTGCAAATCACCCTCTTCACCAGAAGTTCCCTCCCGGGGGCTATGAGAGTCATGCGTAGCCATTAATATTGTTAGAAAGGGAGGGAAAAAACTCACCGAAGAAGGCAGCAATGGACGCAAAAGAAAATAGTAGAGAAGAAAACGGCACGAATGAAGGCCTAGCGATAAGCCGCGGAGGAAGAAGAAGAAAAAAAAAGGGGAAAACAAGAAGAGCAGGAAAAAAGAGAATGACGAAACTAAATTTCGCATGCTTCTCCCACCCTCTTTTATAGCCATGCCATGTGGCAAGAGCATTTAATGGACAGACGAAGCAGCACTCGCCTCGACTCCCCCGCTCGACACCTGGCACACGCCAGCTGACCACGGTAATGCCTTCGCCACGCGTCCGACGTCCATTCACGGGAATAACGTCTTTACGGTTAACTACTCGTGTGACCTCGCGAAACGAACCGTCGCAAGTAAAGGATGACCCAAAGAGCATTAATTGTTTCATCATAACCTCGGCTTCCGTTCCAGACCGACGTAAAAACTCGTTACTCCTTGGTGCTGCAAGAGACACAAAGAGTAAGGGGGCTTACTGTTGGGAGAAAAAATATGTTAAATCCGAAGACTCGGGTATGGAGCGAACCGGCTCTCCCTCTTATTTATCGGTCTTCGGACAAAGTAGCTAAGTCCGAGATACGAAGCCAGAGGCTTGATAAGTTGATTCGGTCGACGAGTTAGCAACGTTAGCATAAGCCGAGTAAGGCCAAATAAGTTATAAGCCTTCTGATTGACAATGAGAAACCGACTCGGTAAGTTGGTTGCGTCGGTTACAGAGTAAGGAAGGGGGACGGATAAAAACCGAGCCTATTCCGCCCGTAAGAAGGCAAAAAACTTATTCTCCTGAGCCAGCCGAGACTCTTCCAGAGTCGGAAACGGCCAAGCCGAGCCAAGGAAAGACGGTGTGAAATCAAATACCGTCCCGAAAATCCAGAAGTATAGGTGTTCGACCCCAAGGATCTCGAGATCGAGTGAATCTGTCAAAATGATCAAATCTCCGCAGATATGGGAAAAGAATCCCGGTACGGTGGGATCCTCCCTCTCCTATAAATAAAAAAGATTCAAAGGAGGAAAGGTACGCAAAAAACTCTCTCCCAGAACCCCTCAATACAATAAGATCCAGATTCCTAGCCTGACTTTGGCATCGGAGAGTCCCCTGCTCTAGCCAGGGTCTCTTTTGTCTTCTTCCTGTGTAGGTATTCGAAGGTCTAAAGAGTGTGGATCAGATTTTTACATCAACACCATACCTCTGAAATCTTTCCAATGGAGAAATCCTGATTTTCAATCTCTTTATGTGGGCATGCAAGAAGATCACGTCTACGGCAAACAAGAGTAAAAATCCAACGACTGAGTCCTTCAGTATAAATATAAGGATTGTGGCCCACACGGCACTTTTCAGTTTTCATCTTGCATTGACGTTGTTTTACATTTCAAGGCTTTTCATATTTAAAGATACATTTATTTTTTTTTACATTCCAAAACTCTTGGTATTCGGAGATCTCTCTTCGTAGTCCCATAACGCATTAAAGGTGTAACTTCTTCTAATCTAATATTCTTTTCTAAGTATATATATATATTTTAGAATTTTATAATTAAATTAAATAATTTAATTAATTGAAGAAAACAAAGTCATATAATTAATGTTTTCTTATTGGTTGCGCCCATATAATTTATTATGGTGGAATATATTTATTTCCATTCACGCATCTAGAGGTGCTAACTAGTGAAGATGATCTTAGACCCTTGTATCGTTGAAGCAATGACTTATTGCTATAGGTGCTACCTAGTGAAGATCTAGACCCTTGAATCGTTGAAGCAACGGCTTGTCACTATCAAACTTCATCACCTAATCTTCAATATTTGTTTTTGTTAAATGCATCAAGTTAAGAGTATCATCGGTTTATACTATTTGTAAAATTGAATAATTGCTAACATGGGTGGCTTGGATTCCTCACTATCCAAGATTTCTGTTCTGGAGCCATCAGATCAATGGTTTGGGTTAGAGATCAATCGGCCACACTTGTTGAATTTGAAGATTTTAGACGTTCAATCATGTTGCTAGCTAGAGATCTGCCTCGGAAACTGGTGAGATGAGGAGCTTATTTCCAGACATGACGCACTGTTATTCTGGACAATCCAGACGGTTATTGTGATGGAACACCATGGATGGGAGATGAAAAAATTAGTCCAGATGATCCCGTTATTTAGGCCTCTGGCCCTTTTCATTCAATCCTGGCCTCTGACGTATTTCTTCCTACCATGATTTGTATAATGGAAGGGGTTGGATCTTCTCATATTGGAGGTTTATGTAATGTCCCCATCCATGATGGCATAATCAATCAATAGTATGAGCTACAGTTACGAGGGCCTGACATGTAAGGGCCTGTTTGGGCGGTGGGATTAGAAGGGATTAGGTGAGATGGGATTCAAAAAATTATAATTATTACCCCTGGCAGGGATTATTCCCCATTGCCATGGGATAAGATTAATGCCATGCTTTGTTGGTAATATGGTGGTACATTGAATGGATATACCTACCATCATTTGAAATTACTGAGAATAGCACACATGTGTTATATCTAAACCGTTCGTTTGTTTTGTAACCTCATTTTATGGCATGGGCCTAAAAATGAGGTAGATTGAAAACTTATGTGGCCCCAAAGAAGTTTTCAACGGTAAGTATTCAATCCTTGTTGCTTTCTATGGTGGGGTCCACTTGAGCTTTAGATTTACCTAATTTTTTGGCCCATGCTCTAAAATAATCTCAAAAAATGGGTGGACGGTATGGATATAACCCACACATCATGGTGGGACCTACACAACTTGCTAACATTGAGTGAAATTGGCATGAGACCCCATGCAATTTCATCTAATCTAATTCCCATCTTTTCCATTCTTCTCAAACTTGGAGTGAAATTGTCACAGGACCAGATGAATCCCATCCCACCTAATCCCTTCTAAAGGGAACCACACGACTCCCTCGCTTTAGATTCAAGGGTTTGCTAGCGGCATGCTTGTAAGGTGCACCCATTCACGTAGAGAAAAATCACAAGTATACCACTTTTCAGAAATTCAGGTCTTATGTTTGGCACACGAATGTAAATTAGACCTGATGCATACCACGTACCATCGAGCAAGAATTTTTTGGAGCCATCCTGCGCACAGAGAAAGCCTCGTTATCTCATGCAAGCCATTTCAATAGTAATTCAGTAATTCTTCTCATCGCCCTCCATATCAAAACCTGCCGATAGAAAGTCTCCGTTAGCCAAAGCTATATGAGGTGGAATAAAAACTCAAGTGGACGATATGACAGGAAAAAATGACGATAGAGGCCTCTTATTAAAAACTAAGGTGGATTAAAAATGTCTTCACTTGGTTCCAACAATAATAACATTAGAATAGTTTGGATGTCATAAGAACATTAGGGCAGGCCGTTGGAAGGTTTCAACTATTTGGACATTTCATTTCCTATTATTTTCTCTCACATGGGCTAATGGAGTTTTGAATGTCTAAATTGATAGACGGAAATTTTCCCGGAGATTAGCAATTGCCCTAGTTTCCATGGGGTACATATGTCCGTAACCTAGTAGCTCGTACTATAATACATAACACACCATATGCAGGAGACAAAGAAGGGCCCAATTCTCGGAAGCGGATTGGCTGGTGTACCTCACATCAGTTATATAGCTGCTGTATTGACGTGAGCAAGTTTTATAAGTTTGATCATGAGGTATGTGTTATATCCAAATCCAAACCGTCCATCCATTTGACGCACTTGTCTTAAGGCTTGAGACGATAAATAAGAAAGATGTAACTATCAAGTAGACCACACTGCAAAAAATAGTGGGGATTGAACGTCTACCATTGAAACCTTTTTTGGGGTTACAGAAGTTTTGGATCAATATAAAATTTGTTTTTCCTATTCATTCAAGTCTTTGTGACCTTACGAACAGATTGGATAGAAAATAGACGTTATGGTGGGCCCTACAAATTATTTAACAGTGCAAATCATTATCTCTTATGTTATTTGTGGTGTGGTCCTTATGATCTTTGGATATGATTCATTTTTTTTGGATAATGCTCTAAAATGATATATAAAAATAGATAAACATTGTAGATATAATAAATGCATCATTGTGGGGCCATGTAACTTTGATCTCACACCCGCTATATAGTTGGTGTATTGATGTCGGTAAATTTTGTAGGCCTGATCATGAGGTATGTGTTATATCTAAACCATCCATTCATTTGGTGAAGTTGTCTTAAGGCTTGAGACTAAAAATAAGACATATAACTATTAAGTGGATCACATTGGAAAAAGCAATGGGGAATTGAACGTCTACCATTGAGATCCTTTTTGGGGTCACAGAAATTTCAGATGAATATGAAATTTGTTTTTCTTTTTCATTCAGTTCTTTTGACCTTATGAACATATTGAATGGAAAATAAATGTTATAATGGGTCCTACGAATTTTTTAACGGTAAAAATCATTATCTCAGCTACTATGTGTGGTGTAGTCTAGATGATATTTGGATATGATTTATTTTTGAATAATGCTTTAAAATTATCTCTAAAAATAGATAAACAGTGTGAATATAATAAATACATCATCGCGGGCGTAACTTTGATATGCTTTGAACCGGTTGTACAACTTGGAGCTCAAGAAGCGTCAGTGCTCGTCTTCGCCACGTACCTACAGCAGCTAAATAGCCGGTGCGTGGTACACCATCCAATCCGCTTCCCGATTCACGACGGAGCTGTAGACGTGTGAAATATCATGCCGCTCATCAGGTAGGAAAGCTGAGATGATGCTCCGACCCAAATTCGACTACGTGGGTCAAATGCGTACAAGTAATCTAAGGTCAACATTCAAGGCACGCGTCTGACATTTGGGATTACCTGTATGTGAGGACAACTTGAATACTCTGGCAGAGTGAGCTGATGATACGCAGTCACTTTAAAATTAATTATATATTACACATGTGAGGGTACAAGTGCGAGTCAAGTGTCATGCTTTGCCAGAGTTTCATATCAATGGCTCTCACAATTTAACAAAGCACGAGCAGCCCAAGGACACAAATTTTATTTATGTTTTTTGCACACGCACACAAACCACCCCGTACTCACGCCGTAGTGGGATTTCACCACTTATGGCCTATGGGTACTGAACCCTGGCCAAGGACACAACTTGCATCTAAGCTAGTGTCACAGGAATTTCATAGGTCTAAGTAGTGTGGGGCTTACCGTGATGTTCCATTCTATGTACGGATTATTATAATGTTTGTGTTGTATCTGTTTATCTGTCTTTTAACAGTTCAAGTGGTAGACTGAGTAAAAGACACCTCATTTTAACATCGAGGGCTTAATATCAATTACTTGGTGGGGGTGGCTAACAGTGAAGTGTGAACTTACAGTGGGTGTACTAACAAGCTAACAAGAAAAGAAGAAATTTCCTTTTGCATGTTATATTTTTTTTTTCAACAATACACATTACTATCTGATTGGCTATTCCAAAAATGATCAGAAATAAAATACAATGGTAACTACTTTATAATTAGTTGGCATGACGCCAACATGAGTCGGGATCATCTGTTATCGGGTCAACAAGATTTTCCTGTTACCCTAGTGGTTTGGCGTCCGAAGTTTTATTTTTTTATTGTTTTATTTTTCCAGTGAGTGTTGCCAGGAATTCTCTGTTGACTGGGTAACAGAGGATCCGGACTCCACCAGCATATGCAGTTTTAAAAAGCTTGAATGCCCAAATTTATTTCCAAATGATCCACGCTAACACATTCAGGCCATGATGTATATATTTCATTCGTGTTGTTTATTCATTTTAGATTATTATATTTAAAGGCATGAGCTAAAAGATAAGGTATAACTAAATTTTATATGAACCGTACAAGATAAAACGCTTACGGTTAAAACTTATTGGGCGACAAAAGTTTTGAATTAAGATGATATTTGTGTTTTCCTAGAGTAATGTTTAATTGGCACCCAACTCATTGATTTACGTGACTTGTATGGAGGAAAAGAGAGACAGGTATTAACTCGATACAAAACTTTTCTGGGTCATGAAGTTTTTAATGGTAGGCATTGAATCACAACTAGTTCCTGTGGTGTGGTCCACTTGGAATTTAGATCACCCATAAAATAATGATCAAAATGGATGAACGGTATGGATAAAACACATACATCAAAAATCATTTTGGGGGCCTAAGAGACATTCCGCAGCCACGTGGGTACTGGAAGTGTCAGTATGCAATCCGGGTCCGATCTGCATGGAGCGTCTTACTCGAGAAATGGCTGGGATGTTCTACACGCCTAACATGTTTGCACGTGAGTACTAGTGCAGACGTGCGCGTGGGGATAGTACAATTTCCACTCTCCCGCGCTTCGTTTCCCGCTCCCCGTCCTTCCTCTCTCCTATAAACCCCAAAAACGCATCTCCCAAAAACCCAAAAAATGGCCAGAAACCCTCGCGACCGCCTCAGCCCTCTGCCCGAGGATATCCTCCACCATATCCTCTCCTTCTTGCCTCTGAAATATGCAGCCCGAACAAGCATTTTATCAAACAGGTGGAGGACCCTTTGGATATCCAACCCAATCCTCGACTTCGGCTCCGAAGCCGGTCTCCCCCGATCGCCAAAATCATCGATCCCCATCATCGAACAATGTCTCCATCTCTACAAAGCCAAAACCCTCCAAAAATTCCACATCCACTTCTGTCCGGGCCGCAAATACTCTTCCTTGCTTGACAAGTGGATTCGTTTTGCTATTAAGAAAGGCGTTAAAGAACTCCATCTCGAACTCTATACAGATGAATCTCAAGAAGATGAAGACAAAGATGGCGACGACGACGACGATGACGATGAAAATGCCTATGAATTGCCTTCGTTTCTCTTTCGGTCCCAGTCTGTATCTGTCTTGAAGCTCCATTGCTGTGCTTTGAATCCTCCTTTGAAGAGTTTTACGGGATTCGAATCCCTTAAAACTCTACATCTTGTACAAGTGAGAGTCACGGACGAAATTATATCTCTGTTGGTTTCGAAATGTCGCTTTCTTGAGGATTTGTGCATCTGGGCTTGTCATCGGTTGGTCGATCTTAAGGTTTGCGGGGTTGATTTGAGGCTTAGGAATTTGTTGGTGTTGGGGTGTCGGGGCTTGAAGGGGATTGAGATTTATGCTCCGAACCTTGCATTGTTTGAGTATGATGGGAAGAACTTTCCTAAGCTGGACTTGAAGAATGTAGCTTGTTTGCGTGAAGTTAGTCTTTTCTTCATGGAACCAGGTTTTAGGCCTGTTCATCAAGATTGGAGGACATTCCTTGTTGATATTACACATGTTGAGGTTTTGAATGTGGGGAGTTGGTTCCTTCAGTTTATATTTTTAGGGTATTACGCCTTTGGAAGTACACCACTTGTGTTCCATAATCTTAAAGAACTGCATTGTTATGGCATGTCACTGTCTCGATGCACACTTCTTGCGCTTTTAGCCTTCATCAGTGGTTGCTCTTCTTTAGTAGAAGTGAGCGTCAATCTCGACTATGATTGTGTGATAGAGCCCTTTGATCCTTTTGATCAATTTGAAGACTACGAGTGGGACCCACCTTTTGAGGATGGATTTGAAGTTGATGAGGAAGATTATTGGAGGGTAGAAGGGAAGGAAAAATTTGAGCATCTTGATTATCAGTTACATTGCCTAGAAATGGTCAAAGTGAATGAGTTTTCAGGTGGTGAGTGTGAAATGCTGCTGGTGGAATTTCTATTAGAGAAGGCAGTTGTTCTCAAGTCATTACTTCTAAACTTACAATCAAAGTGCAATACAAAGAAGCAGTTACTCAAAGATCAGGTCTCTCTCTTCCCCAAAGCTTCTTCATGTGGCAAAGTAGAAATTTCAGAACCTTCCATGGGCGATCTTGGCATGAGACATCTCAAAATGTTGAAACATTTACTGACATTGTGAATGTACTCTCCAAGGTTGAGAAATTGATTCACATCATGCAGTAGTTTACTGACTAGATCATGACTGTCATATGGGTGGGTGTTAGGAACCATTTTGGTGTCTATTTTGGCTTTTGGATGGGTTCTGGTTCCTATCATTTTGAAATATTTTGCAACTCTCTGTATCTATTTCTTTTATATATAAATGAAATGCAAAGTACAGGGACCCTTTTTTTTTTTTTTACATTATGCTTTCTTCTCTTCATGTACCTTGAGATTTTTTGTGACTGAGTAATGGCAATGGCAATCAAGAGTTGGGATTTGGGCATAGGAAAAAAAAGTATTTGCTTGATGTATGAGTGCACTAGCATGAGTTTTGGCCCATGCCACACTGACCCAGGTGCAACATTCCCATCATCCAAACAATGGTCAATGAGAAGAGGAAAGAAAAACCACAAGAATCATTCAAATTCAATGAAAAAGAGTCCAAAGTTTGAACAGTTTGGATACTTCCATCCAGGAAATTTTGTACATCCAAATCAAATCAATGGTTTTGATCACCAGACCATGGGTCCACATGTACGACAACATTCACTTGAGCAAACTATAAAATATTCCATCACAAAACAGAATAGAGTCTGCACGAAGCAGTGTCTAAGAGCAGGAAGACTTCAAGCCATATTCCAAGAAGCCAAGATGAAACACAAGACCACCCAAACTTCCCAGGTACATATATGCTCCCAGAATCTCATACTCATAAATCCATCTCTGATTTCCATACCTACACATTTGAAACCATCTGCACTATTCAACCTTGCCTCAGAGACTTGGTAAGTCTCCTAAACCCATCAAACTAATGTGTTTTTTTTCCTCTCCTTATTTCTGGCCACAGAAATCCCATTTTGTGCATTTTAACAAATGTTATGGTAATACGAACTCGTCATTTTCTACTTCTCATTGCGATTTTTTTATATTAGTAACGGTGAGGCATTAGTGTCCTCATTTCCCATGAAAATGTTCAAAAAATAGACTTCTATGTAAACCATTCAAATTCAATGATTTTTAACTATTCACATATCAAATGGCTAGGCTGGCTTGTAGCAACCAATGCTTTTCCCAATTCCTGTGGCCCATCCATTGTCAGGCCTACCTATTGAACAGTTCTGATGATCGACCCACATGGCCCAACCAATGGGCAATGAATTTAATTCAGTAGTTCCTGGCCCAACCAACAGGCCGTTCAAGGCCTAGGTTTAGGCAAGTTTATGGCTGTTGTTGGCTAGGCTTGATACCTCCAATCTCGCCCCAGTTATCATCCCATGTTCCTATTTTTTTTCTTTGGCATCTTCCTGAACAGCATGAAAGTAAGAGGTGTCATTTGTGAAAATACTGAGGATAATGATGATTACTAATTGGTAAGATTTCATGCAGCAAAATCTTCTGACAGAAGTGCATGAATTGTAAATATTTCTCTCTCTAGAATTTGTTGATGTAATGGTCATCAGATTCGGGTGATATACTCATAAGTGGAATTTGTGGACCGAATTTGGGTTTATTGAGTGTCGACTGTTTTTGTTTGTTTTATTTGATCAATAGAAACATTAATGGACAGATTTGAATGAGAATGGCTAGGTCTAGATACAGGATTAGTTATGTTTATGGTGCTGGATTACTAGCACCATGCCCATAGATCAGAATCTACCCCTGATTAACTCATCAGCTGCAACCACATGTAAATCACAGAATCTGCCCATGGAAATGCCACACCTCTTCACTCTGAATTTAGTCCCTCTGGACCATGGCCGACCCATAGTGGGTCCACTGATAGTGCAGCTGCAGTTAATGATAGTGAGGCAGATTGAAGTCATCCTCTGGCATCCGCCCATCATGAATGCTCATGCAGATGCAATGGATTCTTCACCCCAATACGGTTCAAAATCCATTTGTCGATCTAAGCATTGAGGTCCAGAAATCTGCTTCTTTCAAATCTACCCCAACTGTCTTTGCTTAGCAAGATTTTGTGATTGATTGTCCAAGGTACAATTATGGCTAAGGTTACCTCTAGCACAATACCCCCATGTCTTCTGTTGCGGATGAGCATTATGGATTATGATTTATGGGTAATTTACAATCCAGATCGATATTTTCAGCTACATGAAATTATGGTTCTTTATTCATACTATTGATTAAGTCAATGCAAATTTATATTTACTATGCAAATTTTTATACTTATGTATCTAGTTACATTATAACACCAACCAACTCGTTGACTGTAAGCGACCTATGTAATAGTACATTACATTGCACTCTGGGAGTTCTGTGCTCTCATTCCCTGTACCGAACCTGGATAAAGGAGGGTTGCGTCAGGTTGGCAGCCAGCGCCAAACTTATCCCATAACTTTCAGTGTAAATCTGAACAATAAGACATTCCAAACCTTGCTAGAGTGGACTGGTGGAAGAGGATTCATTTAGCTGACCCAATTAATTGGGATAAGGTTAGGATGGTGATGATGAATATAACACCAACCATGCGGGGTCTACAATAACAAAAATTCATCATTTCATACATAAATTGCAATATGAGTTACTGTATAAAACTATGTTACAGCGTATGTGTTGGAGTGATGCACATGATATACTAGAACTCGCGTACCATGCATTGGAGGAAGTAGTGGACCGCGTACCTGTTCCAATACCACATACCAAAGTGACCCACCATCCAAGTAACCTCAGTTATGGAATGGTTAGATTTTTTTTATTTTTATTTTTCTCCTATGGAATGGAATGATGGACAAACTTTCTAAAGCTAGGGACTAAAAGGGCTCAATCGTCTTAATTAGTCAATAAGTTGGTGTAGTGGTGTGTGGTAGTTTCTTTTTAATTTTTATTTTTTTAAAAAATACTGATTTTATTCAGGCCAAAAGCCAAAAGAAAAGATAAACAAAAGAAAGAGAAACCACACACAAAGGGAAAAAAAGGCCTATCCTCTTTAAGACATGTTCATCTTGATTCGTGACATGTTCTAAACATTAGTTCAGTGTTGATGTCCTTGTAGAAACAAACAAGAGAAACTTCATCGCCATATCAGACATTTTTTTTGTCCTCTTTGTGTAAGCGTATTTAATCCATGACCACAAATTCGTGATTCTTATGTAGAAAAGCTACTTTATTACCAGGCTTGACTGCTAAATCGAATTTGTCTTATTAACCATCATAGCCTTGACCCAGCTACTCGGGGTTGGCTTTACAAAAAGTCCTGTTTCACCAAAAAGGCCTATCCCCATTAAGGCAAACAAGCCTTATGCCTCTTTGAGGCATGAAACATACCGGCAGACCATCATGAACTGAGGTTTGAATTACGAACCACTGCCACAAGAGGTTATTTATTTTTTTGTCATTATTATTATTATTATTTTTTGAACATTCACAAGAGGTTATTTACTAGAAGAGGCCCCCAACAAGACGGCATTAGAAGGCAAAGGCAAAGCACTCATTCCTGGTGGCTCTTCAGGACTCAATACCTGAGGGGATTCAGAATTGTGGCTCATCTTAATCTATCAAGGCTGTCTTTGACCTAAGGGACTTAGATCTCTAACTGACAGGAGTGGCGACTTTTGTCTGATCCAGCAACCACAGATTAGAGGGATTTGCTGCATTCCATGGTACTCTCACTAAAGATGCACGGGCAACAATGAAGGGGAAAATTCATTATTCTAAGGAATGCTCTAGCAACTCTCTGAATGACTATTAGAGTGCCCATGTCTTTGGAGGATTTAGTCTCTGTGCATCTACTGAGTTTTCAAGTAGAGAAAGAGGAGTATCTGAAAGATCCCTCTTTAGTGCACTTCTGCCCAAGGGACTTCACCTGCTCTATGGGAAGTGGAATCATGATGGTTTGCTTCGACCAGGCTTGGTATGCTCTGTGCTTCATTCAAACAGTATCCATTCTCACCACCTTCATCCAATTCCTCCTAGATCTCTCTGTTATCCATGTTTCAGGCTCTCCAACCTTGAGCAAAGTTCTCACCTTCTCCAGTTTTTGTAACTAATGACCAATCCATCCCTCACTATGCTTTCCATCACTTGATCTCCTATTGGGCTACTCCTAGGCTGTTTCAAATGAGAAAATTTGTGACTCTATCCTTCGGAATCTTCTCACACACCCATCTCAACATCCTAAACTCTGCAACGCTCATTCTGTACTTACGTTGCTTCCTAATTGCCAAACGCTGCCCCATATGGCATAGCTGGTTGAATAACGGTCTCATAAACTTCTCCCTTGAGTAATCTAATCAATTAACATATCACTTCTGGATTGAATGATGGTCACCTTAAACAAATAAAATATATGCAAATACAGAAGATAGACTGGCCCCCATTATGCCCCAAAAGATAGGCATGTAGTTCTACAACTGGTGGTAGAAAGTACTCATAACTAGAACATCTTATTCCTTGGCCTGCATTTTTAGGTTCTCTAATAACCTGTCACAGATCTGCAAACATTCATCGTGAATGTTTAAACATTCACGAGAATTGGCAATCAACTTTGCCCAACAATTGGCTTAATGGTCTGATTTATAATATTACCGTCTACTATGTACGGTGCCTGCAGAAATTAACTTGTGTAACAAGTGCAAGAAGAAAACTTTGCAATGCACAAGGGATAAGCAGCAACTGTTGGCTCAAATTTCTGAAAACAATTTTTTTTTTTTTTCTCAATGAACAATCTACACAATAAATTTTGAATAATGTTAAGTACCAAAATCTTTCGTTGAGCATACATTTCTAAATGCGCAACTGTAGTATACGAATTTTGTTGGTTCTGAGCATTTCGTCATTCGTTTCCATGAATAACAGATTCTTGATGGTTTCGGTCTTTCCATGGACGCGTAACAGTTTGATATGTGTAGTTTAAGTTCATTACACTCTGTATGATCGAGTTAGAAGCATCTATAGTGGTAATGAAAAACACCAATGTTACCAAAATATGCATACATACACAAGCCATGCTGCAATTTGATTGTTTCATAATTTCTCATACTTTTTGCTATGCTAAAGTACTATTACAGGGATAAATGCAAGAAATTTTATATAGTTTTTGCATCAAAAGAGACATCCTTTATGCCCCCTGCGTTTGCTTTTATTGGTGTTGAAGAAGGACCAGCAACTTGGTAAGAAACCACCCATACGCCTGCAATAACAGAGGAAACGTGATCAACAACCACATGTGAATGATCTCTTGATCATCTCTTTCTAAGTCAATATCATAATCATAAAACTGACTCTGATGTTGGGTTGTCGTAGAATGGTATCAAATTCCTGTTTTTGAAAAAAAAGAAAGAAAATAAATAGAAAAATTCTAAGATGTTCTCATCTTTCTTCCTCTTCCTTTTTTGGCTTTGGCAGACGATCAAAATTGAGATTCTGATCTTTTTCCCATGTGTATATATCTTGTTGAAGATGTATACATGATCTTCAGGTCTACCCTGAAATTTCAGATACTACTGAGAATCCAAGACATCCAATTTCTTGGGCACAGGGTGAGAACCCTTTTTGTTCTGTTTCCTAATAGAATAGGATCCATGGGTTTTAACTAAAATAAGGTAAGAGGCGTCACATCATACTTCACCACATGATCTCCATATCATCTTCAAGTTCTCAAAAATAATATTTTATTTTATTTTATATATTTTTTTTGCTGGAGAAAAGTAGTTACCCATCTTGGATAAGTTTTGTACAAAAATGAAATTCTAGCTTTCTAGATATGTTCCCATAACAAGATCCGATTAGTGGCATTTAGGTTACATTTGGATGTACCATCAACAAGATGCAAGTGTTTGCTTATCAAGCTGGCCTTAAAATCATGAACTTCCAGCCACACCCTTAGGCCGAGTTTGGATGCACAAGTGAATTGAATTGCAAACATTCAGTTTAATCAAGAGCAGATATGCCAATGCGAATGGCGTTTCTTAGTATTCACAATAAGTAGCCCTCAATTGGCAATTATGTTTCTCTCAGATCCAACTTGAAAGTAATGTAATTGTAGTTTGGATCTCAATCCTCAATATCAATGCCAGTGAATTCACAAATTTTTTTTCATCCTTAGTACAATGATAATTGCAATTTGATTTGATAATGCATCCAAAAGCACCCTCAATGTATTCTTAGGAAGATTAATCATGGGTCTTATTAAGACTTCTAAACTAGAAATTGAAAAATAATACCTGCTGCTGTTACTGCTACTGTTGCTGCTGCTGCTGCTGCTTCTGCTGCTTTTGTTTGTTCTGCAGCGGTCATTCTCTCCTACAACAGAGAACTTTTTCTTCCACCATTCGCCATCAACACTCTTCTCCTCCACCGGCATGGGTTTTGGCGAAACTTTCGAGCATGTACTGGTGCTTGAGCTCCTCTTCTTTGAACCCAAAGAAGCCGGGAAGAACATCTTGAGAAGAAAAGCTCCATTTTCCGCGTTTGTGCCTCTCAAATCGCGTCCTCTTCCATGCCTTTTCTTCCTCTTTGTTGTCTTCTCCTCTTGGATCGTCTCATGCACCAATGCTCTCTCATCCTCGTTTACTGTCTCCTCAAATCCTCCAGTAGCAAGCGGCTCCACAATATCTTTTAGAGAGAGCTCATAATTTGACTCGGGCATATCTTGAATCATCTCCATCAGCTCCCTCCGGCCTCTGGCAATCGCCTGCAATCGCGAGTTGTGGGAAAGATGAGCACGATGGGAGGGAGAGGAAGCTTCGGTTGTTGGAGTTGCAGGTGGGCTAGTCTTCCACAAGGGTGGGGATGATCCATCGGAATCCTCTTCTGTTTGTTTTCGTGCATGGAATTCGATTCCACTTGAATTGACAGAACCGTCATAGCGTCTGGCAATTCTTTCAGTCACAGTGCCAAATCCAATCCTGCTTGAATTGCCAAACTTGCCCGGTTGTCTGGCGACTCCTTGAGTCAGAGCGTCAGCTTCCATCCCACTTGAATAGCCAGAGTTGTCAGAGCATCTGCCCATTTTCCATGACAGAGCGCTATGTTGAATCTCACTGGAATTGCCAAAACTGTCATAATTTCTGGAAATTTTTGGATTCGGAGAGCCGAATTCGACAAACTTTGATTGACCCGAATAGCCGTTGCCGCTCGAATTGCCAAAACCAAAACTGTCATAGTTTCTGGCAGTTCTTGGGCTCGGAGTGCTGAATTCCACACCGTTTGATCGATCCAAGTGACCTTTATCGCTTGAATTACTATAACTGTCATAGTTTCTGGCAAATCTTGGACTTTTTGTGCCTGATTCCACACCGTTTGATCCACCCAAGTGGCCGTTTGTTGTAACGATACGATGAGAATGATGTCCGGTGGCCATTCCCGGCTGGAGATTGAACATGTTGAGAGGAGGGCTGGTAAGGAAAAGAGGAGGAATGTCTAAATATTGTTTGAAAGCTATATCTTCTCTCCCTGACGCATTGTCATTCGTCTTTTCTCGTCTGCGGTCTGGAATCCTCTAGAACCACCTGTTGTAAGAAGAGTGTGCAACACCTGAGCTCTTTGGAGCCCACCTTGTTGTGTGTGTGACATCCACTCCGTCCATCAGTTGTGCTGCCTCATGTTCACCGTATACAACAAAATAAACTTGATCCATAACTAAGGTGAGTCCCAAGGTGAATCCTTAAATTCACTCGCAGTCGTTGGATCAAACTGTTTTTTGGGATTTTCATCCTCACCCTGGTGAGGCTCACCTGATGAACGGATCGCATGTAAAACAACACGGTGGACCCCAGGAGGATTTCTATGGTTGGTGTCCCCATCCCAACTGTTCCTTGTGATGTGGCCCGCATGAGTGTTAGATCGGCCTGATTATTGAATACAGATTCTAAGATGAAGTTCTGTAGCTGATGGACGGGATGGATGTCATAAAGATATCACGGTGGTCCCACAGAGCTCAGGTGTTGCACGCTCCTTTCACGGCAGCTGTTTCAGAGGATTGCGGTTCGTCGTCTGCTGAGGTGCCTAGAAGTCAAGGCATTCTAGATGGGCGTTAGTAGATTCGATATCCTCTTTACTATTTCGTATTTTCTTCACGATACACGTGTTTGTAGATGGACCATGTGAACAAGTCCAACGATTTAAAGATCTTCACTGTCCATATCGAGGACCCTTTGAAACAAGGGCCCATGTTTTAACATCTTTTGCATGGACGGTGATGATTTCTGATAGATGAAATGTTTAAGCATAGACCATCTACAGTGGGACCTGCTAGATGAACGGTCTGGATGAGTACCCGGTGTTGAGGCACAAGTGGCGAGCCCCTCTTCATTTCGCTTGCTTTTGGTTTGTTTAGGAAAGGAATTTTCAATTTTCATGTAGGCTCCTCCATTCACCTACCTCCCCCCATTGATGGACAATTGGCAGACATTTAATGGACGGATGAAATGAAAGATGTTTAACGGTCCCAATTCAACAAGCAAATGTGCTCAATCAATCTAACTTTGAGGTGATATAGTATCTCGGTTTGGACGTTTTAATTTGAGTCGATACATACCACGTGTACAATCTTGAAAGTGCCTGCCTACCAACCATAACGCTCTACACGTTGGATACTATATTGGAAATGGTAGAAATTGCAACATTCAACTCAATCTAAACCGTCCAAATGTTGTGATCCGCTGTAGGTAGGTCATAAGCTTAAAATCGGATTGACTCGAAGACTCGGACCATATGAAGGGAATTGACTTGCTGAATTTCGATCTGGCCTCCAATAAAACAATTAGGCACTAGTACAATGTAATTCTTGGTTTTGGGACCCATGTAAAGTGGGCCCCACAAATGCTGGCCTGTGAACTACAACCTCTCGTTTTTTTTTTTTTTTCTGGTGTCACTGCACTAGTTGCTGCGCAAATTAGACAAGGACCCACTTATGACAAAAGTCAGGATGGTCCACTCATCAGGTTGGGTATATGTGCACATCTGGCATGGACCGTTATATTATTTTTCCATTTGTCCTTTCTTTTTGTACACGTCTAACCGGCCTATTAGCAAACTGGCCTGATTTCTAGCCTTCTAGGTCAGGAAGCGCACTAGGTGGGACCTGCTTGATTAACTGTCTGGATCTCACACGTGTGCCACTTTTGGAATATATGGCGTGAGTCAAGATGCGTGGGTCCCTCTAGTGTAGTGTGGTCCACTTGACTTTTGGATCTGCCTTGATTTTGGGTCCACATCCTAACATAAGATGAGGAAACTGATGAATGAAGTGGATTATTTTGGACCTCTTAGTGGGCCCCTTGGACCTTCTACCTACAGGAGATCCTTGTAGGCGGGCCGCAAGAAAATGGCTCTGTTCTTTTGAATGAGTAAGAGAGAGTGGTTTTTTTTTTTTTTTTTTCTTTTTCTCTTGAACTTTATAAAACACTAGAATTTACATTCGAATACATTTTTTTCTTTTTTCTAGAACCTTTTAAAATGCTATTTTATTTTATATTTTATATTTTATATTTTATAGAATTAAGTGGATAATTTTTAATATAAATGACAAAAGTAACCTTCAAATGAGGATGCCCTTCTAACTTAATCATACCAAGGCCCTGTTTGTTAACACTGAATTTTTGTACTTAAATGCCAAATGGGAAAAATATTCCGTGTTTGGTGGTGTTTACTAATGCATCGTTAACGCGGAAGAAGGAAAGCGCTAAGAGATTTTTCATTGAATTCTTTCAGTGATAAAAGTTGGCTTAATGGTGAACGTGGAATGCGCTAAGCGAATTCTTCATTAAAAAACAAAACTTTGCTTTCAAAATTATCTTTTTCCAGGGCAATTTTTTCTCTTTAAATTGTTTGTGCAGAACAAAATCAACTTTTAACCTATGAAACTTCATTATACCCTACCATAATGCATGTGTTTCATCTATTCCATTAATGCATTTTTAAAGATCATTTTAGGGCTTGATACCAAAAATGAGAGGAATATAAATCTCCGGTAGACTATACCACAAGAAAACAATAGTGATTGGATATCCACTATTAAAATTCTCCTAAGGACTAATGTACTGTTTATTTGACATCCAATATGTTGATTAGGTCATATAGACCTAGATGAATGGAAAAAACAAAGATCAGCTTGATCCAAAATTTTTATGACCCCCAAAAAGTTTTTAATGGTCGACGTTCATTCAAGACTGTTTTCTTGTAATGTGGTCCACTTGAGATTGTGATATACCTTATTTTTGGTCTCATACCATAAAATGATCTATAAAAATATATGGGCGGCATGGATGAAACACACATCATGGTGGGGCTCACATAGTATCGACCATCAGTCATTGGCTGATGGCAGGGGAGTAGCCAATCTGTTTCAGTGGACGCGGATTGGATACTGACAGGTTGAGTGGTGAGACTTGCCACCGAATTTACCTCACCAAGTTATGTGGCCCGTCATAACATATATTTTGTATCCATGCTGTCCATCCATTTGGAAATATAATTTTAGGTAAAGATCCAAAGAATGAGTCAAATCCAAACCTCCAGTGGACCTCACCATAGAAAACAGTGGGGAGAGTAACGCCCACCATTAAAAACTTAAATAGGCCACAAAAGTTTTTGATCAACCTGATATTTGTTTTTCCCTTCTTTCATGTCCGTGTTAACTTGTGAACAGGTTGGATTTGGATTTCAAATAAAAATAATGGTGAGCCTTAGGAAGGTTCCAATGGTAGGCATCAATCTCGCCATTGGGTCAACTACATATTTGGATCTGCCTTAAATTGAATATCCAAATAGATGGTAGGTGTAGACAAATATCATACATCATAGTAGGCCCATAGAACTTGATGACGTCACTTCGATTGCCAAATTTAACCTGTAAGTAACTAATCCACGTCCAAGTAGGATGCGGATTGGTTGGTGTACCTCACATCAGCTATATAGCTGCTGTATTGACGTCATCAAGTTTTATGTGTCACATCATAAGGTATGTGTTATATCCAAATCATCCATCCATTTGGCAAACTCATATTAAAGTTTGAGACGAAAAATAAGTTGCAAAAAGCAACGGAGGGGATTGAGTGTCTACCATTGAAACCCTTACTAGGGTCACAGAAGTTTTAGATCAATATGATTATTTTTTTCCGGTTTGGATAACATGTAAATATAGGTGGGCTTATTTGAAGGTTTTGTTGCTATTGGTGTTCAATCTTATCCAATCTTCCCGCTAAGTGGAATTGAGGGCCTTATGATGATTTTTAGTTTTTTATTAAGTATTTTAGGTTATTTAAATTAAATATAATAATTTTATTTTCATTTCATAAAAAATAATTTCTTTATAATGTGCAAAACATTTCCAAATAAGAGATAGGGACAAATGTATCAAATTAACATATTTCAGACATTTAAGATATTTGTTAACAAACAACTTTTTTAAAATTTAGTACTTAATTTTTAGACTTCAGTCATAATTATTAAAAAAGTTTTTATTTTAATCATAATTATCAAACAAGTTTTTTTTACTTTAGATTTCAGATTCATGCTTCAGATTTTAGATTCGATGTTTTGACTTCGGATTTAACAAACGGGGCCTAAGTGGATAATATTTGTTTTTTAAATGACGGAACTGCTCTTCCGATAAGAATGTCCTTTCGTCGAACAATGTTCAAATATCATGGATTAAAATGTTCAATCTATCATATTTTGGAACTTTGGCTTAAGTATAGTAATTTCCACATTCTAATCGGTTCTGATTTGAGTTGATATCTGCAACTTATATGATTTAACGGTGCCTGTGTATCAACTATGATACCATAACAAAATCTAAAAACTAATAAAAGATCCCTTTTCTCCCACACCTGTTTCATGCAGAGTGAATAGATAAGGTTCATTACGCTACCTTCCGTCTGGATTTTTCTACTGAGAGTGAGAGTTATTATAATCGGGTAATTTTAGATTTATTTTTATAAATAAGGATATTTTATGTGAATGACAAAACTACCCTTCTAACAAACAATGTTCAAATATCAAGGGTAATATTGTTGAATCCAACATATTGAGTTGTTATATGCCAGTGTATTATTTAATAGTGCTTGTGTGTCACCTGTTATATTCTAAATGACTATCTATAATTTACTTCGATCGGGATCCTTTATATCACCTATTTTACTTGTTGTGTAAAACACTCAAGTTGATGGGCCCCACCATATTGTAAATGTAAATTTCACTCTATCCATCAGATTCTATCCGCAATGTCAGGTCTCGAGATTAAAAAAATAAAATAAAATAAAAGTAGCTGAATCCACAACTTGGAAAAGTCGCAACATATGAAACAATAAGAAGGGGATGCCGACAGTTGGTTGAGGCCAACGTGTGGTATATCTTTCATCAAACTCATTAATCAGGTCAGGCCACATCGTTTGAACTTGGTAGTTGTGGGAGCAACTTTATATTCTTTCATTATTGTGCCCAACTGAAAATTTGTGGATTCCACAGCATTGAAATGTTTTGCAATTAGCATAGACTGTTTTTTGAAAGGTTAACACACTCTTATACACACCCTTATACTCTTATACTACATGGGTTTTCGAACCTTAACCTTAGAGTTGAAACATGCATGAGAGTGTCAACCACTGAGCCATAAGCACAAGTTGTTATAGGTAGTTCTTACAACACAAAGCCCTGTGAGCCCACCATGATGTCCGTGTGAAATTATCTCTATTCACCAGTTTCTTACGTTTATGCTTAGGATGAGAGTCTATAAATGAAGCATATCCAAGACACAAGTAGGTCAACACCCAACATTAAAACATTATTAGTGTCCATCGAAATGTTTGTATGCCATCTAACCTGTTTATTAGGCTATTCACACCTAGATGAAGGGAAAACAAAAATATCATCTTGATCCAAAACTTTCATAAGCCAATAAGGTTTCAACGGTGGGAGTTCAATCCCCACTTTCTTGTGGTGTGACCCACTTGCATCTTGGATCTAGCTTTCCCTTTGGGACACGGATTGCGTCCTACCCACGCCCCACGGTAATCCGTTCGGGCAGGGCTCTGTGGGGCCCATAGTGATGGAAGTGTTTTATCCACGCCGTTGGTAGTTTTTCTCATATCATTTTAAGACATTATCCAAAAAGTGAGGGAGGTCCAGGGTTTAAGTGGACCACAAAGTGGGGATTGAACATCCACCATTAAAAACTTCTTGGGAGCTGGAGAAGTTTCGGATCAAGCCGATATTTGTGTTTTCACTTCATCCACGTCTACATGACCTTGTGGCCCTTAGAAAGGTTTCAACGGTAGGTGTCATTATCAATGCAGTTTCCTTTGGTGTGGTCCACTGGAGCTGTAGACCTGCTTCATTTTTAGGATGATACATTAAAATGATCTGAGAAAATAGATGAACGACGTGTATAAAACACTTACACCACGGTGGGCCCCACACAGCCCTGTCCGGACGGATTACCGGTAGCACGCAATCCGCTTCCTTCACTTTGAGGCTCTCATTATAACAAGACTGGCGAAACTGATGGATAAAATAGATTTCATATGGATATAGACATCGTGGTAGGCCCCACAGGGCTTGGCTTTGTGTTGCAGGAACTAGTACCAACTATTGCGGAAAAGGCACGTCCCCCTTTCTCTCTCTCTCCCCGCTCTTTCACTCTCACCGGCAATCTCGTGGAATCTCTCTCTCATTCCTGTAATATCTCTCCCTATCTCTGCTACATTAAAAACCTTAAAAAAAAAAATAAAAAATTGATGCATGCTCTGTGTGGCCCACTGTGATGATGTATGTACGAAATAATCTTATTTAATTTAATTATCATTAACAAAATCTAACCATTTCTTGAAAACGTTCCTAACTTCTGATTTATAAACACTTTTTTGTTGAAAGTTTCTCACTAAAAAGATAATTTTATTATTTACAAAAATAACCCACTTAATGAGACAACTTACAAAAACATTTTTAAAAAGCCAGTAGAATATAAATCCTATAATAATTAGGTAGTTATTTGTAAAAATCTTCAAAAATATATATATAAGGAAACTTTACTAGGTACACATGCGTGTGCAATAAAACTCGTGTACACACACACACATGTGCACATGTCACATGTCACGATGGGTCAGAGATCCAACCGCTATATTGATGCCCTGGATCAAAAATCAGGTTGATCGACTGGTCAAGTTGGCAACAGTTAGCTGTAAAAAACTTGGCCGAGGTTTTCTTAACCCATCCATCCGTTTCAAATATTAGGGTCGCATTCTGAATGGACCAGATTTATTTTTGGCAAAAAATATGAAACCATCGACGAACCTGTGGATGGATTGGAACTGGCATGTACGTGCCATTCTGGCACATGTGTGGCGTGTACATGAGCTTTAAGAAAGCCCTACACGGGGACAAGTAGTCTTCTTTATTAAATTCGGGGAAGAAAATCCGGGGGAGCGGATTTAGTGAGATCAGGAGCGGATTGCATCCGAACCCCTGTCGGACAATAAGCTGTCCGACCAGAGATGTTGTGAGATCACCGTGATTTATCTGCTTATCCGCCGTCCATGTATTTTATCAGATCATTTTAACATAGGAAAGTAAAAATAAATAAGATACAACGCTCAAGTTGACTAAACGAGAGATGAATCTTGCATTGAATGATCTTGCTGCATTTAATGCAACACAAGATCACTATTTGGTGTGGTCCACTTGAGAGTATATCTACTTTATTTTTGATATAATACCTTAAAATGAACTGAAAAAAAATGGATGGACGGCATGGATAAACAGATACATGAAGGTGTAACCCAAAGGAACTTGGTCGGACAGATTGTTTTCCGACCGGGGTTCGCACGCAATCTGCTTCGAGTGAGACCTGGGATCCACCGGGGTTGGTGTGATCCTGACTATGGGGCTAACAATTGTTTATTTTCATTAAATCCATGCCGTCCAACTATTTTGAAATCTCATTTTTGGGTATTAAGAAAAAAATAGAATCTTATTTAAATCTTAATTGGACCACACCACACGAAAGAGTCATTATTTTATACCTACCATTAAAAACTTCATGGATTCCAATGGAATGTTTATTTTCCATCCAACTTGTTGATAAGGTAAAAAAAACTTTATGAAGTAATCACACAAATATTATCTTGATCCAAAGCTTTTGTTGCCCACAAGAAGTTTTTAATGGCCAATCAACACTGTTTACTGCACTATGGTCCATATGGGACTTGAATCTGCTTTATTTTTTGGATCATGATCTAAAATGAGCTTTCAATACAGATGGACGGAATGGATTTATTCACATATATCACAATGAATCCTACATTCAGGGATCCCACCCACCTTGGTGGATCCGAGGTCTCACCTAATCCGCTCCCAAAATCCCGTCTGTGATCATATTTCCCATTTACAAGCATTTCAAGTCGGAGCCGTATAATCCCAACGCGCGTGTGTTTAAATAAGGGAGTACATCAAGAGGCCGTCACATACAGCAACGGGCTAGAGATCAAAGCCGCTCATGAGGTGGGTCCAACATGCAGATTCCATTACACTGAAATCAGGCCAGTCACATGTGGACCACAGTATTAAGAATAAATGAATGGTATAGAAAATTTTAAATTTTTTTGAGCTGCCCATTTCTTTCTAATCTTATGGTCCACACTATGTATTAAGAATAAATGAGTGGACCAGCATGATTTTTGACCGAGGCCATTTACAATGGAGCTCACATGATGTGATGTGATGAGAGGCTTAGATCTCGCACGCGTGGTGGCTTGTGCGAGGAGCTCCCATGTAAGCCGATACGGATTAGCAAATCCCGACGATTCTGAAATAATTTTCTATTTATCGAAATTGAAATAATGGTCGTAACACGTGTGTTTCGTACAGCCACATGAAGAGAAGGCCAGGTGGCGCAATCCAGACCGACAGCCAGGCCCACATCTACAAAAGTATTTCCAACGGTCAACCTTTGCTTGCAAGAGAAGAAAGACATAAGAGATAATTGACATCACAGCCGTCGGTTGTCATGAAAGGGAGGATTAGAGGTGGTCCCACATCAGGCAAGCAAATATCATATGAATGACGTAGGCTGATATTGAAAATGAGAAATGATCAGAGACAACGGCTGTATAAAAAAATCAGAACACAGCCATTGTTTCCCCTCAACATGTCACATCCGTCAAAAAGGGTGGGCCACTCCATGATGATCACCTTAAATGAAAATGAGGCTGGTCCGACAGCCAATGGCATGACCCATGTGACATGATGGCAGGAAAACAAGTACATGATCGTTTCTCCTTGAAATTGATCAGATTACTTTTGGTGGGCCACCAGTCTAACAATCGGAAGCGGATTGGCTGATGTATTGACGTTAGTATGTTCCGTGCGTCTCATCATGAGGTATGTGTTATATCCAAACCGTCCATCCATTTGGCGAGCTAGTCTTAAGGCTTGAGACGAAAAATAAGATCGATCTAACTATCAAGTGGACCACACTGAAAAAAGCAGCGGGGGATTGACCTCTACCATTGAAACACTTTTAGGGGTCACAGAAGTTTTGGATCAATGTGAAATTTATTTTTCCTATTCATCCTGGTCTTTTTGACCTTATGAACAGATTGGATGGAAAATAAACGTTACGGTGACCCTACGAATTTGTTAACGGTGAAAATCACTATCCCCGCTGCTATTTGTGGAGTGGTCCAGTTGATCTTTGGATATGATTCATTTTTTGTATAATGCTTTAAAATGATCTCAACAAATGGATGAACGGTGTGGATATAATAAATACATCACTGTGGGGCCCATGTAACTTTGATCTCCTTTGAACCGTTCGTACAACTCGGAGGTCGAGCAGCGTCAGAGCTCGTCTTCAAACGACACGTACCTATACCAGCTATATTGCTGGTGTGTGGTACACCAGCCAATCCGCTTCCTCTTTTAAGACGGTGGACCATACGTATGACATAATTTCAAGGTAATCCAGACCGTTCAGATCTCTGCTGTGGATATAGCATAACCAAAAAACTTGCACTGTGAAGAGAATATGATGGTAACCGTCTGTTTTGTCCTTTGAAATTTGGACCTTTACTAATATCCATAATTTGGATGGTCAGGATTTCTCAATCAGTGTAATCGTAGAAATATGGTACATCCACATTATTTAATATAATTTGGACGGTTTAGATAGACATGCATGAATTCTTGAGTGTGAGAATGGAACTACTGACCAAAGAATTTCTGCAGCAGTGGTTAGAAGAACATGATCCGTGGGGCAGCCCCTTCCATAAGCAGCATCGCGTGGGTCGTGATGACTCATGATCCGTTCAATAGAGACTGGAATGACACCTGACTTTAGACAAGGTGGGCCCATTTTAATTCTCCTCCACATGATCATGCGACTTGTCTTCAGCCACAGGAATTATCTGATCTACAACCCCATGATATATGCTTCTTAAACATGGGTATTTAGTGTGAACCAGAATGTACAGGTGGGGCCATGATTATGTGATTTGACCTTTAATCTTCCTGTATGTTTTGTAGGGCCTAACCAGCAATTGACCATCTTGATTTTTTAATTTGGGCTAGATCATACTCCATGTAATGCCAATGGTGTTTGGAGAATTTTACCAGTGGGATTAGTTAGGCCACGAAAATTAAATTTGCCTAGCTCTTAATAAGGATATTTTTGTTATTTCGGTTCTTTCTTTGGAATTGTAAGCTCTTATCACTCTTTCTATTTCTCTTTATATATTACCTACATGCATAAAAAGCCCATGTGACAAAGCCTCTCTATAAGATAATGTTTATGTATAAATCAATGGGATTAACATTATATGAAAGTTAGTGGATAATAATTACTTCTAACACAAGTGAGTAAATCATCAAACAAGTATACGAGAAACATTTTTTACACAAAATACCATATGATGTGAAAGGAAAAATAACATAACTTAAATATAATAAAAGTACAATTATTAAGATACAACTTTCTTAGATGTCCAAATACATCACTTAAATACAAGTTTCAAACACTAGGTCAAAGGTTCAAGTATTTATTGGTGGTGAAATCCCACTATGGTGTCAGTGTGTGGGGGTGTGCTTGAAAATAAATAATAATAATAATAAAAAAAGATAGTTTTTAACAATAAAATAATAATACATTTTCTTTAAATTAATGATTGCATAAAATCCTTCAATACATTTCTTAGAGAAGACGATCAAAGAAACTAATGGTGTGAAACGACTCCTGTAAAACTAGAAATGAAAACCCTTTTTATAATCAACAAGAAACTTAAAGAAATACATTACTTGCTGCTCTCCTTCCATCAACTCCTCTTATTTTATTTTATTTTATTTTCCAAAAAAGAAATCCCAAATATTACAATAATTTTTTAAAGGCGAAAAAGTAATTTTCTCTCATTTTACTTGGTCAAAGATCAAAATGCCCCCACACACATGGGTCCCACCTCCAAGGCACCCTTCTCTTTCTCTCCATCACGTCATGTGTAGGCTAACCATGCTCTTTCCCTCCCCACTCTCTCTCCTTCTCTCTCCCACGTCCCAATACCCATGGCATTTATAAAGTCGGTCCTAACTTATATATTTCTTAAATGTCCAACACACATTTGCCGGTTGCTTGTGGGGTTAGGAGATCTTTCTGCAAATTGATAATAAGAGAAATACATCTACTCATGTTCAATCGGTAAAAAATGCCGAAAAAAAGAAAGATGAGACCTTTCAAACTCGAGGATTTTTGGGCCCCAAAAGACCAATTGAACCATGGGCCCACTTGAACAAAACTAAGAACCCAGGTATATTTTGTACACCCTTGGTGGAGGATCATGCAATTGCTCTTTGGAAGGTTTAAAGTATCGGCCGAAATTGATACGTACCGCCTGATACACACCGGTTTCAGCCATAAAAGGGAGCAATTCGACCTGGTTTCGGTGGCGGACGATGCAATGCACTGATAGCGATTTTCGGTCCTTTGGACGAATACTTGCTTTGGTATCAGAGGTTTTTGGTAATTTTTACTTATTTTGAGGTTTAAGAAGAGAATCAAACACCTGGGTTAGCCCTTGACGTGTTTCTTTTGGAAATTTCCCGAGTTCCTACAAAAGTTACAAAGTTAACCTTTTTGCATATTGCATCTACGCTCTTGGAAGTACACCGCACCGATTGCGACTGGAGAAGTGGGTGTGTATTCGCGCAATCCACTTCCCGGAATATACAAATCTAGCACGTGTATGAGATCCCAGTTGCTCATCAAGCAGGTTCCACCACGGATTTGCGTTGGCTGGAAAATCGTACATGTCCAATGTTCCCAACTGAGAGATTTTCGGCATTGAATGTGGACCACTGGTCATTTGTTTAGCTGCAAATCCAGTGATGAGAATCATCCATAAAATTGATTTTTGGGTTTGGCTGCATCCACGTGCGGGCCCACGCCCACTTGATGAGTAGACTAGATTTTGCACTCTCGGGCCACCGATAAGCCATGTTCTTAGCTTTATTATTATTTTTTTTGTTTTTTGTTTTTTGTTTTTGGTTTTTGTTTTTTCGGTAGAAGTAAAGTTTGGGCGAAAAACAAGGATAATCATTTAGTTTTTATGTTTGGCAGCCTTGAAATGTATAATTTGGATTTGAGTGTTTTCCAAACAACTGTTAGATCGAAAGGTTTAAAAGGCAAATTGATTTGTGAAATCTAAGAAAATAGTTTTTATTTTTATTTTTTCTACTAACTTATTTTAATTGAATTTAGTTTTGTCTCGTATCAAAAAATTGTTAAGAAAATTAAATCTTTATATTAAAATTTCTCACCAATTTTTTGTATTGCTAAACAAAGGTATATCACATGAGTAACCTCTGGAATGGAGCCATGGTACTAGTGCGTACCTACCTAATAATTAATTTTCTACACATGTTGTATTACTTATACGGGAGACAGAGAGCCATTGTACACTTACCTAATAATTAATGAGCAGGCATATGCTGATATGCATTTATTATGCCGTTCGAATGCACATTGAGCCACTACGATTACCTCACTTTCCTTTATAAAAGCATCCCCTCTTCATTGCAAATCCATTAGAAAAATTATTTTCTTTAGGCAAATTAATTCGAGTATTCTTGAGTTCGTGTGACTGTGATCAAAAGTACACCGAATCTAAGTCATTTATCTTGGAGGGGAGCTGTTGTATTCGGGGGGTAGACTTGTTAGGACCTAATGCATCATGATCGTATTTTTGTAGGACAAATCTGTCTTTAAGACAACGACAATAATGTGCCTTAACTCTCCATATATATATATATATATATATATATATATATATATATATATATATATATATATAATTTCTAGTTTATTATTTTGAATTTTTTTGTTATATCTCTATATTTTAAAACTAACAATATAAAGACAGATTACTCTCTAAAAAATCTTAGCACTATAGCAATAATTTATGACTCTTACAATCAAGATTTTTGATAGGAAGAACTTTAATAGATCATTACAGGAAATAGAGTTTTATCTAAATAAACTCAAGTTAATTTATGTTATTAAAGACTTTGTCTCCATCATTTGAGGGAAATGAAACAGCGACATCTTTTGAACTATCGAAATGGAAAAATGATGATTTTCTGTGCCGGAATCATATTCTAAATGCAATGACCAACGAAAACCATGATATCTACTGCTATCTTTCCATGGCCAAAGAACTGTGGAATCATCTTGAAAAGAAATTCAAAACGAAAGATGCTGGAACAAAGAAGTATATAGTTAGTTGTTATATTAATTTTAAAATGTCTGATGATAAGTCTATAGCAGATTAGGTGCATGATCTGTAGAAGATAACTCATGAAATCTTGTCTAAAGGTATGATGATTGATGGGGCTTTCTAAATTGCTGTATAATTGAAAAAGTTTCATAATTTCGAAAAGAATATAAAAATTTTCTAAAGTGTAAGAGAAATAACATGAGTTTATGATATCATCTTTCACATACTTATAAAAGGAAAAGAGAAACTATGACAAACATTCTCTGGAATTAAAATTTATAACGAGCCTCCCCATAATGACTAATGAGAAATCAAGAAGGTTATGAGACTATTATATTGAATCGAAATGATGCCGCGACTGGCCCACAATTGTGTTTGGATGATGACCCTTGCATCAATTGTGGGTGTCCTTCACATGTCGATGGGGTACTTAACCCTATGTGTCTGGGCTGCATCATCCGAGACCTTTGTGATCGATTGGGCTAGCGCCAATCCCTCATTAGCTAGGGAGTTGTCGCTTGTGTGATGAACCCAAAAACGGATTAATGGAGACATGTGAGGAGCTGCTACGGCCGCCCAGGGCCTTGTGATCTGGTTGAGACTATGATAAAATATTGGTACTCTAACTTCCCTAATATGTTAAATGAACGAAATTTTGTAACCAATTGACTAATATATGCATCAATTGCATTACATTAGATAAGATGTTGCAATTTAGCGTTGGAGTCGCATGATGAGAGAGTATTGGCATTTACAAAATATGCATTGAATTTGCTTATGGTGGAATGCTGGATTGTGAGGCGTATGCATCATTTTATAATCTTATTTGTGCATTTAACAAAAGTATTTATGAAGTGCTTGATTTCTTATTTATCATTACCTGTGCTAATTTAGTCGATAACATGTGTAACTTAAAATTAATGAAACCACTATGTTAGCTACTCACTCTTACTTGGGACGGTGTTTTAAAACACTAATTAAGCTATATTGTTGATGCATGTACTATCGAAACCTTCGGTGGGCAAGTTTGGATTGACTTGCACTTTTAATGTGACGTCTTGAGAGTGTCAGATGAAACTAGAAGACCTTACTTTTATTTAAAATTTGTGCTTTTATATATTGTAATCTTTGATTGGGCATGCTATATATGTTAATTTTATTGTATTATCTTTGTGTCTTCTATAATCACTATTTTGGGAGATCACCACTATTGAAATTGTACTTTGACTATTAGTCCTATATTTATGGATTTTTGTTATCTATACCTCACTTTGGATCCACTAAGTTGAATCGCGTTATTCTGATTATTCGTATGTGAAATGAATGTGAATCTGAATAAGGTCATACGTGTATTTTCATTTGGTTCACATCCGGGAACTTGGGACTAGAGTTTTTATACTCTGATACCAATTTTTGGGGCATGACAATAAGGTCATTTGAACTACGATGAACTGAAAATACAAAAATATTAGTCTAATCGAAAACTTTAGTTGTCCATGGATATTTTAATAGTGGGCATTCAATCCCCACTATTTTTTATGATCAGTGGCCCACCTGAATTTTGGATCCGCCTCATTATGGGCTCATGTAATAACATGAGCCGGCAAAGCAAATGGATAAGATAGATTTATCAAAAGTATCGAAGAGGGCCCCACCTACCTTCCTATGGGATTGGAGGCAATCCACATCCTACCGTGTGTTGTGTGTAAAGGACTTAGATTCGGTGAAGCCACTGAGGCCCTTGTCTGACAAGAATAAACAGCCACAGCCACATGGAAGTATGGAAAACATATTTGAAAGTGGTTCAGCCGAGCAAGTGCTTGACCCATATCACATGTGGTTGAGTTGGACCAATCAAATATCACCTCATCTTGGCCTTAGTGAAGTCTGATGTTTCCCGGGCCCCCCTGAATCCCATTCCATGAGTTAAACCCATCATAGTGGGTCTTATGCACCCGACTGGATGAAGGTAAAATTAGATGGACGGTCCCGATTGATACACCAAACTAGCATGTGTTTTGTGCATAGATAGCTGCACCATATTCCGGTCCAACCGCTTCTACCGTATCCTCTTCCAATTTAAAATACAGATCGAAAGAGGAGGGAAAGCAAACAGCCACAACTTTATACGAACAGGGCTTTGTTCCTTTCCAAAGAATCAAATATTCAAATCCAAAATCTCTCAAACGTTAGTTGCCAAGATGAAAGAACAAGACATGAAATTCTCACAACCATGATTTCTTACACCATAAAAACCACAGCAAGAAGAAGAAAATTCACTCCCTCTTTCTCCTTTGCACAGAATTTGCATAGATCCTTTTCCCAAACTAACCCCTCCGTCTCTTTCTATTCCAATATCATAACACACTGCCTCTCCATAAAATCCCTGACTTTCGCTGAATCCATCCATGCCCGTTTGGTGAAGATTGGGTTCCACCGCAATACCTTTCTGGGCAATCGTCTCATCGATCTTTATTCCCGATTCGGTGACATGGGCAGTTCCTCCCAAGCATTTCATGACATACCCAACAAAAATTCTTTTACTTGGAACCTTTTAATTATGGGTTACTTTAAAATCGGTTGCTTGGAAAGTGCCAGCCAGTTGTTTGACGAAATGCCTGAACGAGACATTGTGAGCTGGAATTCGATGATTTCGGGGTATGCGTTGAATGGGCTCATGGAATATGCGCTTTTGGTTTTCTTGGAGATGCAGGAGGCCGGAGTGAGACCCAATGGATTCACATTCTCGATTGTTATCTCCTGTGTCGATTCTTCTCGTCATGGCAAAGAAATTCATGGAAGCATAATTCGGAGTGGTTTGAACTTGACAAATGTTGTTCTTGGTAATTCTTTAATTGATATGTATGGGAATCTTGGGCTTGTGGATTATGCTGTGTGTATGTTCCTTATGATGGAGGAATTGGATGTTATTTCTTGGAACTCTATGATTTCTGTGTGTAAGAAATCTGGTTATTGGGAATGGGCTCTGGATCATTTTGGTTTGATGAGGGTCGCTGGATTTCTGCCTGATCAGTTTACTGTGTCGACAATGGTTACTGTTTGTGCTAATTTGCGGGATTTGGAAAACGGTAAGAAAGTTTTTGCTCAGTGCATCAGGATGGGATTTCTTTCTAATTCGATAGTTTCAAGTGCTGTTATTGATATGTTTTCCAAATGCGACAGATTAGAGGATTCAGTTCGGCTCTTTGAAGAAATGCATCGTTCGGATTCAGCCCTTTGCAATTCCATGATTTCAGGTTATTCAAGACATGGCTTTGCGGGTGATGCTCTGTGGCTCTTCGTACTTACCTTGAGGGAGAACTTGAGGCCAACGGAGTTTACCTTCGTGAGCATTCTGAGCTCTGCTTCGTGTCTTGTTCCAGCAGAGCAAGGTACTCAAATCCATTCTTTAGTCATTAAATGTGGTTCAGACTCGGACGTGATTGTTGGTAGTTCGCTTGTGGACATGTATTCGAAATCCGGTCTTGTTGATGCTGCCATGAAAATCTTCTCTAAAATGGTTATAAGAGACTTGGTCTCTTGGAACACCATGATCATGGGCTTTGCTCGCAATGGTCGAGGGGTTGAAGCTCTACAAATCTTTGGAGAACTGTGCAAGTGGGGCCCACTGCCAGATCGGATAACCCTAGCGGGTGTTCTATTAGCATGTAGTTATGGAGGCTTGGTTGATGAAGGGTTGAGTATATTTTCATCGATGCAGGAGAAATATGGAGTTATGCATGGAGTAGAGCATTATACTTGCATGGTGGACATGTTGGGGCGAGCAGGGAAGCTTATGGAGGCAATGGAGACAATAGAAACCATGCCCCATGTGCCTACTGCTTCGATCTGGGGGGTGCTTCTTGGAGCTTGTATGATTCATGGGGATGTGGAGCTTGCAGAAAGAGTTGCCGAGAGGGTGATGGAGTTGGAACCACACACCTCTCTTCCTTACTTGGTGTTGGGTCGAATGCATGCGTCAAGGGGTAGGTGGGAGAGCATGGCTCGAGTAATGAAGGCCATGAAAGAGAGAGGTGTGAAGAAGGCAACTGGATGCAGTTGGATTGGGATCAAGAATAATGTCTTTGTTTTTAGGGCTAATGAAATACTGCATTGTGGAGGGGAAGCTATGTACTCAATGTTGAGGCTTCTGGCCTGGGAGATGCTTGATGAGGGATACAAATCTCAACAATATGCATTGGTTGGGGATGGAGGGGAGGAGTGAAGTAGAAAAGAATATGAACTTCAAAAACAATTTCATGGGGCATGTGCATGGAGATCCTTACAGTCCACCGCATTGTTCTATCTTGGCTGCTACTGGTTCGTGGCAGCCATTACTTCAGAAAAGGTCCAAATTGGAGAAAATGCATTTGGTATCAAAGAGGAGGAAATTGGAAGAGAGCTGGAAAAAGTTAATTCTTTTTGCAAGCCAATTCAAGATTCGGAAAATTTGGGTCATTTGCCTAACCTATATCGGCTTTCTTGGACATTTCAAGAAAAGCTTGGTAACATGGTGGGGAGTTAGGGTCAGGACTAATGAAAGAAAGGAGGATATTGCACACGAGCTTGCCTTATCCCTTTGTTGGGAGATTTGCAAAGCAAAGACTAACCATACCTTTACAACTTGGCTGCACCATCACAGAATTCAGAGCAGCATCATTTTAAGGGAATGAAAATATTCTAAAACTCCTGTTGTAGGATGAGTGTGCAACACCCGAGCTCCATGGGCCCACTGTGATGTGTGTGTCGCATCCACTCCTTCCATCAGTTGCTACACCACATGTTATGACCTGAGCTGGAAAATCTGGCCCATTGAAAACTCAGGTGGGCCATACCACATGAAAAGTGGGGCTTGAGATGCCCACCATGGGAAGCTTACTGCGGTCACCATGTTGTTTATATTCCATCCAAGCAATCAAGTGAGCCCCACCAATATGAAGAGAATTCTCAACAATCAGCGTTATCTGAAACTTAGGCAGGCTACACCAGGCAAATTTAGAGGTTTTAGTTGATGTTACAGTGTTCCCGTGTGTGGCTTACTTGAGTTTTGGATTGAACTTATTTTTGTTATGCACAGCAAACATGAGGTGCCACAACCAATAGAATGAATGGATGTCACACACATATTATAGTGGGCTCCTGTAACGCCCCGTGTTTTCAGGACCCAAGTATATAACCCGTTTCCCAAAAACTCGAGTGTTAACTTATAAAATTCGGTGTAAATTTGAATTATTTATCATTAATCAGAGTTAACAACAACGAAGCTAGAATAAATCATACATTGAACAAGAACATTCCAACCATAATGAAATTCCAAATGTAGCGCCCATACAGGACTTATACAATCCCGAATGACAAAGTTCAGGTAAGCAAAAACATGAGTCCATCAACTAATAGTGGAGCTCAATATGGGACGCAAGGACCCTGCCTACCTCCCTAGCTACTCAATCTGCTCCAGCAACCTAGTGAACAACATCGGCTCGCCCTATAGCTGCATCAACCGTTACGGTTTGATAGCGTCAATGGCTATTGCAGTGAGGAGCACCCTTTAAGATTACGCACTCATCATTCATAATCCAATATAGATTACAAGTCATGAAATTAGATACACTAAACAGGACATTTCATAGTCATACTCATATTAAGAAAATCAAACCAATCAACATAATTTCATTATAAGCAAAATATAATGGCAGTCGCAATGCAAGGAAACATGTCCAGATAACCAAACAATTAACCATACGACTTTCTATTACACCCGAGAATCGCATTTGTACGTGAACTCCGCAAGATGGCTAGAAAATCGATAAGCGAACTTCAGCTCCACCCGAAAATCATGGTACAAGTGAAATCTGTGAGGTGAATAGAAAATCAACCTTCAAACCTCTTCTTCATCTGGAGATCATGTCGTATGTGAACTCCGTAAAATGGCTAGAAAATCGATAAGTGAACTTCAACTCCACCCGAAAATCATGGTATGACTGACACCGCAGATGAAGAGACAAACAACATACAAATCCTAAACTACCCAAAAATCATGTCGTACGTGAACACTGCAAGATGGCTAGAAAATCGATAAACGAACTTCAGCTCCACCCGGAAATCATGGTACGACTGAACACCGCAAGATGGCTAGGAAAACAAACATACAACTCTAGATCACCCGAAAATCATATCATATGTGAACACCGCAAGATGACTAGAAAATCGATAAATGAACTTCAGCTCCACTCGAAAATCATGGTACGACTGAACTCCGCAAGATGGCTAGGAAACAACAGATGTGTAAATATAACCAATAAGCCACAAAGGGCACCAATGACCCATCCAAGCCACAAAGGCAAATGTGGACCGCAGGATCATAAGTCTAAGGTAAGTTCCATTTAGTTCATCATTCAAGCACAAGTGGTAGCATATAAATAAATTAATACATATACAATAAATGATAGCATGTTATCATCGAACCATTCATGCATGTTATAATTTAAAAGAAACATTCGTCGTCCGACACATGAATTAACTATACAACAAGTTAACATATTCAATAGTAAAGTAAGTAACTCAGTTAAGGGAATCATGCCATCATATATATCTAGATTGATGAAATCAAGTGGGAAGCTCAAAGGGGTGAGTCCTCACCTTGGTCAAACGACCTAGTTGCGTGGCCCGCTAGGTAGCACGAATGTAGCTGATCGAGTCTACCCTAATTGATACACATGTGAGCATGACCAAATCAACATATCAATGAACATGCTAAATGCTTGGCTTCAAGGGCCAATAAACTTAGCGAAGACTTGTCGAGTCAACTCAAAAGTAAACAAATGAAATGGGTTCTGATTTACCTTGACTTGAAGTTTGTCTTGGTGATTCAGATCTGGGTTAATCGGCAAGGCGTGGATGCAACTATGACCCACCGAAATGATAACGACTGAGTCGCTTAATGAGTCGACTCGACAACAACTCCAACCCAAGCTCCATTCTTCCTTTCTTCTTTCTTTCTTTCTCCCCTCTCTCTCTCTCCCCTTTTTTTAAAAAATGCTGGAATATCCATCAACAATCTGGACCGAGTCAACTCGAACTCAACTCGTCAGCGAGTTGACTCACAACTCTCTCTCCCTCTCTCCTCTTCCTTTCTCTCTCCCTCTCCTCTTCCTTTCTTCTCTTTTTCTTTCTTTTCTTCTTATTATGTTTTTTTTTTCCTTGTTGGAATCCCAGCTGGACTAGGCCAATCGATCCAGTTAACTCAGTCCCAAAACCGAGTCGACTCGGTTTTTTACCAGACAACAGCCCTCTCTCTCTCTCTCTCTCTCTCTCTCTCTCTCTCTCTCTCCTCTCTCTCTCTCTCTCTCTTCTCTCTCTCTCCTCTTCCTTTCTTCCTCTAGCTTAGAGAGGTCCGACAACCTCCAAACTCAACCCAGCAACGACCCAGCTGGGTACTGGACTGAGTCAGGTCGGCGGGTCAGCTTGACCCGCCAGCGTCTCTCTCTCTCTCTCTCTCTCTCCTCTCTCTCTCTCTCTCTTCTCTCTCTTCTCCTTCTTCTCGTATCGACCAGCAGCTGTTGGACTAGGCCAGGAGTAGACCCGATCAAATCCTTATGGCTCGACCTGAGCTTGAGCTGGTGTGACAATGGCAACGGCTGCGACAGTAGCAGCAGTCTACCTCCCTCGTTCTCTTTCTTTTCTTTCCCTTTCTACTACTTTCTTTCTCTCCAAACCGTGCTCAGCAGCATGACTAGGCGATCCTGCTTCGGTGCGGGTTATGATAGCAGCAGGGTAGAGCTTGTGCTCTCGGGGAAGAAGCTCCGGCTCTAATGGCGGATTGCCATCTGATAGAGTTTTCTCCAATCTGAGCCGTGAGAATGGTAGGAATCAATCTAAGGAGGCTAGGAGGAGGGAGATTTCGAAGCTCCTAGTCAGTTTTGGTGGTGGGTTCGAGATTTGAAAGGAACGGGCTTAAGTTTCACTGGTGCTGCTGTAAGGGATAGGGCAGTGAACTTGTTGCAGTATATACCCTTCTCTTGAAGCCCTAACCCATCTGAGATCGTCGGATGGAGATTACATGGCCTGGATTGCACTGGCTTGCAACAGCCTTCGAATACGTCCGGTAAAATCGAAATCGGACGTGGTTTTTCAGCCTAATAAGGAAGCCCTAAACCAGGGAAAAACGGATGGTTGAGATTGCCTGTACCGGACAGTCGGGATTGAAGGAAAAAACTCTCACGCGGATCGCCAGCGTGAAGGATTTCCATTTTTGGAAAGTAAAGAAACACAAACCGCCTTCGTGCGCTGGTGTTTGTGATCTCGTGTGTGTGAGAAATCGGGTGAAATTGGGTAGGGTTTGCACGGGTTTGGGTCCTTTACAAGATGGACGGATCGGATCAATTCATCAGGGAACATTGGTGGGCCATGATCCACTGAGAGCCGTCCCTGTTCGGTTGTCTGATGAAAATTTGAAAAGGGAAAGGAGGGAAATCCTTTCCTGTTATCGGCGGGCATGGGTTAGCTCTCGTCTAACCGTGCTAGTGGATTGGTGCTTCACGGGTACACACACATGGTGTCACACGCTTCTCATGTGGGGTCCACCATGATGGATCTAGTGAATTCACTCCGTTCATCTATTTTGTCAACCCAAAACAGGGCCCGGTCTAACGAATGAGGTGGATCCATGGCTTAGGTGGGCCATATCGTCTAAATTGTGGCCCTTAAGTGCTAATTATAATCAATCCGATGATGATCTGCGGTCTAATCCCGCCATCAGGGCCATTCATCCAATTGGTGAGTCAATCAGGCCCACTACCCAATTATAGTGGTATCATCTTACATGTAAGTATATGTATTTATTGTATTATTTTGTATTTAAGCATAATTGCTAACGTATTACATATTTTATATTAATAACCATTTATCAATTAATAAAATATTATAGATAAATATCATCAACAACGTTTCGGGTGTATTATAGGTAGTTAACATACTATTCTGACATATTTATTATAGTAATTATTAGTGACTAATATCTTAGATTAAAATATATTTACATATTTGTTTAGTACCATACATTAGTAGTTATTTATAATCACTAACATTTACAATGCATTTTTGTGATTATACATGCACATATAGTATAATATAATTAATATTAAGTAATATATATATATATATATATATATATATATATATATATATATATATATACACACACACACACACACACACACACACTACAATAGTATAAGGTTAAAAATGTAAATATACATTAACTATATAATGATGTGTGGGCGTAATTCATGTAACGTACGAATAATTATAACATTACCCTGTATTATAGTACAATTACATTACATTAAAATAATTATTAGGGTATCAACTTAAGGTAGGCCACCCATCTGACTTGAGGTAGACCCATAGCCTTAGATATGATGATCACACCTAAAATTAGATTCCCCTACATATCAGTTGGACGGTAGATCTCGAACCTCGTAGTTGTTCTACCATCTCGACGATAGGATTTGGGCCAGAGTGTGAATGTTCACATAAATTGGGATTATATTTATACTAAGTCGGGTTCTCATGGTAACACCCGAGTACAAAAAAGTACGAGGTGTTACAGCTCCACAGGGCTCTGGTGTTGCATGTGCGTCCTACAACATGTGCTGTAGAGGATTTGTTGAAAATTAGTGGTTTTAAAATAAAAATGAAAATTCAAAATTTTCAAAATTTTAGGATTTTCCCGCCAAAATACTTTTTGAATTTTTTGAATTAAAAAGTGCGGTGTGTGTGCTTTGTCCCACATTGGAAATGCAAAAGATAGTTTTATGGTTTATATGAGATGTTGAAAGGGATATTCTTACTTGGAGCTTTTTTGGGGAGATGAAACACGAGTTGAGTGTTCCAGTGCGAAGCACTGGAACGAACGCACGCACTCGCGCGCGCTCGCGCTCGGGCACGGGCACGGGCGTGGGCAGTGTGGCTGTAGTGGTGCTAGATGGTGCACTTCGCACGTGCGCATCGTGTCGCAGAGTGGTCGCTCCCTCGCGACCTTACGCGAACCGGTGCGATCGCGGTGCGGTGGGTCTAGTACGATGGGTCTGGTCAGAGCCTTAAGGCGGTGTAGATCTAAAAAGTTGGAAATGAGTATGGGTTTTATAGGTGACTGAGAACGGTCGGATCTTAAATCTGAAACATCCAGCCGTTTCTATAAACGGATAGCTACCTTAAAAGTCACAATGGTCTGAAAACGGACGGGCCAGGATGATCCAACGGTCAGATCTACAGATCTAATGACCAGAAACGTCTAGGATTAATGGACAACAGACAGAAACGTTTTTCAAACATTCTGGACCATTGAATACCACACAATAACGGGTCTAAACCTGAGGCCTATATAAACTGGACCATTCCGGTCCGATTTCATCATATCAACACACCATCTCTCCCATCAAATCAGATACAGTCCATAACTCCTTTTTAGAATATTGTGATCATCTCTACCGTCTAAATCTGTCAGAAGAAATCTACTGCATTAGAACTGTTCCATAGTGGACCTATCGTGATTGCTGCACGCTGGATCCAGATAAGGCTTGTCTTATCCTGGAAGCAATTTGCCTGTAACCCATCAGCAGTTGATAAGGGGGCGAATCACGCTTTAAGGACAACGTATTTTATACGTGATTCAACCTAGTGAAATTGTTATTTTTAATTATTTATTTTTATATTTTCGGTGTATCCAATCAAATTTCCTAATAATCTTAAAGCGTGATTCCATGGACAACGAAAGTGTTGCATCAATCAAATTGATGAACCAGGATCTGATCCGATTGGACCGATTCAATGGTTCAAATTTCACTAGATGGCAGGACAAGCTGAATTTCCTGCTGACTGCTTTGAAAATCTTCTACCTCCTGGATCTAACTCTCCAGCCTCTGCCTAAAGCAACGAACACTGACACTCTAGAACAGGTTGCTGCTAGGATTAAGCGACAAGAAGATAAACTGCTGTGTCGTAGCCACATCCTCAATGCTCTCTCTAATCGGTTGTACGATTTGTACACGGGAACCACATCAGCGAAAGAAATTTGGAGCACGCTAGAATACAAATACAAGGCTGAAGAGGAAGGTACACAGAAATTTCTAATTGCCAAGTATTTCGATTTCACGATGGTAGACAATCTACCGCTGCTTGCCCAAATCTAAGAACTGCAGCTTATTGTAAATAAAATAAAAGCCATAAAAATTGATCTTCTTGAATCCTTTCAAGTCGGAGTTATAATCACAAAATTGCCTCCGAGCTGGAAAGACTACAGGAAGAAACTACTACATAAATTCGAAAAGTTCACCCTAGAACAAATCGAGAAGCATCTTCATATTGAAGAAGAATCTCATAACCGAGACAAAAAGGATGACGCTAATGGTGCATCCTCATTCAAGGTGAACGCAATAGAACTGTCATCCGAAAATAATACCTATGAGAAAGCTGATTCCCTTAAACCTAACAAAGATTAAGGGAAATTCAAGAAAACCCAAAAGAAGAAAAATGACAAACCTAAGGGAGCTTGCTATGTCTGCGGCAAGACCAGACATTTCGCCCGAGTCTGTAGGGACCGAAAAAAGCCCAAGAAAGAGGCTAATGCGGTAGACGATGAAATCGTAGCCATGGTCACAAAAGTGAACCTAGTTCAAGAGAAAATTCCTGATTGGTAGTATGATACAGGTGCCACAGTCCATGTATGCAATGATCGATCTGCCTTCAAAACCTATGAAGATGAAACCAATGGTCAAGAGGTTCAAATGGAAAATGAAGGACGATCGAAAGTTGTAGGCAAAGGAACCGTGAAATTATTCTTTACCTCTAGAAAGAAGGTAATTTTGACCAACGTACTGCATGTCCCAGACATAAGAAGGAATCTTGTCTCAGGGGGATCTCTTAAGCAAGCCTGGGATTAGGGTTGTGTTTAAATCAGGCAAGCTGATCTTGTCTAAGAATGAGAACTTTGTAGGTAAGGGATACGCTAGTAATGGGATGATCAAATTATCTCTGAATGAAAAGAATTCTTCTGCTTATATAATTGAGTCTGTAACATTATGGCATGGTAGACTAGCCCATATTGGATATAGTACCATAAAACTCATGGCTAAGAACGACGTAATATCATACAATGATAGTGACAAAGATAAATGTGAAGTATGCATACGGTCTAAAATAATCAAGAAACCATTCCCCAGTGTTGAGAGATCATCTCAAATATTAGACCTAGTGTATACTGACATATGTGAACTAAATGACGTTCTTACCCGTGGAGGTAAAAGGTACTTTATAACATTTATAGATGATTGTTCAAGATATATATATGTATATCTGTTGAAATCGAAAGATGAAACATATAATGCATTCAAGATCTATAAATCTGAAGTAGAAAATCAGTTAGACAAAAATATTAAAATCCTTCGTAGTGACCGAGGAGGAGAATATTTTTCTAATGACTTTTCTAACTATTGTGAAGAACACGGCATAATGCATCAGTGTACAAAACCTTATACACCACAACAAAATGGTGTAGCAGAGAGAAAAAACAGGACATTAGTAGAAATGGTCAACTCAATGCTAATACAAGCACAGTTGCCATTTAACCTATGGGGAGAAGCACTGTTAGCTGCATGTCATGTTTTAAACCGAATTCCATCTAAGAAAACCAAGACCTTTCCATACGAAATATGGAAAGGAAAAAAACTAAACATAGGGTATCTTAGAGTGTGGGGGTGTCTTGCATACTACAGAACTCCAGAACCTAGAAGAACTAAATTAGGACCGAGAGCTATCAAGATATGCACAACATAGTAAGGCCTATAGACTTCTAAACTTAGACTCTAATGTAATCACAGAGTCTAGAGATGTAGAGTTCTTTGAGAATTCTGTATGCATGGAGAATAAGAATGCTGAGATACAATCTCCTAATAAAACTATAAAAGAACTCAAATAGAAGAGAAAACTCTTAATGAACTTCGTAGGAGTCAAAGAGCAAGAGTAGAAAAGAGTCTTGATCCTGATCAAATAGACTCTCAGCGATCTCTTTTCATCTAATTGAGGGTGATAGAGAGAAGGTAATTAGAAAAATACCTATGGTTTTGACTATAGAAGATGAATCTAAAACCTTTAGTGAAGCTATGTCTTCAAGATACTCCACCTTTTGGAAAGAGGCCATTAATGATGAAATGGATTCCATAATATCTAACAAAACATGGGAATTGGTAGATCTTCCTCCAGGTTCTAAACCAATAGGTTGTAAATGAGTATTTAAGAAAAAATATCACACAGATGGTACAATTCAAACCTTTAAGGCAAGATTAGTTGCTAAGGGTTTCCGACAGAAAGAAGGAATCGATTATTTTGACACTTATTCACCGGTAGCTCGAATAACATCGATTAGGATCTTATTCCCTCTAGCATCCATACATCATCTTCATATCATCAAATGGACGTGAAGACAACATTCCTGAATGGTGATCTCAATGAGGAGGTTTACATGGAGCAATCAGAAGGGTTTGTTCTACCAGGAAATGAAAGAAAAGTGTGTAGACTTGTTAAGTCTTTGTATGGATTAAAGCAAGCACCAAAACAGTGGCATGATAAATTTGATTCTAAAGTTTTGTCTTATGGTTTTGAACATAATATTGTTGATAAATGCATATATTCAAAAGTGTGTAATGATTATATTGTAATCATATGCTTGTATGTAAATGATATGTTAATAATCAGTAATAAAATGGAAGGTATAACTAAAACTAAAAGTTTCTCTGTTCAGTTTTGAAAATGAAGGATCTTGGACAAGTAGATACCATATTAGGTATCAAAGTTAAAAAACATAGTAGGGGTTTCGCACTATGTCAGTCTCATTATATTGAGAAAATAATAAACAAGTTTAATCACTTGAAAATTAAAGAGGCAAAGACCCCGTTTGATCCAAGTATCAAGTTGAAAGAAAACAGTGGAAGAACAATTGCACAACTAGAGTATGCTAGTGCTATAGGCAGTCTTATGTATGCAATGCAATGCACAAGACCGGATATAGCATATGCCGTGAGTAAACTAAGCAGGTTTACGAGTAATCCAAGTGTTGAACACTAGAAAGCAATAAGTAGAGTTGTAGGTTATCTTAAAGAAACCAAATAACTAGGGCTATTTTACTCAGAATTTTCAGCAGTATTGGAAGGATATACCGATGCAAGTTAGATATCGAGTGCAGGGGACAACAAGTCCACTACAGGGTGGATATTCACCCTAAGAGGTGTAGCTATATCTTGGGGATCCAAGAAAGAAACTTGCATAACGCACTCAACTATAGAATCTGAGTTCATAGCTTTAGCTGCTACAGGTAAAGAAACTGAGTGGTTAAGGGATCTTCTTTTAGAAATCCCATTCTATGCGAAGCCTATACCGGTTGTTTCACTTCATTGTGATAGTGAAGTCACTCTAGCGAGAGCCTATGACAGTACCTATAATGGGAAGTCCAGACACATAAGTTTGAGACATGACTATGTAAGACAATTGATTTAAGATGGAATTATTGCGATCTCATATGTAAAGTCAAGTAACAACTTGGTAGATCCCTTTACTAAACCTCTAACGAGACAGGTAGTAAGGACAACATCTAGAGGGATGAGGTTGAAACTCTTTACTCAAAATTTCACCAGTGAAAGAAACTCAACCCTAAATTAAAAATCTCTAAATATTGGGTTTAATGGGTAATAACAATTCACTGATAAGTGAAAAGTTTCAGCACTAAATAGATTAATAACCTTATCCAAGATAATAGTGCTGACCGTTATAAAAGAGGGATGAGTATTAAACTCTTAATGAAGTCCAGTCAAATAGGACAAGTGTTCTAAATGGAAACACTGGAAGGATTTCACCTATATATGTGAACGTAGAAGTGGTGCCACTTCTCATGAGACTTAGAGTTCTCTCGGGATCGTTCATGAAACAGGATAAACATATGGCCATTAAAAGTGCTAAGCGAGATTATAAAGGAATACCTAACGTATGAGCTATTATGTGTGTGATATTTTCGGTTATATCATAAAGGAATAACTGGTTCAATGCTGCGACAACTAGAAATTTTGAAATAACTTTAAAATGCTTACATTAAGGAAAGATTCAAATCGTAAGATAACTTTCTTTATGCATAATAACTATTATTATTCTGGCAGAGTTTTCATTATTTTAAAAATCAGTGGGGGATTGTTGAAAATCAGTGGTTTTAAAATAATAAAAATGAAAATTAAAATTTTTCAAAATTTCGGGATTTTTCCGCCAAAATACTTTTAAAATTTTTTGAATTAAAAAGTGCAGTGTGTGTGCTTTGTCCCATATCGGAAATGCAAAAGATAGTTTTATGGTTTATATGAGATGTTGAGAAGGGTATTCTTACTTGGAGCTTTTTTGAGGAGATGAAACACGGGTTGCGTGTTTCAGTGCAAAGCACTAGAACACACGCATGCACGCTCGCGGGCTCGGGCTCGGGCACAGGCACGGGCGTGGGCGTGGGCAGTGTGGCTATAGTGGCGCTAGATGACACACTTTGCACGCCAGGATGATCCAACGGTTAGATCTACAGATCTAATGACCAGAAACGTCTGGGATTAATAAACAACGGACAGAAATGTTTTTCAAACGTTATGGACCATTGAATACCACACAGCAACAGGTCTAAACCTGAGCATTATATAAACTGGACCATTCCAGTCCAATTTCATCATCTCAACACACCATCTCTCCCATCAAATCAGATACAGTCCATAGCTCCTTGTTAGAATATTGTGATCATCTCTACCGTCTAAATCTGTCAGAAGAAATCTACTGTGTTAGAATTGTTCCATAGTGGACCTATCGTGATTGCTACACGCTGGATCCAGATAAGGCTCGTCTTATCCTAGAAGCAATTCGCCTGTAACCCATTAGCAGTTGATAAGGGGGCGAATCATGCTTTAAGGACAGCGTATTTTATACGTGATTAAGCCTAGTGAAATTGTTATTTTCAATTATTTATTTTTATATTTTCAGTGTATCCAATCAAATTTTCTAACAGGATTGTGGCTCAATTTAAGGGGTTCTCCATTACAAACTTCAATTATATTGGTGTTGGTGACCATTAGTGAAACGATGCATGACAAAGTAAGAGTGGGGTAGAAGTACTTGTTAACCATTTTTAGAGATTAAATTTCTACGCATCTTCACTAGACCATCTGGGATCTTGTGTTCTTGGCCTCATTTTACAAGAAAGCAAGGGGGGAATTCATACAACTTCCTCCGGTCATTCCAGTTGGAGAGATCTTGTGGTCACAGACTACAGAGCTCATAGGAAAGTTTTGGGATTTTATTTTATAGTCCCAAGGGCAGTTGATTATTGTAGGAGAGTCAAACAACAACATTTTTTGGGTCTACCAATGAGCTATTCGAGCTGTCCAAATCCGCTTTCATCTTTGATGAAATTTGCAATTTTGTGTGTTGGCTAAACATTTCATTTCCAAGGTGAGAAGAAAGGCAAATGAACTCTCTGGCCAAAGAGGCTCTTACTGTGCAAATCTTTCTATTGGAAACACATTAGCACTCTTGATTGGAAATTGAAAAGAGAGGTAGCTCCAGTTCCTTCGGAAATGGTAAGAACTTTGGCACAAGAAAAATTGAATTTGTTCCTTGTCTCTAGATATTCTTCTTTTAGCAACTAGTCTAACATTTGACCAAGGAAAAAAAGAAGAAGAAGATAATATTCATGTATATGGGTCTTTACTTTCCAATGCAACTTCACAACTGAGATAACCATTTTGTGGCAACCATTGATTCATAACATATATATTTTTAAAATGATTCTGAGTATTTGGTTTTGAGTACTGAATGTTTTATGCAGTATATGATCAAGGGTCTCTCTAGTAGGAATTGTAGCGGGGTTGAACCTTTGTCCGGTTGTTTGGACCCAAATCTTGCAAGAGTGAGCTCATGAACATTTCAGACACTAAAATCTGTCATTTTTTCTCTTTTTATTTTTTGTTTTTTAGAAAAGTCATGTTTAGATGCACCATTGAATTAAATTGCAATAATTGGTTCAATAGAGAGGAAATTCCAACTGGGTTCTTTTCATTTTAGGGGCCAGAAATGGGTTCATTTTATTTTAGTTAACCATAGTTATGCAATAGAGATCATAATTCTTTTTGTTAGGGATTAAAAATTACCTTGATAACCCAACAATCCTAATCTCTGACAACAATTATGATTGACTAAAGTGAGATGAACTCATTTTTAGGCTGTCTACCAAGCAGGCCCCTAGTAAAGGACGGGGATTGCCTGTCACCCTGACTTGTAGTCAGAAGCTAGGTGGGGCTTACTGGGATGTTTGTGAGAAATCCAATCCACCTTGTGAATCTATTTTGTCAGCTCATATGAGCTCAAAAATGATGTAGATCCAAAACTCAAGTGAGCCACGAGACATGAAACAATGGGAATTGAACACCTACCATTGAAACATTCCTAGGGTTACAGAAGTTTTGGATCAGGCTAATTTTTTTTTCTCGAGTTCATCCCAGTGGGAATGACTTTATGGATCTTTGGATGGCATGTAAACATCACGGTCTACACGAGGAAGGTTTCAATGTTAGGCAACTCCTCCCCTTCTTGTGGGGTGGCCCATTTGAATTTTGGATTTACCTCATTTATGACGCCACATACTAACATTAGCTGACAAAACGGTTAGAGGGGGTGGATTTCTCACAAACATCATGGTGGGCCCTCCAAGCTTCCTGGGTCTTAGGCAACAAACGCAGCCTAAGTATGTCGCATAAGCGTTCCCGAGCTTTGCTAAGCCCATACATCTACAAGCTGCCACATGCGTGGAACATCTGAGCCGTGCGTCAGGAGGGATTCCAGATGTAGATGATCAGGTCTCTGTGTCAGGCGGGTCAAGTCATCAGGTGGGCTATAGATGTGTGATAATAATCTATGCTTAGGAAACAATGCATTGGCATCAACATACTTTTGTTGCCAGCTTGATGATGGACTAGCCATGATTTTAGGCCAGGCAATCTACATGTTGGCATGTATGTCTTTGTGCACATGTGAAAGTATAGAAGCTGAAGCTGGAGGTTGAGACAGACCCTTTACCCTCTCCCTTATTCGTGTCAATTTGCCAAACGTGTGAGAAATCCAAGCCACTCATCAGGCATGCCGCGACGTGTGGCGGTCCTGCCTCAAAACTCAGGCCAACATGATAGTTAGGTAGTATGTAGACAATACGTGAAATTCAGGCGGGTACACTCATCAGTGAAACGTTTCCATTGATTGTCGACCTTGACGACGAACCGTCTTTGCCCCTCCGATGAGTTAATCTATCATCTACAAGATGTGGCCCACTGATACGTGGCTTGTACGTCCCACACGTGTGGCTTCGTATGGCATAAAAAAAATGAATCTCCTGGCAGAGTCCTTAAATCCCTTCCTGGTCGGACAAAACTCATCCCGATGGCAGATAAATTTCCTTCACAATAGATGCACGTTCGGTGAGGGGTAATAAAGAGGAAGAGGAACGCCTTGAATCAAACCAGATTGGTGTATACACAAGGCTGCCGGATAGTGTCACTGCATGGCAGCTTTCTATTGACCACATCAAAGCACTAAAAATGGGTGTAAACAATGCCCCCAGTATAGTGAAGATTCTTGGTTACAAGATTATGAAGGGTTCAATATAAATGAGAGAGAACAAAAAGGAGCAAGGGTTAGATAGATGGCCAATGGTGGCTAATGAATAATGATTATGCCAATTCACTATATTCGTTGGTCATTTGATTGGTTGGGCCACATAAAATAAAATGACAAAGCCACCTCAGTAGAAAAGCACAATGCTCTTGATGTGATATAAGACCCCATTTCCTCTCCTCCCATAACATAGGTAGAATATACCACATTGGCCCATTGATTATCAAAATAAGAAGATGACAATGAGCTCGGCTCGATGGCTCAACGTGTTCGACTGTGGAAGGAAGGGCTTTCAACATACAGACATCAAGAATTATGAGACTCATAAATTCTCGAGGATAATGAAAGCAGTTGGTTGAAGAATCCCATAAGCATATGACCGCTGCCAGAAGGACGAGTTGCATAACGGTCTTGATTCGAGAAAGCTAAATGCAATTAAAGATCCTGACAGTTCTCCAGTCGTCATCGAATGTAGATTTGATGCGGTTAAGCCAGGCAATCTAGTCTCAAGAAGGGCAAGGCCATAGTCGATGGCAAGAAGTGCTTGAGTTCAAGTGAGAATAGTTGAAAGAAGGTGCCCACAAGAGAAGTTCCTCTAGAGGTAAATGGGAAGAAGCAAAGAAGAGAAGACAAATCTTCCTCCCGAGAAGTGAAGACTGGACCAATGAGGTATTGGTCTGGTTCACCAGACTCATAGTGAATTAAGGTGTAGAGAAGAATGAAATAAACCAAATGTTCGACAATATGCCTAATTGAATTAAAAGCAGGAACGGGAACATCCATGATGGCTGATTCGGGTTAGGAATCCTGAGAAGAAGAAGCTATGATGCAAAGAAATTGAAGGAGGAAAGCTATGATAAAAATGGATGACGAGCAAAAGAGAAGAATGATTGCAATGAGAACATAACCGTATAAAAATGAAGTGAAACATCGCAATTCACGTCCAAAAAAAAAGTGGGCAATCATGCCAGGCGAATTCCGACATTTGCATTAATTCGCACAATGATCGAATGTAAACCCGTACATGTAGCCACGCGTCGCATGTCTGAATGGCTGCCGAAATTCGAACGTCAAACATCCCATCACATCTCTTGATAGGAAGGGAAGGGGTTGGCATTGTTTACACCCATGCATTTTCGGTGCCTTGGTGTGGTCTAATAGAAAGCTGCAATGGCATGACACTATGAGTTTGGCATACACGGAAGTCGTACTCACATCCAAAAAGATCTTTAGTTGAAATTTCTTACACATTCCATTATTAATGCGATGATATAAACCCTTACGCATGGCTTTAGGTGATGAATTGTCGCATGTCATATGGCCATGATCAACATTGTCATTTATGAGGCAACATCCTTGGCACAACTATAAAAGACCCACCAAGGGAATGGATTTAATCACGAATCTGGTGATAATACTCTCGGTGAGGTCATATCTCATAGTCCTTTCAAAATGTGAGATCTTTCTAAAGACGTTTAGAAAACCAGCAACACTCGAGAAGATTCTAAGTATCAAGAGATCAAACTTAAGTCCAAGCCAATACGGCTTTGTTCGGACCTAAGTTGGGAGAGGCATATACATCAGCCCAATTAGGTTGCTCTCTGGCCATTGATCAAAATAAAAGAATGGGAGAGATCAAATCTAACTGAGATCAATGAGCTTGGGAGTCGATGATGTGATGGATCCCGCCCATCTGCCTTCTCTAACACTCTAAACCATCTTGTAGTGAATAATGAAGATGCGGGAGGTGGTTTGATCCAAACCATCAAACACCTCGAAGATGACAAGGTGGGCCATCGATAGAGACGTTGAATGGCCGAGATTGATTTGAGTTTAAGTTCCTGTCGTAGTTATCTTGATAAGAGGAATCTTGACATTTTCAGACATGATCTTTAGTCGGACATGAACGTCTTAGCGGAGGATGAGATACAAGAAGAAGATTTATGAAGCTAGGCGAATCCAGATATGTCTCAAGTCCTTTTTTTTTCTAACTCAAGCTGCGAGTTCCAGATCAATCAAGGGGATTTCTATATCCAGAACTACAACTAAGCGAGAATGATTCAGAAGCAATAAAAAAGCCAACAAGGAGTTTCACCACCTTGACAAGCTATAAAAAGAGCACACAAAGAAGAGCTCGAGGCTCCACGCCAAACACATTTATCTTTTATTATTTTAATATAGTCTAGCATACATAGCTACTGCATAGTAGCTCCCACTACATTACCTTAGGAATAGGAGTAAATATCCTCAACCTTAAGTTGTAGAATCATGTTTAATTGAGTTTCGATTCAGTTGTTCATACCTATCCAGTCATAACTTGCTGACTACCCTCCTTGATCATCTGTTCCAATAGATGAATCGAGTATTTGTCTTTATTCTGTTTCGTTTATGTTTCTGGTTGATTATTACTTTCTTGATTGTAATGGAGCGTACATTTTAAATATCAATAAAGTTGACATTGGTTAGCTTGATTTCATTTATTTGTACATTTTTGTTCATTTGAAAGGCATTTAAAACTAAAGACCAGTAAAAGAAAGTCCTTAAAGTTGTAGGCTCACTTCTATTATCACAAGATAAAAAGAACTCGTTCGGAATGGCTAATCCCCACCATTTCACAAAATGTTTTAACGGAGCGTAAATCAGTGGTTGAGAGGATAATTGGATTTGGGTCCAATCTCCAATCTATCCATCTCGACGTGGGAGACACCAGTGATTCAATAAAAAACTTTGAGTCAAGCAAACTCTGGCATGCTCGCGCATCGTAAACTCACATGAAGAACCAATCTAGACCTTCGCTCACACATTTGATTGAATTGGCCGCACATGCATTGCTTTGGCCCATTAAGTTTATGTACTTATCTTTGTTTTTATTTATAATATAAATGTATTGACTGTAATTAGGGGTGAAAGAAAAATCCCTATCGCAGGGTAAAAGAATATATCAGGAAGGACAAACCTACTCTTTCACAAATTACCTGATTCTTGTTATAGTAGTTGAAATGATAACTGAATTTTTGAATACAATGTTATTTAGTTGTCCTCTTACTCCGGTGGTAGACTCTTGGGAGTTTCAACACCTAGTTGAGGGTTCGAGTACTGATAGGTGGTGAAATCCCACCATGGCGTGAGTGTGTGGTGGTGTGTGTGCGTGTGTAAAATAAAAAGAAAGAAAAAAAAAAAGCATTGAAGTCACTGGATTTAATCAAATATTGAGTCAATTATGACTTTAGCACACCCACACTTTTACTTACACACAAAAACTGCTACAGTCCTCAGTTTCACACGTGTCCTTGTGTTTGATAGAATTACGCGAAGGCCTCCATCAACGCAATTCGGTGTCTTTTCTATTGAATGCGGACGGTTGGCCAAACCGTTCATTTTGAGGACGCGGATTGGACACGGACACTGACCGTAGCAAGAAATGAGCGGACAATGCATAATGTATGTGTTTTACCAACGACGTCCTTCCATTTTCCAGCTCATAAGGTACGAGCTCAAAAATGAGTCCGATCCAAATCTTGGGTGAACCATTGAACACCCACCGTTACAATCGTTTTGAGGCCACAAAAGTTTTAGATCAAGATAATATTCGTGATTTCCCTTAATCCAGGTCTGTGTGACCTAATCAACTTGGTGGACGGCAAATAAACATTACAGTGACTCTAGGAAGTTTTGAATGGTGGGCGTTGAATCACCACTGTCTTCCTGTGAGTGTGGTCCACTTGAAATTTCGACCTTCAATTAGCCAAATAATGATCCAAAACGAATGGACGGCGTGGACAAAACACATACATCATTGTGGGGCCCACATAGCACCGTGGTTATGACAGCGTGGGTATGCAATCAGCTTCCTCATTTTGAAGCCAATAAGCTAACTCGTGTCAAAGCTCTGTGGGCCCAGTATGATGTATTTGTTTTATCCATGCTGTCCATTCATTTTTTCAGCTCATTTAAGAGAATAAAATAAAAAATTAGGAAGATCCAACTATCAGGTGAACCACACCACAGGAAATAGTGGGGATTGAAAAGTTTTTGTGGGCCACAGAAGTTTTGGATCAAGGTGATATTTGTTTTTCCCTTCATCCTGGTCTGTGTGACCTTACAGAGAGATTGGATGACAAATAAACATTACAGTGGGTTTTTAATGGTGGACATTCAATCAACACTGTTTCCTATGTTACGGTCCACCTATGATTTGGATCTGCCTCATTTTTGGGCTGATTTCCTAAAATAATCTTTCAAAGTGTATGGGCGGCGTGGATAAAACATATACATCATGGTGGGGCCACAGAGCTATGACACCAGAAGATGAACGGCCTGGATCACGCTCCACCACCTGTGGCGTTGCTGGGTCGACCGGGTATTTAGCCATCTCTTTTCAAAACTCAAGTTATCTTTCAGAGAAGGCATGGGGCAGCAAACGATGACTACTGCTTTTGAAACTGGTAAGATTCTGTCTGGGCTTATATCTGCTGTATGTATGCATTGCAATCATTGCTTCTTCTTCTTCTTCTTCTTCTTCTTCTTCTTTATTTATTTATTTATTTATTATTATTATTATTTTTTTTTTTGTGGTTTTGAATTTGATGAGTTGCATGGCCTGAATCCGAGTTTATATGCATAAGACCTTTTAATTTTTGAGTAAGAATGCAATTTCCAGAAGGTTACTTGCAGTTTCATTTTCTTGCTTTCTTTGGTGCTTCAATGGTTTTCTTTCTTTCTTGGTTTTGAATAGTTGGTTATATGGTTCGCTGCCACGTGAATTCTACGAACTGAATTTTCTTGGAATTCAGTCTCCGAAAGGGTACTTTCAGATTCCCTTTTTCTTGATTTCTTCGTGAGTAAAATGGGTTTTAAGGGGTCGTTTGGCTGCCTGGAAAAGTACCCATCTGGAAATGGAATCTGTAAGTAGGGGTATGTTCCTGCGTTTGGGGCTCTGGAAAAGCTTGGAAAAGGTTTCCGGTTGGAAATCGTCTCTTTTTCATTCTTGGATAGAGGCTGGCTTGCAAATTCCGGGGAAATGGGTTCCCTCCCAATTGTCACTTTTTTGAATTTTGGGTTATCCATATTTGAAGTCCTGGCAATTCTTTCCCATTACCCAAACACAATTTCTTGATTCTACAGAATTACATTCCCAGTACCCAAACATGACAAATAGGGTCTCTTTCTTAGCAATGGTCAGTTTTTTGAATTCTTGAATACACACAGTAGAATTCCTGGCAATTCTTTCTCATTACCCAAACACAATTTCTGTATTCCACAGAATTATATTCCCAGTAAAAAAACATGGCTTCAGAAACTCTGCTGAATTGTTATTTACAGTATCTGTAGTATATTCCATATTAACTAGTAACCATGAATCATGAACAGTGATCTGTATTCAAATGCTTTAAATTAATAAAATGGCCCATTCCTATTTCACAAACTTAGGTGTCTTATCTAAATCAAGCTGAGCATAAAACTTATTCAATTACAATACTTTCAATGTGAAGAAGGCAGGGGAATTGACGAGTATTTATCAGTAGTAGCTTCTTCATTGAGGTCAAGATCAATCCCCATCCTTTAAAGAAAGGGATCATCTTTATATATTTCTCCAAAGAAGTTCACGAAGTGGCCTGATGTTGATCTTGAAAAGCAAAAACTCATTGAATCATTTCGGGCTGCATTTAGTGGAAAAGTGAATTCGACGCAATTCTACAGAAATCACAGGGAAACTGTTTCTTGGCAATCTAGAGATAGTTTCCTTCATGATTCGGGTGGAACTATGTTTATTCTTACACAATATAAAGCATCCAAACAATCCCGAAAACCCCAAAAGTGATTGCGCAGAATATGTCGTGATTTTTCTTTCTTTTTTGTTCTTTTGTAGCTTTCAATGCTTTAGCTTTGTGTTTTTGGTTCCATTTTATTATTGAAATTTCAATTTCACCATTCCTATAATGGTATCAGTTTCTTTAGGTAAAATCAGATCTCATATTTATCTTTGCAATTTTTGGTAGACTTTTAGATTTCAATGCTATGATTGTACTTACCTTTATATTTAACTTCAAATTTTCATTAATACAAACACCATTTTGTGTATGTTGCAGGTCGTTTGTTCCCTTTGATTGGCAATAGGACGGGTAACCTGAAGAATCATTATGCATTTGGTTTGAAAAACAGAGTGTTGGTTCTGGATAAAGGTTTCTACAAGTATCCCAGATCGAAAAGGAAATGCTCTTCAGAAAGCTATAGGGCTTGCGTTTCTTGTTCGAGTGACATTCTTTATGATTCTTCTTCTAATATCGAACTATTTGAAGCAAGCATTCTTTATTGTGCTGCTCCTGCCATGGGTCATAATCAGGTATTACTGAGATCAAGTTTTTTTTTTTTTTGGTAGACTCAAGTGTACGTTTTTTTTCTCATAGTCTTGAACTATGTTACTTTAGAATTTAGGAAATGGCTCCTTTTTCTTCAATGTTTACTTGGTTACATGTCGATTGCCTTGAAGTTTTATTATATCCACATCCATGTGTTGAGATAACTTGATGAGATTTAGTTCCACAAGATTTAAACAATAAGAAGTAAAATTAAATGGTTACTTGATATTTATGTGTGTGTGTGTGTGTCATATCAAGGAAGAGGGAAGGAATTCCCTGTACAAAGAAAGTGATGATTGCTGCCCTCACTAGCCACGCAAAATGCTACTCTTTAGAAGTATTGACAAACAAAATGTTTATCCTAGAAGCTAGGGGGTTGGATTTAATCAAAAGTGATGGTCTTTTTCCATGGCTCCTACCTCGCAAAAGTAGCCCACAGTATAACTTCCATGGAAGCATCTCCATGATCCTAAAACTCCCTCATAAAAATCCCTGATCCTTCACAAAGATCCATGGCCATTGCTGTACTTGCCTCTCTTCTATTGCCTGTGCTGGAGAAAGCTTTGACAACGATGATTTTTTGTATCTTAACACCCCATTGATACTGCATCGAACAGGATAATAGATGAGCCATATAGAAATTCAGTTTCCACACCCCAGCTGGCCGACAAGTCCAAGCACTAATACATGAAGCACTTGAATGTTTATTCCTGGTGACTTCAGTCCACTCTCTAAGAAGATCCAGAGCCACAACCCCAAGGAGATTCAAGTTTGATGTCCCTCTTTCTGAACTTCCCAGCAGAGAGGGAATGGGACCATCCTCGATGACTTCCTCTTTTCTTGAAAGGCTCCAACCCAACTTTGGAAGACATCACCAAGATTCTCTTGGGAAACCCAATACACATTGAAGATCTTCAACAAGTATCCCTAAATATATCTTTTCATGAGCAATGAAGGAACAAGTGGTCACTATTTCTTCCTCCCTTTTGCACATGAAGCACATGTTGGGAAAAGAACGACGCTGATGCAACTTGAGGTGATCAAGACGAGGATATTGTCTTCCATGTCCGTCCACATAAAGCCTCAACTAACCTAAGCACTGATGCGCCCCAAACCAACCCACAAGGGGGAGTACCATCTTCTCTGGTGAACACACAAAAGAAAGATTTAGAGGAGAATGACCCACTCCATCTTCGAATGGTCTGCATCCCCTAGAATGAGTACATCACCAAAAATTCCCATGAGGTCAACATAGGTGCTGAGATGTTTGAAAAAAAGTAAAAAAGAAGGTTGGTGACATAGGACAACTAACCACTTGCTTTAAAAGCTTGAACTGATAGAGCATGGCGAATTAATCCCTTTATTTCACAGCCTAGGTCAGGCCTTCGGCCAAACCCCCCCTCGTAGGGCCCACCTCACATGGGTCTTGCCTCATATAAGCCACCCGCCTCATATGGAATGCCCACCCCGAGTGTGCCCCTGCTTCACACAAGCCACCTCACTCGGGCCCGATGTGAAAATGCCCCTGCATTAATCACCCCCGGTGAGAGTCTCGAACACCAGACCTCCTGCTTTGATATGACTTTTGATGCAGGACAACTAATCACTTGCTATAAAAGCTCGAATTGATAGAGCATGGCGAATCAATCTCTTTATCTCATAACATAGGTTAGGCCCTCGGCCGAACCCCCCTCGTGGGCCCCACTTCACATGGGCCCACCTCACACAAGCTATTTGCCTCACACGGTCTGCCCACCTCTAGCATGCCCCCGCTTCACACAAGCCACACCCTACTCGAGCCCGGTGTGAAAATGCCCCTGCATTAGTTGGGCTGACCTGATTTCATTTATGTATGCTGCTTAAAGTGAATTTTGATAAATTAGATTACATGCTTTTCTGAAGTTAGGCATGTTTAAAATGAACACATAATTCAATTAGGCATATTGTTGCTATCCTGATTTGCTGTTGAAAAAGCTATTTTTAAATTGTTGATAGGTTCACCTATAATTTGATTACACTGCCCTTGATTACTCCAGTGATACTTGAATGGGCACCACTTTGTGGCTCACAAAATTACCCCAAAGAGGAAGCATAAGTGCAAATTATACCTGGACTACAGGGAACGAAATGAGCACAATTAATGTTAAAAGTATGGCAAGTTGTGGCAAAACCATTAATTTTTGTGAAAAAGCATTAAAATGTACTTAGCTAATTTCGCAGAATATGGATCTCCGATTTCAAATCATGCTAATATACCTTTTGATGCCTTCTTTGGCAAAGATATTGACTGGATGTTTTAGTTCTGTATTGGCTAAGGGCACTTTAATTTCAATTCTTGTAGTCCCAAATAATTGTTTGGGTGTTGTTGAATTTTCTCTTCTGTATATTTATCATGATGCCCTTCTAATCGATTGTTAACTCGTAGGAGTCACACCCAGAATCCAATTTTAGGGTGCCTACAATCTTGAGTGCTCTTGAAAAAATGGAGCTCACATCGAAGGTGAGGAAGCAAAATGCATCTGTTTGTTTTTTCTTTGAATGCTAACATCCAATTTCTAGTCTTGTGATCTTTTTGTTACATTCATCAGTTTTTGTTAATGATTTTTTTCATGTTTGTATATGGTAATTTTTCACATTGACATCGTTTCATCTTGAACGTTCATTCTTCTTAGATGAATTATGACTCGTTAGGAACTGGATTTATATCATAGATATCTTTCAAGAGAACATATTGATGCCTTTTACTTCCAGGCCGTGTTTTCATCACCTGACTCATCCTGCACTATTCTTCTAAAGTAGAAGGGTTAGTTGTTTATCTTTAATTCTTAAGGATCCATTGAGAGCTTTAGAGAGATCTTTATGCCATGTAGGTAGTACACCTGATCAACAATTTTCAAGTGCAGAACTCAATTAGTGAACTAGATTTTAAATTAGATGGTTTTAGTTTTCTATTTTCCTATTTCCAATTCTCCCTGTGTTTCCAAGAGCTTCATCAATTTGTATTCATAGTGTTGAAGGAAACTCTTATTCACTGATCATTTAAACCCTATTTCTACATAAGTAAATAACCTATTTTAACCAGAACAATATTATTGTTTGGGTTCCTTTTAAATAATTTATGTTCTGTATTTCAGCACCGTGGCTCAGAGGTGATTGAAATTCAAAAGTTTAGGCCTGCTTCCGTGGATGACATTGCAAGTGTTCATTCAAGAGGTTATGTAATTGGTCTTGAGAAGGTACTCTTTTCTTGCATTTTTTTGGGGTCATACCTTTATGTTGGATTGGATGTTCACACACACACACACACACACACACACACACACGTCTGGAATTCCACTAGAATGAGAATGTCTGAATAAAATCTGGATCAAGATTTCATTAACAATTTTCTGTTACTTGATGTGCTACATATTGGCTAATCATCATATTATTAGCACGTTTATCTGGTTCTTGCTAGAGAAATCCATGTTTTCTCAGCATGAAGTTGTATCCCTGAGCTTGACGTGGATGTTTGGTGTCTAAAAAAGAACATCCTACATTAGTTGTTAAAATGTCTGAAAGCATTTGCTTTGTCCTTGAATACTATTCTCCTTACCTCTGTTATTAGATGCTTAAAATGATCAACATTACTGTGGTGTTACAAACCTGGCCTGTGTCCCATGTTAATATAATTCATTTCAAATTATATTCTCTTCTCATATCCTGTTTTTTTTTTTTTTTTTTTTTTGCCAATTTTTATCCTTTATGATGGAGTACCATGTTGAAACTGTGACGTGCCCGACACTCTTGGATGTTGCTTATATAAAAACAAATTTTATGTGTAGTTTTTAGTCTTTTAATTTTGTATACTTAATTATTATTGTTGTTATTGTTGTTGTTTTACATCTTTTTACATATGAGTGAGTGAGTTTTAGCTCTATTGCCATTTCCTGTGATTGGGATTACAATGATGCTATGGAAGTGTAATATTTATTACTTCTGATAAATACATTATTAGTACCAGACTATGAATATTATTATTACTTCTGCTGCTTAAAATATTTGTAGGGACGTGTTGGCAAATATGACTGCCAAAAGCCACCATGTCCAAAACTGTGTATCCATTTCCTTCACTGACATGTGGGTTGATGTCCAAGTGAGACATGTATACACATATTATAGTCCTAAGTTATGTGGAGACATTCTTTATTTTCCTCATGTATCAAGTCCTAGAACCTCCAAAAATTACTAGTGTCACCAACTTTGCACAAGATCTATGTACGACATCATTTACTGTTTATTAAAAGTAATCACCATCTTGAATGGGCACTTTGCTCATGACTGGTAGCCCAATGGCAAGGTGAAGGGTGTATTCTTCCCTAAACAACATGGGCACTCCAAATTTCTGAAATTACTGTATCAGAAATGCATGTTGGACATGGATGGCATTTGACATTTGACACAGCTATTAGGACAAAAACATGATTTATTGTTGTAGTTTGTTTTCAATTGTCATGTTTCCTTTTTATGGTAGTTATACAGTTCAAAGTTTTAATGTATTTCTTTTTATCTAGATACGTTTTACTGTAATTTACACGTGCAAACAATTATTTATGTAATATTAGCTCTTTCAGTATTGTTATATGACTGCGCAGGCATGTCATTACTCCAAAATTTCCAGGATTTCCGTGTCACACACTTCTGTTTGCATCTTAAGCCTATAGATATGTGACACGTTCTCTGATTTTTGCCACTCTCTCTTTTAACTTCCAACCTAAGTTGTCTCCGTGTTGTTTGGGTCTACTTAATCAGATTAGCGTGGTGCTAGGTAGCCCAATGGCCTTTTGATGCCTATCCCATATTGAGTCCAGTTTGGCTCTTTGTACTATTCCCAAAGAGTGGGCTTAGGCTTAAGTCTGTAGACCTACAAAAATGTCACGGATATGAGAACTATCACTAGCATATGTTTTTGTTTTTCTATGACAAGCATAGTTTTGTTGAATTATTATGGCATATTGTGCAAAGTATCAAGGCAATAACCCATACATATGGCATATATCTGAGCAGATCATGATGCCTAAATTGCAAGTACCATTGTGGATGGTAGATAGCCCAAAAATCACAATGCTTGGAGTTGATTACCATGCTTAGGAGTTAATTATGATATGACAAATATTATTTTCTACTTCCATGCCCCTTTCATTTCCAAATAAAAAAGAGACCTTGGGAAGAATTTGCTTCTTTAACACCAAATAAGTTGTGCAAGGGTCTGAGATCCTTCATATCAAATTCTATCACTTTGGAGAAGACGGTTTTAGCATTGTAGAGTTCTATTGGTGTGACATGCAGAAACCTTGAAGGAGGTCAGATCATAGTGCTGTCAATGAGCTGGGCTGAGCCGTTGGGTTCTTGGGCTTGACTGGCTTTGAGCTAAACTTGGGCTGGCATATGTCTCCCAAGGGCTGAGCCTCAGCCTAAAAGTGAAACCCATTTATTAATCGGGCCAAGCCTCGGCCTAAAAGTGAAGCCCATTTAGTATTGGCCCAGGCTTGAGTTGTGTATAAAGGCCAGTCAGCCTGGCCCGAGCCTAGCCTAGTCTGGCCCATTTATGGTTCCAAGGGTATATTCAAAAGTTCCACCTTTTTTTTTTTTTTTTTTTTTCTTGTTTTCAATGTATTTTTTTAAAAATATTTAATGACTAATATAGATTAGACAACATGTTAATAGCAATTAATATTCTCCTAGATGACTATTCCACTTCCAATAGCAATTTACATTCTCCTAGATGACAATTAATGGCAATTAATATTTTCCTAGATGACTATTCCAATTCCAAAAGTAGTAAATAGGTTCGGGCTTGAGCTAGGGTTGGGCTCAGGCTTGTCCATTCTAGCTCAACGCGGGCCTAGGCCGGGTTGGGCTTACATTGCCTTAGCCTTGTCCAACTCGGCCTGTTGACAACCCTACCAGATCATCAAAGCATGTTGGCAAGATATCAAGAGCTATATGTTCTTAAACAAGTGGCTATGATCTGATTTCATAGCTATTGTTCATCACTTCTTGCAGTTGTTTTCCGATGCAGTCAGGCAGACTTGTCCATATGTGTGCAACATTCAATCATCAAAACATTGGAAGTAATAAATTTCAGTTATTATTAAGCAAGCTTGGAATAACTCAAGTTTTATATTGAACACAAGTGTTAATGAGTAAAAAAATTGAATATGTTTAAAGATGTTGTCACATTAATATGGGAATAACTCAAGTTTTATATTGAACGCAAGTGTTTAATGAGTCAAAAAATTGAATATTGTAGTTTAAAGATGTTCGTTGTCACATTAGTATGGGTAGTTTTGAAATTCCTTTTATTCTGTTATACTTTGCAGGTTTTGTGTGCTATACATTTGGGGCCTGTTTGTTTTTTCAAATTCCATGGTAAAGTATGTAAGTGGGCCATCATTATTATTTTCCAATGTTTGTTTGAACAAGTATTAAGGCACATAAATCAATGGTCAAATACATATGTAATAGGAGAGGTAAATCCAATTGTAATCATTACAATTTTACATTATAAAATCTCAATCCGTTCAATATTTCATAACTAAAACAAACAATGAAAGCATTTCATCATTGTGGTAGTTGACATCACTAGACAAGGAAATTGTAATGATTGCCCATTTGCTTTCATTTACTGAGGTAATTGGAAAAACAAACACACCCTTGATGTATTTGTTCTTTTCTAAATTACCCAAATTTGGCCACCAGAAACTTTAGTTTAATCCTCCAAATTTGAACCCCGCTATGATTTGGTTTGTCTTTCAAATAAGAAATCTACTACTGGCTTCCATCATCTTTAGAACTTTTCTATAATGTATGTGTTTCGAAGAGTAAGAAGCAAGAAAGAAGGTGCAGTCCAGTCTAAAGCTTTACTGTCATTTAAATGCCTCACTGTTAGCTTTTTAATTGCCTGCAACTTTTCTTCTAGATTGGTATCTTAGAGCCATTTCTGCTCTTGGCATTTGAATTGTCTATTCAATCAAAATCCAAATCTGGTGTGTCATGACTCATGGGCACATGTTTCCCATAGAGCCAGATTGCCCCTTTATACATGGATATTGCTTGCTGCTGTTTTATCTGTTCCTGCTTTATGCTTATGTGATCAGATTGCTAACAGAATGGCTAAAGCTGTGCACAGGGATTGGCAAGAATTTTTTTTTAGTAAAACTATTGCTTATGGTCTGTGGTACTGGTGCCTGTTTAAGGGGAAAATATTCTTTGTAGTCATGCATATGACATGGTTTAGTTGAAGTTCTGTAATTAGTGATTTGTAGAGGGGGTTGTTTTTTCATCCTCATGATAAACACTTTGGATGTATGCCCGTAAGTCCATAACTCGTGTGATTTATATTATCGATTTGGGGATATCTAGTAATGTGATAGAAATTATGATTCAGCATTACTTTTTTTTTTCATGTCTGATTACCACAGTAAGTTCCCCCCCCCCCCCCCCCCCCCCCCCCCCCCCTCGACATTTACTTAAGTAAAGATTCCATGTATATAGTATTTCCCCGTAATTGCACCTTATCAAATCTATTCTCACTGTAGGCTATGTCTAAGGCTTCTGAAGAAGGTCTTATTTTTATTGAGGGGTCAGGACCAACATATGCTACTGCAACTGTAAGCGTCATCCCTTATCAATTTCTTCTTTATATTTTTCGTCATGCGAAGGAGTTTATACTTGCACTTACACCTAAGTTGGAACAGATATTGTGCATTTGATTCATATGGCATTGTGAGTAGACCAAAGATATTTAAAGGGTGCTTTCGATGTTCAAGGAAACCCAAATAACTGGGACTAGGCTATGTTGATGATTAATGTTTGAGGAAAATCAATTTGCTTTCTTGCTATAAAAGGACTGGAGAGTGTTGCTTCCAGGGCTTGGTATTGATTTTTTTAGGGAACAGAAGTGGGAAAAGAAACTTAAGATTGAATTGGAAATGAAGCCCTCATGGGGGGGTATGTTTCTTGCTTTCAATGAAATTTAGTATTCAATTTGAAAAGGACTTTGAAATTGTTGTCAAACAAGTGTTTGATCCTATCTTTTCATTCATAATTTGGAATATTGGGAATTGGGAAGGAGAGAGAGTGTGCTTGGAACATCGAGATCAAAGATATTGATACTAGCTGATCCTTGGAGTTTTTAGTCATGCTCTGCGGTTGACGCTTTTGTTGGTATGTCCAAACCAGCCAAATCCTGTTCTCTTATTGATGACTTGAAGGGAAATCCTTTAACACCAGACTAAGTTGTCATCAATCACAAAGTAAAACACTAGAAAGCTTTGAGGGTTTCATTGGTCTCTGAGAATTGGCAAAAACATCAGTTTGTTGCTCTGATTCTAAGATGTTAGCTTATCAAAGAAGAAGAAGAAGACATTTATTGTGAAGAATTATCAGTTCCTGAGCCTTAGAAAATGTTTTCTTTGCTGAGCTGCCATGGTCTCATGATCCGGTCTATAACTATTGGACCCACCAATGATGGGTGATGGTCCCAGAATATCCAAATTAGAAGATCCTGCTCCTTTGATCATTGGCCTGCAAATATGCAGTTGGAAAAAAAAAGATACAGATGTATCCACATTCAACAGAAAATAGGACAAAATATCAAGTTGGGATCTTCAAATCTGGGAGATTTCCCCCGTCCATGGTGTGGCACATCAACAAACAGTCGCATGCACAGAATTCAGTGCATCAACGAACTATACATTTGCTGGCTCAGGACCGAATAATTCTCACTTGTTGTAATTACATTGACAAAAGAAATGGATTCATAACTTTTGTGATGCTCGACAAATCTTAAATGTTAGAGTAGAATAGAGTCAACTGAGTGATGTTGTGGAATAATTTTTTTGATGTGATCATTTCTACCATTCTGTTGTATAATTTCTATCATTTTCTCGCATGTAGAAATTTGATGTGAATGCCTTTCTAATCCTTTTATTGTGGTCAAACTGTTAAAGTTAGTCTCTCAATGAGAAAATTGATGTTTAGAAGTATATAAATGGTTTTTGAGTTTGAAATACATTTCAAACTCGTTTCTCAGGAACTTCTTTTCATATGCATCCATTTTTATTTTAATTTTTTTTAATCCGTATTTATTAATTATTATATACTATAAATAAAGAGGCCCTAGTTGGAAACCTTTTTTTTTTTTTTTTTTTTTGTAAAAAGAAATATTTATTGATGTACTTTTCACCCCACTTCATACTACTGTTTATAATCACATGTTTCTTTGTGTGGCCATATTCATGCACTAGACATTTAGCTAAAGTAGGCTAATGTGAGTTTTCACTGCCCATTTTATGACATCATTAAGACCTTGTTAATGGTGCAGACCTTTCAGGAGTCGCTTATTGCAGCTGGAGCAGGAATAACCTTGATTGATTCAGTGGTGATGTTCTGATCTAGCATATTTTAGTCTTGTTTCAAGCTCCATTCAACCCTCCATGAATCATTGCATAAGTTCATTTAATTTTGGTATACAGAAAGGTGGGTCATTGACATGGTACGATTCCTGGTTTGCAACACCCTATCACCAAAGATTTGGTATCATGTTTCAGGTGGCAGCATCAAGGATCACCCAGAATCCACCAGTGGCGTTTGCATTGATAAGGCCTCCAGGTCATCATGCTGTTCCAAAAGGTCCTATGGGATTCTGTGTCTTTGGAAATGTAGCTGTGGCAGCTCGCTATGCACAGCGTGTGCATGGGTTAAAGCGGGTTCTTATCATAGATTTTGATGTTCATCATGGTAACGGAACAAGCGATGCGTTCTATGATGATCCAGATATATTCTTCATTTCAACTCACCAGGTAAGAAGATTGCTCAAATGCACTGTCCCACATTTTCCATATTATGGTTCAACCACATTTTTTCCTTGTCTCAGCTCCTAAGACTCCATATCTAAGACAAATTATATGATCCTCAGACCCAAGGATATGATTAGCATTCTTGATCTTCAGTTTGTCCAAGAAAGGCGACCTGCGGTTTAGTGTTCGAGACCATGGATGGATCATGCCCAATTTGGCCTCACCTGTTGAATGTGGATATTTCCTGCATTTTTACCTTAACCATCAATTTTCAGGCCGCTGATTGAAGGTTAGATTGCCCCACTATGGAGATTTTGGGGCATCCTCCACTTTGGTACCCATCAAATCAATGCTCTTGATCACCCACCAATCAATGATGCCTGCTTGTACAAACTGAAGTTTGGGATGCTATACAACATACATCATTGAATTGAGTTCATATAATTCCTATAACTACCTAAATGATCCATATATCTTTAGTTTGGCTTGCACGGCATCAGAATTCTCACACTATCCGAGATTTAATACGTAATGTATAAATATATAGTGCATGTACCCCATTAACTTGTTATCAATCCTTCTAAGAAAGTTTTTAGTAGCAGAAATACAGCTCAATTTACAAAGCCAACATATCATTTTTAGATTTGTCTAGAACTATGGGGAAGTTCCAAGAGTGTGTGTATAGCGGTATATGATAAAATCCTGAAACAGAGCAATTATTCTGGCCTGTATGCAAGTATAAGGGGAAGTTCCTCAAAAATGAAATACCGGGGGAATCTAAATCACCATAAAACATAAAAAAGAAGACTACTAGACACAAACTGTAATAAATAAAACACTCGTTCAAGAATAAGTTCCTCTTGTGAAAGCCAGCAGGAGTTGATGGAAGAGTTACAAAAATATTGCGGATTTTGAGGTTCATCTTAATTCTCAATATTTTGGGATTTGAGATTTGTAAAATTTTACAAATAATAAATTATCCCACCACTTGATTGAGTTCTTAGTTGACGAATTGAATATGAAGACGGCTGATGATTCCTTTTTCACCTTAGTCTGTAGCGTAACTGAATTTTTCTTAATCTCTATTGTAGGACGGAAGTTACCCTGGTACAGGCAAATTCGAACAGGTTGGTCATGGAAATGGTGAAGGAACGACGCTAAACCTGCCCTTACCTGGAGGCTCGGGTGATAATACAATGAGATGCGTATTTGATGAGGTCATTGCACCAAGCGCCCAAAGGTTCAAGCCGGATATCATTCTCGTCTCAGCTGGGTGGGGTTTTTTATTCCCTTGTATTTAAACTATGCTCAGTAAACCTGGATGACATGATTTAGGCTGTGTTTGGATGCTCGTTGAATTGTATTGTGATAATTCAATCCCAATAAAGTAGAACTAAAATGACCCAAGTGAGGCTAGCTCCTCCCATTGGCAATGAGGGACTAGCAGCCCGATGGCAATCCAAATTGTTTCAAAAGCTGATTTGGAATGTATGGCATTTTGATCTAGCTATTTGGGATGAAATCTCCTGTAACCCTGACATGGCAAAAAAATACCATGTGTGCATGTTAGAAGTGGGGGCTTGCAGAATTAAAAGGCACACGAAGGGTTATAGGAGATTCTTGTAACCCTTGGCTACAAACAACTCTAGCTATTTTCACATTACGAATTCTTCCAATTAAATTCCATGACACATCCAAAATCACCTTCCAAAATATTAAGAGGACAACCTCGAGTATGAAGTACCAGTTGCAGTTTCTTTAAATGCTTTTATCGTTATGAGCATATCTTTTAAAAAAGTGGCTATTCTGGTCCCCCTAACTGATTCACATATATATGGTCTGTTCAGTTATGATGCCCATGTGCTAGATCCGCTTGCCTCTCTGCAATTTACAACGGGCACATATTACATGCTTGCTTCGAACATCAAACAACTTGCTAAAGAGCTGTGCGGTGGGCGTTGTGTGTTCTTCTTGGAAGGTGGATACAATCTCCAATCTCTATCATATTCCGTGGCGGACACATTCCGAGCGCTTCTTGGAGACCCAAGTATGGCTTCACAGTTTGATGACCCTGCCATCTTGTATGAAGAGCCATCGACAAAAGTGAAAGAGGCGATTCGGAGGGTCAAGCACATCCACTCTCTCTAGAATCCACATGAATACTCTTTGTATATACATATGATTGGTTGTAGTATACCACATTGCTTCTGAATCAACAAGAATGCGGCAAGATCTTTTTTTTTTTAGATGTATATTTGTAGTATCATGCTGGCGTGGCCGAAGAGTATGTGTTGTGGGTCCATGATATAGTCCAATGTCAATAGGATTCATCCATACATGACACAGTTCCAATGTTGAGTGCTCCATTATAGGTGGACAACATGGTGAAAATCAAGCAATTTGAATGGTCCAAATGGCAGCATGATGGATTTTTCTTTCTTTTCCTTTTTTGTTTTTTCTGTCCTGGTCGCACGGGGATTGTTGGCTACACTATGCTTAGCGGTTATTTTGGACTGCCCAGTCGGCATGTGGGTCGTCTGACACTCAATGGATTGTGCCAATCACTGTCTGTATTTCCACATGACAGCAATTGGCATGTTCAAGTTTCAGGTATAGCACTAGGATGAGACCTGGACAATTCATTGGTGGGCCCTGCAAAGAGGGGAGATTGTGATCCTATGATTTCTCTCTCTCTACCACTGATCCTACAGTTCAGGTCTTCACGAACATGAGATTTTTGGGGCTGACCATTCGCTGGGGCCATCATCAAACCATCTGTGCTACTTGTATCAAACTGGGTGCTTCTGGACACTGCAGCTATTTCCATGCACTACATCCTTAAATCCTTTTGATAGCAGCAAAAAGTTGAATTTGGTTTTTTGTTTAGTGTTTGTCTACTACTTTTATATATATAAAAATAAAATAAAAAATAAATCGTCCAATCTTTTAGCTGTCACGTATATTTTCATATTTTTAAGACGTATGTTTCACATGGTATGTGTGGGCCAATGTGCCATGATCCATTTTTAAGTGGCACATTACAAATGTGCTTCATTCAAGTTCTCTTCATGTGTTACGTTTGTCAGATGTGCCACATGTACGTGCCATCACGTATACAGTGTATGTTATGGTACATTTTTCAGCACCAGACCATGTTCAAAAGTTTTCATTGTGCCAAGTAATCCATGTTCCGTGTGTATGATACGATGATCCAAAGAGACAATCGGCACAGACAGGATTTATAAGTCAAGAGGTCGACCAGATGGGCAGAGATGGATGCTTTGTCCGCTCATCAGGTGGGCCACCCCTGCACCAAAATAATGAACGGTTAAAAGAAGTTGCCAGCAGTTGATATTAATCGTACATGTGGTTGGTGAGGGACATGGATTTCTTGTTGCTGGGTGGGGCCCACCGTGAAGTTTTGCGAGCTCATTTTAGGACATGCAACCAAAAATGAGGGGGATCCAAAACTAAAGTGGTCCACGCAGGAGAGAAAATTGGGGAAAGAAATTACTGCAGTTGAAGCTTAGCTGGGCTTCACCTCAATGTTTATATGCTTCGCCTTATGCTTACATGCCATCCAAAACTGTTTATAAAGTCATTCCCACTTGGATGAAGTGAAAACACATAAAAATTAGCCTGATACAGAACTTTTATAGCCATGAGAATGTTTCAACGGTGCTCACAGAATTCCTAGGGTTTTCTTTTGGGGACAACTTGAGTTTTGGATTTACGTCACATGTCCTAACATGAATTCGCAAGACTGATGGACGGGGTGGATTTCTCACAAACCTCAAGGTGGAAGGGAAATCCGCTTCCATTGGTGAGGGGGACTATTTTGGGACACGCCATCTTTAGGACGAGGGTGCCCCTATGCCGCACTCCTTTGTCCCATGCACTTGCCAGACTGGCATTTGTGTTGCGTATGGCGCTTGCACACCTCTCGGCAAAGATCAGGAGGTTCTAGGATATGACGCACATCATGAATGAAGGATCCGAACGCTTATGAGGCACGCATGCAAGATTTCTACCGTTCAGCTGTTGGGTCCAACATTGGATGGGCCATATAAAAAAAATCAGAGTGGAAAAATGATCCTAGTCACCGATTGCAAGACTTTTGTCAGATGATTGTTGACATTTGGTTGTACATTTTTCCAACCTCTCCATTGGAGCAACAGATGATCGGTTCGGTTCTCGAGCATGTACGGATATTCAACTTATAACGAGTGTCCGGATCGGATCCTCTACAAAGCTTTGTAAGTTAAGATTAACCTACTATGCAATATTTGGGGCCCACCGTGACATGTGCATAACATCCAATCCGTCCATCATATTCAGGCGCTCAAAAATCATACAGATCCAAAGTTCACGTGGGCTACATCATGTAATATCATGCCTCAATCCTCTGATATAACGTTGTATGACCCACCTAAGATTTTCGAATGGCCTGGATTTTAGGATCCCATTCATCCTGATGGGGCCCATCTTCTGAATGGATAGGATGGCATATGAAAAACTTGGTTATCCCACCCACAATCTGAAAAGTTTTAATGGTGTGAGTCCTCATCAGAACTGTTCCCAGTGTTGTGGCCTACATGGTTTGCATGATTCATGGAATCCAAGCTAAAAATGAAGGGCCTCACGTTACGGACGGATTGGATTTTATGCATAGATCACGGTGGGCCCCACAAACTGTTGGCAGGCTAAGCTTAACCTACCACATGCTTTGTAGTGGATCTGGCCAAAACCCCTTGAAATAATTAGACCAACGGACGAGTCCGTACGGTGCCTTTATAATTTTCGCTGGCCGGAAACCTATTTCGCAAAAACGACTTTTTACTGTTCGGCAGCTGCTATTTTTATCAAAATACCCTTCGACTGTTAGGGTAAGCAGCAGTAAAGGAGGGGTATTTTAGTACTTTTGAATTCGTCCGTACAATCCTGGGTTTAGTTTCACAATTAAGGTTTCCTTGCGGCGAATGAAATTACTGGCTGAAACATGAGGTCTATACGCCTCAAGAACCCAAATCCCTTTTGGATATGGAAATGGAACGGTCCGAAAGGAAGTCATGAGGAATTATACAATACGTGGTCCGCACCCTTTCACAGTACACACGCTTTTTAAAATTTGACATGTGAGAACCATGGTTCGATAATCCAGAGCATTTGTCCGTTGGTTTCTACCGTGGATGGACTACATCTTATAAATCTTCTCTAAAAGACAATCCTAACCTTTCATTTTGTGGTCTACAGATGGACGGTTGAGAATAGAAATAAGCACCAGTTCACATTCAGCTGAATAAAAGCCTTAATATTGGTCAAGTCCTCACATCTGTGGGAGATTTTGGGGCAGAGTCTATCCACGGTGGGATCCAACAGACCGACGATCTGGACCATCCAAACATGGGCCCCACCTTGATAACCCTTCAAAGAGGGGAGACACGTATATTATAAGTCCAAAGTCAAAACAGGCCTGAGGATTATACACACACACTCTCTCATGCAAACACTTGTGGGTGATTGATTGTGGTGGGCCCGTGTATGATAGGATGGCCCACTCTCGGGAAGATGCTGAGATGCATATGCATGCATGTTGGGATGTGCATCTGATTCTCTCTTATAGTAGTCCCAACCACCTCCAACTTCAACTTGAAGACTTCATAAGCAAAAAAACCATCATCATAACATTTCGTCGGTCGAATTGGTTTTCCTTCATTTAAGGTGAGTGTTTTTTTATTTCTCAGAAATTTCTATTTGGGTTTTCTGTTTGTGGATTGATTTGTCTGGATTCGTGCTTTATGTTTATGTTTTATTCCTTTTCATTTTTATTTTTTTTTCGTTTCTTGTTTGAGCCTTGGATTTGTCTTTCAGCTCCAGAAGGATCATCCAACAACATATATTTTGGGGTTTTGTTATGAATTTTAAGGTGATTGTATGTTTGTATGTACATGTGTTTCTTTGTAAGAAGATTTTTGGGTTTCTTTTTTGGACCTTTGATTTGCTTGTGGGCCCATCAAGAAGATCCAAATAACTGTTGTTGGGGCAGATGATGAAACTTTTGGCTATTTCAGAATTAGTTTCTGCATTTTATTTATTTATTTATTTTGGGGGGGGGGGGGGGGGGGGGGGGGGGGGACGGGGGGGCTGATTTTGATGCAGGCACTTCTATTTTATAACTTTCGGCAATAGATTAGACCCAAAAAAGGCACTACTTTAGCACCAACGGTAGAAAAAGGGGTGCATGCATCAAAAGTGGGATGTGAGCATCTCCCCTTTTTGCAAGCTATGCTTGGACTATTAAAAGTTACTTTTTAATTTCTTATGATGATGATGAATATTTGGCTTTCCCTTCTAAAGCCGTTTTCATATCTATTTATTCATTTAGCTTTTCATTGCAAGATGTAATTAGGCTAGTTTGAGTGCTCCAAAAGCTCATCAAGTCGACTGAACTTGATCTAGATTTGGGCTGTGTTAGACGGGTAGCTCGAAAAAGTTGATAGAGTATTCAAACAATTGAATTAGGGGTCATTTGGATGCCTGTAAAAATTTTAGGTTGTAATCACTTTACACACTTTACACCTATTTCAAGTGTAATGTATAGTCTACCTTGTTTGGTTTTAAGCTGTAAAATGTTTATAGGTAGTTAGTAGCTGCAAGCAGAGAGAGGGATGTACTGTTTGGCTTTATGCTGTAAACTGTTTATAGGTAGCTGGTATCCGCAAGCTTTTCTTGAAGAATTAAATAGGCATCCAAACAGCCTCTGTAATGTATTCTGGAAAGTGTTTACAGGTAGCTGGTAGCTGCAAGGAGAGATGTGCAGCTGTGGCACATAGTCAGGCTGTCAAAACCATGATTGCCTTAGATTATTTGTGTTGCTCGTTGAGGGGGACCCTTACAATACCATTAGCTGGGCCAGCACTGCGGTATTCCCTTGGAGGGTGGGTGATTTTATTGATGATGTTCGGGTTCTTCCAGGCTTCCAATCTCCTTCTCCTTGGTGCTCAATGCAACTGAAGAGGCAAATGCATTGGCTAAAGGTGGTGCTTCTAGAAATAAGTTGTGCATTTGGGTTACAAGATGCGCCTTAGCAAGATAACGGGCTACTGTTTTTTCCTTAGTGCGCTGTTATTTTTGGATTTATGTGAGGTGCAGCTTCAGCTTTTTACGAATTATGTTCTAAGTTGTATTGCTGGAAGTGGTCCCTCCTGTTGTGGTGTTTTCTGTTTTCCTTTTCTTTATAAAATTTTTGTTACCAATAAAAAAAGTATTTAAGTTGGTTGAGACCTAAGCTCTCATAATGTCCGATTGCGCACTCAACAAAAATTTGAGTTGGTTGAGACTCAAGCTCTCGTAATGTCCGATTCAGGTTTTGAGTATTTAACTGCTAGGAGCTACAACAATACCTGACTGACCCACACATTCAAAAACTTTTGATTCTTCTATTGGCTCTTGAGTAAGATCCTAACATTTTTTAGGCCCTATGATGGATGTTTATGTAATTATAGGACTGATGCTTGGTTTTCTTTTAGTGATATATAAGTATCTCTACTATGTATACCAATAGCAGCATTTGGTGAAATTTACCCCTGCAATTAGTAATTGGAGGGACGTGAACTTTTGGAAAATGGGATGTGGGTGGCCCGTTAACGAAGGGTATTTTTGTCATTTAATTTCTTTTATGCGAGTAGCCTAATCCCATTGTTTCCTCCTCTTTGCATGTAGTATGCACCCATGGTAGGATTAGGAAGCCCGTGTAACAAAGGCTATGTGAGGCAACCATGATGATTGTGTGACGTTCACTCATGTTTGGATGTTGGCACGAAAACAAGGAAGATGTAAAATTTGAGTGGGCCACAACACTGGAAGAAGTTGGGATGGTTGCCCACCATTGAAACCATTCTGATGCCCTTCTCTCTCTCTCTCTCTCTCTCTCTCTCTAAGTGTAGCCTGCACTTGTGTGTAGTTACTCTCTCTCTCCCCCCTACTCTCTCTCATACTCTCTCCACATGCATTGCACGTGCCATGCCCCCTAGTGTATACTATATTTTTGGTATGCCTTTACTATTGTTCTTAATGTACTTCAATGTTTGATCTTTGTTGGCCTTAAGGAGATCAAAAAGAAAAATTTTTTGGGGGTCCGTGAGGAATTTCAGTAATTAAACAACTGTTCTTTCTCTTTTGATGTGTGTGTATTATATATATATATATCTATATATATATATATATATATATATATATATATATATATATATATATATATATTTCATTTGTGACTTCTTTAATTTGCACCATTGTTTCTCTATTAATTTGGTCTTTAAACAGCATTTTCATGGCCCATGGTGATTTATTAATAAATTTCACAAGTCAGAAATTTTTTGCTGCCAATGATAATCTGTCTATTTAGTTACTTATTTTGCAGCTTTGCTTTATCTCTTAGCCCTTTTAGAGGACCCCTAAAGACATGTTTGGTTCATATATATTATATATATATATATATATATATATATATATATATATATATATATAATATATATATATTGTAATTTAAGAATTTAGTCTGGCTTCTTTCATTTACAATAGATTTCTCTACCTCATTCTTTAACAAATATTGTGCATTATTTCAATATGCCTAGTGTACTTGGGAGAGTCCGTGTGCACAATCTCCCACCGTTTAATGACAGTTATCAGTAATCTAGCAAGCAATTGAAAGTTTGAAACTTCGAAGCCCATTTCGAAATACGTGTTAAGATTTCTACCCACCATTCATGGATGGCAGGAGATACTTCCATATGGACGCACCAACTCTTTGTGCACAGTGGGACCAGACGATCTTTTTTTTTTTTTTTTTTTTTTCTGTCAATGTATGTGGTTGTTATATATAAAGCTTCTTTTGATGATACTTAATTTCATTGTTGGAGTTTGTATTCCAATGAATTTAACCTTTTCCAATGGTTAGTAAATATGAATTGTTCTTAAGGTTGCTTTGTTGCTCCTGCTAATGATGGGTTTATGTTTACTATCAAGTGATTAGCATGAGAAGTAGTAGGTATTAGGCAATTCAGTTATGATCTGTAGTTCCTATCATTTCAGAGTAGTTTGAGCTGGTTCTCAATTTACTTAATCTTTTTCACTACATAAGGTATTTACGTTTTGAGAATTATGACCAACTGATCAGGATCAATATAAAAAAGCTCACTCAAAAAACATGCCAACTTGACTTGGCCTGATTTAAGGGGTCGCTCCAAAACTCTATTGAGGATTTGAGAAATTTGAATGAGTCTGTATGGGGTATTTCTAATGACTTAATTGAGTACTTGAGAGCATGTAGAAGTTGAGAAATCAGATTAGGCATCAGCTTTTCTAAACTCAAAAACTCAACTAATTTGAGTGAATTTCTAATTGACTCCAATTCAGAGCCTTATCAAACCTGAGTCTAGTTTCAAGTTTCTGAACCTTGGTTCCACTTAAGAATTTTTGCCTGCCTTCCCCATGAAAGAATAGAAAATGCACAAGACATCAACACTCCCTTGGAGGAGGATGACTTGGTCTTGGGAATCTTTCATATGCATGAGAAGAACCTCGATTAGGTTGATCTTTGTTAGGGAGTTTTCTTCTTTTTCATTGGCAAATGAACCTTTTTCTTTTCAATTTTGTTTATTTGCAAGATGATATGCGGGAGACGTATGTTATAATTGAACCACTCATCCTGGGGGTGATACCATACATGCGCTGCCCAAATCAGGCTGGTTGGATGATTCCAAGCGCTCAGTTTGAGGGGATAAGAAGAAGAAGAAGAAGAAGATGACCTCATTTTTGTTTTGCTCTATTCAAATCAAAGCTGTGGGGATTGTCCAATCAGCCTGATTTTAGGACACAGCCCGTATATGGTGGTTCGTTGTGTGAGTGGCCTCGATTTCATATGCATTCCATGAGAAGTGCGCATTAACATTCCTCTCCTTGGATTATGGAATAGTTTAATTGCAATGTGAACGAAAAGCCAACACTTTTGCCATCTGTAAGTCTGTTACTTCTGTGTTGTAGAGTACCCAAGCACAATATGTCGGGCATGGAGATAGATGATCCCAAAGAGCAAGAACATACAGAGAATGCGCATGTACAACAGCTTGACGGAGACTCCCCTGAAGCGGATCCAGAACATGCAGACAAAAGCAATGAAAATTCCATGCCCTCTGCTCAAGAGGAGGTATTTGACAGTGTTGCATTGGTTTACACACATTGCTATGAAATTTGTGGTGTTATTTAAATCAAAGAGACCCATGCTATTTTCAGTTTATTTTCATTGCATTTAACCTGTCTTGTGTAGGAGGCAGTAATCAAGAAAAAGTACGGAGGACTGTTACCCAAGAAAACACCACTCATATCTAAGGTAAATATTCATTATTCTTATTGGTAGTTTCATATCAACGTTGGGATCACATCATGCATTTTAACTGCAGGCCTTATGAGAGTGATGCTACTGGGTTCTAGTTTAATGGTGGGTTCTTAATAATAATATTTTGTTCATCTTTCACCCCAGGACCATGAACGTGCTTTCTTTGATTCTGCTGATTGGGCACTCGGAAAGGTATTGTTGTCATGTACTGGGTTCCGTGTGGCTATATACATTCAAGGCTAACCATGACATTGAGTAGCTCCCCTTCCTAATGTGTTTGAACATATAACAGCAGGGTCAGAAGCCCAAAGGACCACTTGAGGCACTTCGCCCGAAATTGCAGGTATTGATGCCATTTTTTGCTTAAATGCTGAGGTATTTAAGTTGGTTTGTTTGCTTAAATTCTGTGTGATTTTAAGTTTTCATGAATAGTTCTGTTTTTCTAGTACCTAAATCTTGGCACCTTTTCTTTCTTTTTTCTTATGGCAATACTGTTTGTGAATTTTCAAAATGCAGTGGAATTAAAATTTTCAAAATTTTCAAATTTTAATAAAATTAATTTATGGATCCCGTTTAGGTTTTATCAAGTTTCTAAAAACAAATCCTACTGCTAGGATTACCTCTGATTGATACTGCCTAGAAACTAAATAAACTGTCAATGCCAATCTTAAACCAGGAGGTCTCTTCCCAAATGGGCCAGGGGCACTGTTAGGATGTCTAGGACTCTATTTGTACTCCTCTGGGATAGGATCTATGTATAAGGAGTTAGGGTTTCATGAGATGCATCAGTTATGGTATGCCTTATCCCTATAGATTTTTGTATGCTCTACTACATCAAAAGTCCACGATTCCACTTATCCATGCACCCAAATAGACCAAATCCTTCCACCCTTGATCCAACACCCATGCAATTCACCACAATATCTTAACCATTGGATCACCATCAAGTGCAATTAAAACCTTTTTAACGGTTAAAACAAAAGATCAACAATTGAAAACTTATAAAAACATTTAAAACCATTGAAGTCTCAGGCCTGGTTAAAAACAACTTGATGGATGGTCTGATTACTAAGATCTAAGCCATAATAAAAGTATTCCTACATACAGTGGATCCCTTGTTGGATCATATTGACCTCAACCATGTCCTAATGCATGCACCCAACCGCACCCACTTATGGAGCTACAACTTTGGAAGGAGGGCAAAAGCATATTACATTAAGAACTTGAACTCCCCATATGTCCTCATGTTTAAGGATTAGTCAAAGCCGACACTTACACAAGTCAATCTGGATTGGACATGATGGGTCTCTTAATGCAGAGATATGAAGATCCTTTAATGCAAATGTCCAAATGGTCTAATAACAAGATCCCATATCCATGAACCCTTAAGACTCCTATGTGAGGTAAGGTTGAAAGGCACCAACTCGTTGAGCCCGATGGTGGAGATTTTCCATCTTGACTCATCATCAGTCCCTCACACAGGACCTCTTACTAAATGGTTATGGTCGTTCTAGGTATGAGATCCAAGGCCCACAACTCTCCCTTGCCCTGCGGCAGTTGTCTCCAATCTCAAAGTATCCAAGGACAACAGAGGAACCCCTCTTTTAACCTATGAATACATGTGCAATTTAGAGTAAGCCCACATATAAATCATGGCATTAATAACATGTCTACACAGGACCCAAAGTTATCATGATCAACGATTAAGATCATCATTGTTTTATGAACGGTTAAGATTGACTTTTCAGGGCACACAACACTAACAATTGCACCATCTACATTTACATTGGCATTTGGTTGTAGTTATTTTGTGTCAATAGTACCATGTATTTTTTGTATTAGTTGTGTCACTAGCCCCTCTTTGCAAATGAAAAAGGCATCCTTGTATTTCTATGCATAAAGGAAGTTAAAAAACATAGCTCCCACCGTGCCTGAAGACTGCATAAGCCTGTTCGTGGATGAAGATTACCTTGAAAATGTTGAGTTGTAGTTTGATTTCGCTTATTTCTTTGGTCTTGTGTTTAGCCCACGCCTCACCAGCAAGTCCGTTCTAGGAGATCAGCTTATGCTCCTGCAGATGGTGAAGGTACATCTGCGATATCAGGCCTCACTGTTGCTTGCTTCTGCAATGAGCCCCACCAAAGACCTTTAGAGTGCGTTTGGATGCACTACCGAGTGGAATTGAAGTTATTAGACTAAAAAGATGGAAGTAACCAAATTGATCTCTTCCTTAGCATTCATGTTGAGGATCCAGGCTCTTAATTGCAATTATGTTTCTTTCAAGTTAGACCCAAAAGGAACACAACTGCAATGTGAGGGCCGCTTTCCTCTTTATTAAATGGAACATTTGCAATTCAATTCACTTGTGTACAGGTGGCAATTTGAATGGGCCTAAAAATCAGGCCTGGGCTATTTTATTCATTAACCAGGCCTGCCCGTTCAGGCCACACATGGGGCTTGGGCCAGGCTCAAGAGAAAATTTGCCAAACACCGGATGCGTCCAACCCAGGGGGCTGAAATGTGACAATGCAAATTGGGACTGGAACCTAACGGGCCAACCCGGCCTGTTGCCAGACTTTTGCATCCAAACGCAATCTAGTATAGGCTTCCATTTTGTTGTTTGTTGAGAAGAATTTCACGGTCCATTCCCCTGGGGTTTTTTCTTTTCTTTTCTATTAACAGATGGAAGCATTGCTGCTGCTGAGGATCCGATCAACAACGAGTGATTGCTGGTAAGTTGGTCATTTTTCCATGAGTCGTTTAATTCACTTTGACAAATAAGAAAATGCTTCTTGTATGTTGTTCTCTTGTGACAAGGAATTGTTGTTGAGAGTTGTGCTGCTGGAATTGCCAGCATATATAAACTCCGAACTGAGTCTATCTTTGCTTTGTTAGCGAAATGCATACATGTTAGCTTATGAATGTTGTGTTCTCTATTTTCAAAGAACAAAGACTGGGATGATTGATGGAAGACATTATTTAGAACCTTGAATTGCCCATGGCCCAATAACCACTGATTAGACAACCAAACCATCCGATCAAGAGTCTGAAAATGGATGGTAAAAAAATGGCACAATGATCCATTGATTGGATTTTCATCTCTGTGATCCATCTATCAAATTAATTTTTGAGCCATGGAAATGAACGTGGTGGACGATATGTGGAGGATCCAAATGGATGTGGTGAAGAAGATGCAAGCAGGCAATGCCTAGCTTCAGAAGTTATTCCCTCAGTTCAACACTATCAGTTGGAACCATGGGTTTAAGTAGCTGTTTCGGAGTATGGCTCGCTTGGGATCGGTTACCGGTATGACTCGCCCCTACTCGTCTCAGTCAATGTGGTGACTGGTTCGTTTTGGACTGAAACCATAGTTCAAAAACATCCAAAACTTGACTCAATGTCTATCTAGGTCGGTTTGACGTGTATACTTACTCATTTTGGTACTTTAATAATTAAATTAATATATATAATATATATATATATATATATATATATATATATATATATATATATATATAGGAAAACGCTCACCTGCGAACCAGTTCGTACGTAGTATGTACGAACTTTTTTGAGAACCCATCATACGTGATGAATCTCGCAAATCTGAACCGTCCACATGAAGCAGAACCTCATGAAACCTCACAGTATGAATTTTTACTTTGATCTGAAACTTTGGTGGACCGTGAAAAATGTAAACAGTTTCTTCCTTGATTTGAATTTCTCTTTGCTATAGACGGTATGGATAAAAGTTTTAGATAAAAGTAAAACTTGGTCTTGGGGGGTTTCACTAGGTGCTGCTTCACATGAACGGTTCAGATTTTGGATATACATCACGTATGATGGGTTCTCAAAAAAGTTCGTACGTACTACGTACGAAGGTTCGCAGGTGAGCGCTTCTCATATATATATATATATATATATATATTATATATATATGTGGAAAACGCTCAGCGAACCAGTTCGTACAACGTACGTACGAACTTTTTTGATGACCTATCATACGTGATGAATCTTGCAAATCTGAACGGTTCACATGAAGTAGAACCTCATGAAACCCCATAGTATGAATTTTTACCATGGTCCGAAACGTTGGTGGACCGTGAAAAATGTAAACAGCTTCTTTCCTTGATTTGAATTTCTCTTTGCTATGGACGGTATGGATAAAAGTTTCAGATAAAAGTAAAACTTGGTGCTGGGGGGTTTCACTAGGTGCTGCTTCACATGAACGGTTCAGATTTTGGATCAACATCACGTCTGATGCGTTCTCAAAAAAGTTCGTACGTAGTACGTACGAACTGGTTAGCAGGTGAGCGCTCCTCTATATATATATATATGTCAAATAGTCATATACTAGATAAAATCTTCAAAAAAGAAAAAAAGAAAGAGGGAGGGAGGGTATATAAAGTGTTTTTTCTTGGTCTATTTGAAGGCAATTGGTAAGAGGTTAGGATCTAGGATTGGTCCATCAGGGACTTTTTGGGGCACTGGATCACAGAGCAATTTAGATTCTTCATCTAGGAGGCTAACCCTTCAACTATGTGTCCTGTTAGGTGAGAAGGTAAAAGTACCGTATCACATTCAACAAAGGAAAAAAGGCCAAATATTGTACGGTACGATAATCTAATGTGTGGGTCTTTGGTGCAAGACCCCACATAGCGAGGCCCGTCGTATCAGTGCATTGGATCGTTGAATTGTGGGCCTCACATGTAGAAACGAAGTGGTAATACCCAACCTTTTATGGGCCTCAATGTACGAACGAAATGTTAGTGTGCAACCTTTCGCCCTAGCTCTGTATAATAATACATCATGAATTAAAATGGCCTCTGAAGCAACTTGCAAAGCCCACAAACATGTGTGACCCAGTCCCCGTACATGCCTCCAAATGGGCCTACGTGGGCTGTGTCCCCAAATATCAGGCAGGCTCTCTCTCTCTCTCTCTCTCTCATGCACAGGCATCCTCTGGCCTAAAAGGCCGGCCGTATTCCTGGGAAGCTCCGGAGTTTACGAGTGTAGCGGATTGGGTGGTGACCCCAACACCACGTGTGGAGCCCACCGTGATGTATGTGTTTTATCCACACCATCCATCCCCTTTTCCATCTCATTTTACGGCAAGAGCCCAAAATTGAATCATATCCAAAGCTCAAGTTGACCACACATTAGGAAACCGTGGGGATAATTACGTCTACCCCCACAGAGTCCGGTCACCAGATATATCGGTGGTGTTGGGGTCACCACCCAATCCGCTTCCGTGTGCAAGAGCTGTGCGTTTATTCGTACACAATGGCCCACTTGACTCTTATTTTTTAGGTCTGATCTGAAATGTGTCCAGCAATGAAATGCTGGGATCTTGCGCACGTGCGTCATTCAGAATGTGTGCTTGCGTGAGAGGATATACGGGGCTCCAGTAGATAAGCTCCCTGAAGCCAGGGGCCCAGGGGAATTATTACTTGATGAGATATGATCTGGTGGACTTGTATCGAAAACTTCCCATGCATACCAGTTGTATTACGAGTGTTGGCATTACATCACCAATCTGGACTGTCCATTAGGTTCATGCTACTTTCCTCCCACTTCACTGCAAAAGCCACAACAATCTGATGGTTCTAAACATCCGTGAGTGGACCTATCTTCTATTAATGATTGGATCATTCCACCAGTACGAACATTTTAAATACAAATGCAAGTAGGCGCATGGAAAGGTTTTAAATACACAAATCCCACGGGATCATTTCTCTTATTTGATACTCTGGCGGAGTGTCATGATTGATACAAGGCACTTCGAAAGCTGAACACCTGTCAACACTAACTCAAATTACAAATCCAGTGCAGGCAGATTATCATCCCAAAATCAGATTTTGTGGACACATATTCGATGAATCATGCATCGCTGGCAGATTTCATTTCAACCGTCCATTAAATGTCCACAAATCCGATAGCTAGATAAATCAACTAATCATAAAATTCAGTTTTTGATCAATCTAACTTAGATTTAAAATTTGGACGGTCTAATTTGAGTAGCTTGTATGCGACGTGTATGTAGTAGTGCCTTCGTGTCAAACCGTAACCTTCTGCCCTTGTATTGGACTTTTTAATCTTAATCCAAGATTCATGTCATGTGAGTTACACGCATCACATGACGTCATGATAAGGAAATTTTTAAAATTTACATCTTCTTATTGTCATGGTTTTAAGTAGAGCTGGGCATCAGTTTTGATTGGGTCGGATCAGCTATTACTCGAACAGATCTGAATTTCTAATGGTTAGACCCGAATTCGATCCGATCTAAGACCGGATCCGAGTCACCTGATTTGGACAGACCCGATACCTAGTTGACCTTACCCGAGCCGAGTCCGCCTCGGTCAAGAAAACCAAGCCAGATCGAATTAGGTACGATTCGAACGGTATAAATTAAATCAAATTATTTTATATGGTGTGGTCTAAGTTAACATTTAATATATCTTTTTTTTGTGCCCAATGGCTAAAATAATATTTCAAAATGAATAAACAGCTTAGATGAAATATATACATCAAGGTGGGCCCCACATGGCTTTGAAATAACTCTCAATCTTTGTGTATACGTATTTATTTAACTTTTAAAGTTTACTTGCTCCACACGAAAGTGTTACTTGCTTTTCACGCCAGCACGGCCTGTCAGGGTGAATTCGAATGGTGTCGTGAGTTTTGTGGATTTGATCATGGGGTAAGTGTTATATCCAAACCGTTCATCTGTTTGGCAAGCTCGTCTTACGGCTTGAGACGAAAAATAAGACAGATCTAACTATCAAGTGGACCACACGAATGGTTTAACAGTAAAAATCATTCTTTGCTGATATTTGAGATGTGGTCCACATGATCTTTGGATATTATTCATTTTTTGCATAATGATTTATAATGATATATAAAAATATATGAACCGTGTAGAGATAATAAATGCATCACCGTGGGGTCCTATAACTTTGATCTCCTCTGAACCGTTCGTACAACTCGGAGCTCGAGGAGCGCTGGGCACGAGGATGCCAGGAAATTGGATTGTGTACTGTGTTACTCGGTACGCTCTTATCGTACCGAGTAAACTCAGTTGGGCCCACCACTAATGTATGTGTTTTATCCACGCCGTCCATTCATTTTTCCAGATCATTTTATTGGTTCAACCCAAAATTTGTGCATATAGAAAGCTCAAGTGGACCATGTTATTGGAAAAAGTGAAAATATTGATTTCAACAGTTGAAAATTTTCTAAGGCCCCCAGTGATGTTTATTTATCATCCAACCTTTTCATACGATCAAAAAGACATGGATGAAGGTAAAACACAAATATCAGCTTGATATAAAACTTCTTTTGTCCCCAAGAATTTTCCAACGGTAAATGTTCAATTCACACTGTTTCTGGTGGTGTGGCCCATTTGAACTTTAGATGTACTCCACTTTTCGGAAAAATCCCTAAAATTATGTGTTAAAAGAGATAGACGGAGTGGATACAATGTATGAATGACACTGGGGCATGTAGTTTACTCAGTATGCAAGCTGTGCTGAGTTACTCGGTATGCAATCCGTTGCCAGCTACCAGACGCGTCACGCGCCAGTACAGCGCTGGAAACGGACGGGCTACTCCCTTGCCACCAGTCTCTGTGGACCCCACCATGATGTATGTGTTTCATCCATGCCCTCTATCTATTTTTATGGATCATTTTATGTTATTAGAAAAAAAAAATGAGATATATCGAAATCACAACTGGACCACATTATAGGAAATAGTATTGAATGAACGTTAACCATTAAAAACGTTTTGGAGGCTATAAAAGTTTTTGATCAAGCTGATATTTTTTGTTTCCCTTCATCTGAGTCCTTGTGACCTAATCAACAGATTAGATGTCAAATAAACAGTACAATGGGCCTTAGGAAGATTATAATGGTGGATATCTAATTATTATTGTTTTCCTGTGGTGTGGTCCACCTGAGATTTATATCCCTATCATTATTTTATATAAGCCCTAAAATGATCTATAAAATGGATGAACGGAATGGATGAAACACATAACATCATGGTGGGGTCCACAAAGCATCGACCATCAGTCACGGGCTGGTGTTAGGGGAGTAGCCAACTTCTTCCGAGTTCTCTCTTTTTAGAACTGAATAGATGAGATTATGAAGATTGCGGTGTTTACAGCAGCTTGGGAGAGAGAATCTTGAGAGACCGTTTTACCATGGCTGATGAATCTCTGTGTGTGAGAGAGAGATGGGTGGGTGGGGTATTATATTTTTTTTACTAGTTACTACGCCGGTGCGGTTCGGATCAAATCGGGTCGGATCCAAACGAATCGGATTTCGGTTCTGTTCGGTCGGATTTGTTACATACTCGAATCCGATCCTATTGTCGTTCGGATCTGACGGATCTTACTCGAACCTGGCTGATTCAGGTCATCGGTTCTGGTCAAATCGGGGTGAATCGGGGCGGATCAGAGCGGATCCGCCGGATCGGGTCCATTTTGCCCACCTCTAGTTTTAAGACTCGGGCGAGTCTGATGCGACTCGGATCTGGTAGAACCAGAACCGGTTTGATACCAATAGTTAGCCCGACTCAGGACTGAACGACTCGATCCGAATCGGACGAGTCTTTTATCTCTGTTCCTCGTCTCCGCCTTTGCGGGCTAGTCTTTTCAAGGGGACGCGGATTGACTGTGCCCCGGCCAGAGGAAGTTCCTGTGGTTGGGAAGCTACGTGGGGCCCACAAAGATTCCGTGAGAAATCCACTCAGTCCGTTAGTTTCTCAACCTCACAATAGGACAGGAATCCAAATATCAAGCAGATCCAAAACTCGTGTAGGCCACACGATAGGAAACAGCGTGGATGAACGCTTACCATTGGAAAGTTTGTGGAGCCCACGGAAGTTTTGAATCAGGGCGATATTTGTGCCTACATATTATCCCAATGTCAATAACATTATGAACGGTTTAGATGGCGTATAAGCATCATTGGGGGATGCAGAAAGTTTACAACGGTTGACATTTCCATTCTCACAGTTTCCTGACGTGTGGCCTACATGAGTATTTAATCTACCTGATTTTTAGTGTCCTGTTCTATTGTAAGGTTGAGAAACTAATGGACGGGGTGGATTTATCAGGGGCATCTCTGTGGTCCTCACATAGGTTCGGACTACAGGAAGTTCCTGTAGCCAGTAGGACGTTTCAAGGGGGAGCAACTTGGGTCGGGTTCAACCGGAACCCGACTGGCCCAACCCGAAATTTTGGTAGGGCTCAGTTGATGTCGGATAGTCAAGAAGGGGCCGGGTACCACCATCGATAGGCAATGTGAAAAGTAGGAGTTGACACACGAGATCTTATCCATTCGATTTATGGACAGATCAAGTCATCGAATAGTCAACGGTTTACATTCAAGTCCATCTTTTGAATGATTAAGATAGACTTTATAGAAAAAGAGGACCGTCCATGAACTATCCATGGTGGGGCCCACCTCCTGAAGTACATGATCTTCGTGGCCTCTGCTGGTGGATTGATTTCATTCACTAGCACGATGACGAGGCCCCTCCTTCCCTTTGGCCATTAAAGGTAAAGGTGTGTGTTTGTGTGTGTGGTTTCTCCAATGACTCGCACGTTTCTCACCTTCTACTGCAGTTTCCCACTCTACTTTGGTTTTCAGTCGTGATAGGTGGGGCCCAGGTTCTGGTTAGCCCCACCATTCGGACGTTGTCCTACGTCGATGGATTATGCAGAAAAAAAAAATAAAAAATCTCCACCCTAGATACCAATGTTGTTGTATTTGTGATCTTAACCGTCCATTCTTGACCATAAAAATGAAAGGTTAGTGTTTGTCTCATCAATGAGACTTTTGGACCGTTGTTCACCCACAATGAGGCACGACAGACCAATTACATGGATTACATAAACGTGGGCCCCACTTTTCAGAATTCAGGACTCGAGTATATGATCCTCCCATTCCTCACACTAGTTGGTGGTAACTGACGCGTTTATTCGGGGTGCATGACATAAGCACATCTCCCCACCAGGAACGTCACTGGCTCGTTTTGGCGTGCTTGCTGTGGGGCCACCGAGAGTGAGAGAGAGAGAGAAGATTACGGTACAACTCACTTTCCTCGCTAGTCTCACAACATTCTCAAAGGTATATATCCTACGTAGGTCCATACTCCATATAGTGTGTGGCATGGATCGTTAATTCAGACCGTTGATCCGTTGTACCCACCATGGATGGGGTAGGAAGCAATCCCATCTCAGAAGATCCTAGCCATATAACTTTTAGTCCCTTTCTATTGAATGAGGACCGTTGCCTATTTTCAATGTACCAGATCAAAGGATTATGTTCCTTCAGATTTTCAGGGCTAGATCCATCATGGGGCCCATCAAATCAACCATCCAGATAAACTAACCGTGGGCCCTACCTATAAGAATTAGGGGGTGATGTAGGACATTACACCCATCCTGCGATGATGCAGGCCTAATGATTCCTCTGTTCACATGTCCATCATTGGATGCACATTGGGCTTTGCTTCTAGATGATATTTTACAAATAATGTTGGGACGAACCAAAAATGAAAATGTGTGACACTGACAAAAAGGAACACATGCCATGGTCGCACTATACTCTGCAAAATCTCGTGGCGGCCAAATGCAACATGTAACATGATGCATGTGTTGATCTTCCCTTAAAATAGCTTTATAAAAATTCTATTCAAAACTAAAAAAATTAGATACGTGGGAAAGGTCCCATTGTAAAATTTAATACCTTGATGACTTAAAATTCTTAAAATAGTGATAAAACTAGGAAAATGGAAAGTCAAGATACGTTGGATATAAGCTCAAGCTAGGGGTGTACATCGAGTCAAACCGAGTCGAGTTGGCCTAAGCTTGACTCGGTCCTCGAGCCTAACTGGCCAGCTCGGCTCAATTCGGTCAGCAACTTGGGCCAGTTCGAGCCGAGTTCACCTGTGCAGCATTTCCACAAACACCTGGACTACACCTTTAAACTCCCACTGTATGTAAAACATCAACAAAGGTTTTTCAGGTATTTTATCAAACACCTTCTAAACAACATAAAAATCAAGTAAAAAAGGGTGTTTATTTCATATACATACCTTCCTTGCCACCAACCACACTTCGTTGAGTCATTTTATCAAACACTTGGTGAACAACATCAATATCAAAGTAATCGAGTCACCGAACTAGTTCGATTCAAGCTGGGTTCAATTCGAGTCGAGTCAAGCTGGGGCCAACTCGAATTCGGCTCAAACTCATTTTTGAGCTAAAAAAATCAGCTAAAACTCAGCTTTGAACCGAGTTGAATTGAGCTTTTTCGAGTCGAGTCGAGTGAGCTAACCAAGCTAGCTTGGTTCGTGTACACCTCTAGCTCAAGCCATGGCTATTTGGTTGGCAAGACTTATTTTAATACGGAGTGTAAGAACTCTATCTAGCGGGCCTTACTGATCAACGGTCTAGATTGTCATTCAGTTGGACTATGGGATTGAGTTAACCAGTGGGCCCCACTTCAGGTGATGCGCTGCGCAGTCTATTTGCGCAGCTTTGCGTACTAGGGCTAGAATGCTATAGCTGTCTTACGCAGACAACAATTTGAGTTGAACTAGGATGTTGCAATGTGGAGCCTGGGAGAGACAGTTGTGATGGGTTTCAAACTCTCTCTCCACAGACTCTATATAAGAGAGCTGGGTCCCCGATATCCTACACCACGGCAGAATTCGAGTCCCATCTTTTGAGTTGCAAAAAGGGTGTGAAGGAGAGGAAGATCCTAAGCTCTATAGGTATTCTAGTATTCTTATTCTCAGCAATGACGTCCCACTTAGATAAGTCATCCTGACCGTTCGATCTCTATGTCCTATGCACAATCAGATCCTTGCGATTTTCGCATTAAGCTATTTTATAGTTGGTATCAAAGCCAAACGTGCATAGGAATGGATGATCGAATTCATCTATTTCAGATACAGATTCATTCAATTGATTAAGGATTTCCGAATCCTTGAATCCAGAAATATTTAATTAGGGTTTTCAATTTCGAATATCCAAATCAGTAATTAGGGTTTTTGGAAATCAGATCCCCAAGTAAATAGTCAGAGTAGGGATTTGAATTCGAAACCCTAAATACAGTTATTCAGATTAGAGATTTGAATTCGAAACCCTAAATACATAATCCAGAGTTAAGGATTTCTGATTTTGGATCCTAGATTGGGGATTTAAGGTGCTAATCCCCAATTCCAGACATTAATCAGAGAATTCGAAACTCTAATACCCATTAAATAGGGATTCCGGATTAGACCCCAAATCCAGACAAATATATTGGGGATTTCCAATCCCGAATTCCAGTTACCCCAAATACAATCTATATCCGGGATTCAATTCCATATTAATTAGTGTTTCAGATTAGGGTTTCCGTACCCTCACCTGTGCTTTCAATGGAGGCAGCCGTGGATGTCCCATTCACCGCCGGAGTTATAAATCGTCTTTGACTCCAGCAGATTCGAGGTTTTTCGACCTCCTTTCATGACCGGCTACATCCTCATATCCCATCCATGGCTGAACGAGTGCAAACATCTTTCAAACCCTCTAATGCTCCATTGAAACACTGGTAGTGTTCTTCCCTAACCGCGGTGGCCATCATCGTGACTGGAGATCCTTCACATTGACCTGGTGATGGAGACCGATCGTCCGGTCCCAATGACAGCTGGTAGCGGCGACTGCTTCGAAGAGCCATGAGATTAGGGCGAGCAGCAGCAGCGTTCTCCGAACGGCTATAGTCGGGATTTCTCCCTTTTAACTATCGGGTAAGTGGACCCGATTGATATCCATTTGGGTAATCGGACCCAATTATTATATTAAGCTTGTTGGGCCTGATTTATGGGCCTGTTTAGCACATCTTAGCCCATTCTACGGTGTTCTTCATAACACAGTAGGCCTCATCTAAAGGCCGTGCATGTGCACCTTGGACCTTGGTTGCACATCTTTTAATATGTTTCCCTACTATAGAACGTATATTCAGTTCACGCAATGAGCGTACAATTTGTTTCATTAGCTAGATAGATAATATAATTAGACATGTAGATCTTTAGTATTTGGTCTGAATTGTTCAACTTATAGACAGCCATACATGTATCTGTCCGTCAAGTTGTATAACTCATACTATCTGTCTATCATTAGAATGATAGGAGCACAATTTAGTTTCACTCATTTGAACTAGTACAGATCAAATAAGAATACTGATTCGGCCCTATAGTTGGCCCATCACCCATCCTTAAGAGTTGATATGGACCGTTAGAATATATGGTGTGAAACTTTTTCATTTGTTTCACTTTAAGGTTCCTTTATTTCCAAAAGGGTCAGTACCAACCAACTTATGGGCCGCATTAGACTATTAAGATATAATTCATAGAGAGGCAGGATTATGATCACAATCCAAAGTCTACATTTGTAGTTTTGAATTCGGTTGTGTTAGCCACCATAGTGACCTCAATCGATGAAAATATTACAAGCACAGACTTGTAACATTGGGATAAGCAGATTGCATACAGTTGTGTTCACGTTTTCATGCATACAATAACGAAAACACAAATGATTACAGTTTGATAGTCACGTGAACGGGTGAAGTAAATGGTGCTGATGATGTAAAGTTGAAAGACTCATCTCACCGCAGGTGTTGAGTGTCTCAGATTTATATGACTGACATCACTTACCTTCATGTTCATGAGGATCACTAGCATGTTATTATTACCTCCCACAGGAGGAATGATGATGATGTAACCGATTCTCACCAGGATGTGATGGTTGGGCCCATATTCATCTTGGATGATTCAGTTGATGCCTCTCTTGGCAATTGAATTGATTTAATTTGCCTGATATTTTTGTTTACATTCACGAAATTGTTTTGTAAAATTATGAACTAATTTGAGTATATATTTATCTCTTTTATTTTAGTCTCAATTTCAACTAATCAAAATCAAGTCCCTGCCCTAAATGGATCTAATTACGCTCAATGGAAGAACGCCATCGAAGTTGTACTGGGCTGTCTTCAATTAGATCTGGCCCTGATAACACCAGAATCATCAGAACCATTTGATGATGCTACTGAAGCTGAATATAATTGATGGGTTGCATGGTTTAAATCAAATGATACATGCCTGAAAGTAATTAAGTATTCAATTTTTGAATTCATGAAGGGCCCCATGCTTGAAACAGACAATGCCAAAACTTTCCTCACTGAAATGGAAAAACGATTCAAGAAATCTGATAAATCTGAAGTAGGCATCCTTCCGAATAAGTTAACTCGCTCGTTATACGATGGAAAAGGCAACATCCGTGAATACATTGTAGAGCAGATCGAGGTTGTTTCTGAGATCCGTGCTCTAGAGCTTGTACTCACTGATGATCAACTGGTTCATTTGATCATGAATAACCTACCTCCCCAATTCGGCACATTCCTGGTAAACTATAACACTCTGAAGGACATGTGGACATTGGATGAGCTTATTACTCAGTGTGCCTAAGAAGAAGACAGGATTAGGCAGGTGGTCAAAATTCAAAATGTTAATATGGTGACCTCAGGTCATGGGCAAGGGCATGGGAATAAAGGTAAAGGGAAAAGGAAACAAGGTTCTAATAACAGATTCTCTGGTCCTCCATCTGGAAACTATGAGAATCGATCTGGAAATGGATCTAAATGCAGACGGTTAAAGGCAAACCGTGTTTCTTTTGTAAAAAGGCGGGTCATCTAAAGAAAGACTGCGAAGGTTTTAAGAATTGGCTCATAAAGAAAGGTAATCATTTTGTTCTTGTCTGTTTTGAATCTAATTTGACCGATGTGTCAGCGGATTTCTGGTGGATAGATTCAGGAACTACTATTCACATATGCACTTTTGTGCAAGAATTACTACAGGCCAGGCCACCAACTAATGCGGAGCGCTCAGTATACGTAAGCAATGGTGTCAAGGTTGACGTAGAGGCAATAAGAGTCTATAGGCTTAAGTTGAAGTCTGGTCATTTTTTGAATTTAGTAGATACATTCTGTGTGGCGTTTATAAGGCGTAATTTAGTTTCAATTTCCTGTTTGGATAAGTTGGGATATTTATTCCACTTTGAAAATAAAAGTTTTGGTATTTACTTTAATTCGATTAAAGTTGGAATCGGCTCTGTAGTAAACAACTTATACCAGTTAGACTTGATTGCCTCTCACGTCTATAATATTAATTCCTTGCATGGAAATGTAGTGGGATCCAAGCGAAGACTAGACTATGAGAATTTTTCCATGTTGTGGCATAGGTGGCTATGCTATATATCTCTTGAGAGATTAGACAGGCTTGTAAAAGAAGAAATTTTGCATTCTCTAGACTTCTCTGACTATAAAGTATGCATTGATTGCATAAAAGGGAAATAGATTAGAACGAGAAAGAAATGTGCAACCAGGAGTGTAGATCTATTAGAGGTTATACATACAGATATCTATGGACCATTCCCTACAGCCTCATGAAGTGGCCATAAATATTTTATTACCTTTATAGATGATTACTCTCGCTTTGGGTACCTATACCTTATCAGTGAGAAATCAGATGCCCTGAATGCTTTTAAAATCTATAAGGTCGAGGTTGAAAATCAACTCGATAAGAGAATTAAAGTTATCAGATCTGACCGTGGTGGTGAATACTGTGACAGATATGACGAATCAGGACGCAATCCAGGGCCATTCGCTAGATACCTGCAGAATTGTGGCATTGTCGCTCAATACACTATGCTTGGTACTCCAGAGCAGAATGGAGTGGTTGAGAGACGCAATCACACCCTTATGGATATGGTGCGAAGCATGGTCAGCAATTCGACATTGCCAGAATCTCTATGGGGTGATGCGATCAAAACCGTAGTTCATATACTAAACAGGGTTCCTATCAAAGCAGTAAGCAAAACTCCTTTTGAGTTGTGGAATGAGAGAAAACCAAGTCTCCGATATCTACATGTTTGGGGTTGTTCGGCTGAGGCAAAAGTTTATAACCCACATGAAAAGAAGCTTGATCCTAGAATCGTAAGTTGTTTCTTCATTGGATACCTAGAAAGATCCAAAGGCTATCGATTCTACTGTCCTTCTCACTCCATCAGGATTGTTGAGACTGGGAATGTCAGATTCATTGAGGATACTAAAAACAGTGAGAGGACGAACATAAGAAATTTTGTATTTGAGGAACAAAGGACTGTGACTCCAGTCATAGTCAATCCAGATCACGTGGATATCAATAATGCAGTCAATTCTGCAGTCAATGCAGAACACCACGTAGAACCTCATATACAAACCACTGATGAGGAAAATCAAGATCAGACCCAACAAACTGAACCATTGAGAAGATCTGAAAGAAAGAGAAGACCTGTAAATCGAGACTATTATATCGTATACTTACAAGAGCACGATTTTGACATAGGGGTGAAAAATGATCCTGAATCCTTTACACAAGTCAAACAAAGTGCTGATCCTTCTCGTTGGTTTGATGCCATGAAAGATGAGTCGTTGAAATCCATGAAGGACTATAAAGTATGAGATCTTGTAGAATTATCCATTGGAATAAGGCCGATTGGTTATAAATGGATATTTAAAACCAAAAGGGATTCCAAGGGTAATGTTGAAAGATATAAAGTCAGACTTGTTGCTAAGGTTTTAACCAACGTGAGGGCATTGACTTTAAGAAGACTTTCTCACAAGTATCTAAGAAAGACTCATTCAGGATCATAATGGCTCTTGTAGCTCATATGAATTTAGAGTTACATCAGATGGAAGTAAAGACTGCATTTCTCAATGGGGATCTAAATGAGAATGTATACATGTTGCAGCCCAAAGGTTTTGTAGATAGTGGCTCAGAACATTTGGTTTGTAAACTAAAGAAATCCATCTATGGGTTGAAACAGGCATCATGACAGTGGTACCTTAAGTTTCATGAAGTAATTTCCTCATATGGCTTTGTAGAAAACACTGTAGATGAATGCATCTACATTAAAGCCAGTGGAAGTAAGTTCGTTATGATGATTTTGTATGTTAATGACATTCTGTTGGCTAGCAGTGAAATCAGGATGTTCAGCGACACCAAGAAATTCTTATTTCAAAGATTTAAAATGAAAGACCTTGGTGAAGCTTCTTATGTCATCGGCATTGAGATTCGTCGTGACAGAACACTTAGACTGCTCAGCCTGTCACAGAGGGCTTATATCATTAGGGTACTCGAAAGGTATAGCATGCAAAATTGTGCTTCAGAAAAGTTGCCCATTGTGAAGGGTGACAAATTTGGTCTATTTCAATGTCCAAAGAATGATTTGGAAAAGAACCAAATGAAAGAATTTTCGTACGCATCAGCAGTAAAGAGCATCATGTATGTTCAAGTCTGTACGCGATCGGACATTGCCTTTGTCACTGGAATGTTGAGAAGATATCTATCTAATCCAGGAATGCAACATTGGATAACTGTGAAGAAAGTATTACGGTATCTTTAGAGAACGAAAGACTTCAGACTCACATACAGAAGATCTGATCAGTTGAAGTTGATCAGATATTTAGATGCAGACTTTGCAGGCTGCGTTGATACTAAGGAGTCTACTTTAGGATACATCTTCATGATGACGGGAGAGATGTGTCGTGGAAAAGCGTGAAATAGTCTACCACAGCCTCATCCACCATGGAAGCTGAATTTATTGCCTGCCATGAGGCATCTAATCAGGCACTATGGTTACAGAGTTTCTTCTTAGGTTTGCGGGTACTGGAGCATATCCTGAAACCATTGAGAATATTTTGCGATAATTCGGCTGTTATTTTCTTCTCTAGTAACAACAGGCATTCGTCAAGGTCGATGCATGTCGATATCAAGTATCTTGTTCTAAAGGAAAGGGTTCAGAATCATCAAGTGTCCGTGGAATTCATCGGCACTAAGCAGATGATTGCAGATTCGCTCACTAAAGGGCTCCCTATCTGCCATTTCAGGAGCATGTAACATCCATGGGACTCATTGATCCCACAGATGTTTTCAGTTAGTGTGAGTTGAGCGTACTTTGATTTTCACAGACACTTAGAGATCTCGTTTTATACAGTTTGGGATGATTTTGATATAAAGCTTTATTTCTACTTTTCTATATATATGCGCAAATTTTGAGTAAGTAGGACTCTAGTCGTGTCTCGTTGGAGACAGGTAAAAGCTTCAGGACCACTTAGGGCCTGTTTGATTTTTCATGATACATGTAAATCATGGTAAATTATAAGTAATTATTACTTTTTCCCCTTGTTTGAAAATACTAGAGTAATTCCACCTCGAAAATCGAAACAAAAGTGTTGACTTAAATATGTGGACCCCACCGTAATGTATATGATATATCCGTACCGTCCATCTATTTTATTAGAACATTTTGGAGCATGAATCGAAAAATGAGGCAGATCCAACACTCAAATGACCCACACAAAAGGAAACAGTGGCCTTAATTCGTCCACCATTGAAAGTTATTTTCTTCGCCCACATTAAAGTTTTTTCATCATCTAACCCATTCATAGGGTCATACAGACATGGATAAGGGGAAAACACAAATATCAGCTTGATCTAAAACTTTTAAGGGCCCCAAGAAGTTTTTAATGGTAAGTGTTCGATTCTCGTTGCTTCCTATGGTGTGGTCCGCTTGAGCTTTGGATCTGCCTCATTTTTTTTTGCTCATGCCATAAATTTGATTGGCATAACAAATGAGCAGCGTGGATAATTAACATACATCACGATGGGCCCCACATTGATGTTGTAAATTTCTTGATTTAAGTGTTAAAAAAGTAAGTTGTCACATCCACATTGGAAAAGATGTGGTAATTAACTAGGTAAATAATTATTACCCATTTACATGGTAATTACACTTGAGCTGAAAAATCAAACAGGTCCTTAAGGATAGGCACATATTATCACACTAAAGTGTGTAATCCTTATACCACATTGACTAGTTCCTGATCTATGTCGTTAACATTGAAAGTATTTGTGATCGCGCTTAGATTCACTTCGCCCAAATTAAATGTTGTGATGACTACCGCGTTTTGATACTGACTGTCTTGATGGACCAGATTGAATAGCATTACTCATACTGTCCAACTGTTTCATTGGTTAACCATTTGGATATTTTCTTTTTTAAAAAAAATCAAAACTTGTTTTCAAAATTATTGTATATGACTATCATTGACGTTGCTCAACGAGGCCTAAGTGAGAGAATGTAAGAACTCTATCTAGTGGGCCTTACTGATCAACGGTCTAGGTTGTCATTCAGTTGGACTATGAGATTGAGTTAACCAGTGGGCCCCACTTCAGGTGATGCGCTGCACAGTCTATCTGCCAGCTTTGCGTACTAGGGCTTGAATGCTATAGCTGTTTTACACAGACAACAATTTGAGTTGAAGTAGGATGTTGCAATGTGGAGCGTGGGAGAGAGAGTTGTGATGGGTTTCAAACTCTGTCTCCACAGACCCTATATAAGAGAGCTGGGTCCCCAATCCTACACCACGGTAGAATTCGAGTCTCATCTTTTGAGTTGCAGAAAGGGTATGAAGGAGAAGAAGATCCTAAGCTCTATAAGTATTCTGGTATTCTTATTCTCAGTAATGGAGTCCCACTTAGGTAAGCTATCTTGACAGTTCGACCTCTATGTCCTATGCACAATCAGATCCTTGTGATTTCTGCATTAAGCTATTTTACACGGAGGTCTTAGGTTTGAGATCAAATTAGCTGTAAGAAAGAGGTGAGGTATACATTGATGTCTTAAGGATAAATTTATCCATGAGCCAATTAACTCCCAACATTCTATCTTACTAGGAATTTTGTTGGTTTTAAAATTCCGTAGAAAAATCAATAATCAAAATCAGAAATAATAAAAGAATAATTTTGAGAGTTGAGGTATACATTTGCTAGCCGTCTTAAAGATAAATTTATCCTACAAAGAAAATTTATGATACATTGGATTCTGAAATATAATAACTCTTATCCAATATCAATGGATTTGATCGGGTATACTCACAATCTCAACCACACAAATCAAACGCTACTTGTATTAATTTGCTCAAATAAAAATTGCAAAGAGTATCCAGAGGAAAATGAGAAGAGAGAGAGCGGAGATAGAATTTTTTTGAAGCGGTTTCTATGAGAAAACAAGTTGCTTTTATAAAGAATTAGAGATGACCGTTGGGCTCTAAGTGCATGCAGGTGGTGTAATAAATGCATGTCGGCACATTAAATATTGGTCGATGGATGATAGTCTGTCCATATGTGCATGATTACGACATCACCCATGTATAGAAAACAAAAAACTATCCAATCAAAGACACACTACCTATGATTATGACCGTGGCCCACGCCCGCGTGTATGTGAGGTTGCACTCAAGGCAATTTTCTGTCCATATGTGCATGATCACAACATTACCCATATAGAGAAAACAAAAAACTGTCCAATCAAAGACACACTACACAAGCGTCGCTATGATCATGACCATGACCCATAACGACGCGTGTGAAGTTGCACCCAAGGCATACTCTTGATTCTCAATACAAACAATAAGTAGATGATTATAATATAAATGTTTAAAAATTTCATCTCATTTTCAATATGGGATTAAACCCAACAAAAGGAAAACCCAAAACCATATAATAAGGAAAACAATTTAAAAAAAAAAAATTTAATCCATTTTTCTTAACAAGTTGAAGGTGTAGGCTACCCATAGGGAAAAGAGAGAATGCTTATGATATACTCACATGAAAAAAAAAAAAAAAAACAAGTCCATTTTTCTTGAGAGGGCCCCATTTCTAACAAATGGCACGTGGCCCAATCAAATCTCATTTTGTCATGGCCTTGTTAATTCCACTCCGCTTTGCCACTGGGTAAAATTCAATCCAACCCTTAATAATTGTCAATTTCAAAATATTTTAAATTCATTGACATGTGGTAAAATTCAAACCTACTTTATAATTGTCAATTTCAAAATATTTTAAATTCATTGACATGTGGTAAAATTCAAGCCTACTTTATAATTTTCAATTTCAATTTTTTTTCTTTATTAAATAGGGGTAAATATGTAATCATGACTTTCACAACTGAGTGATAGAAGAAGAATTAACCTTGTATTTAAGCCTCACTTTTTAAAATTGCTCTTTTAAAAATGAATAGAGATTAAGCAACAACAATTCATGGGTCCCATCATGATGTATGTGTATGAACCACGTCATCCATCCATCTTGCTAGCTCATTTTGAGTCATGAACTAAAAAAATAAGGTAGTTATAACTTCACATCGACCACACCACAAGAAACGTGGTGGATAGTGATGTCCACCGTTGACTGTTGAAAACTTCTTAAGGACACAATGATGTGTAGCTGTAATCCAACCCGTTCATAAAGTCAAACAGACATGGATGAAGGGAAAAATACAAATATCACCTTTATCCAAAACTTTTGTGCCCTCAAGAAGCTATAAACGATAGCCATTTAATTCCCCCTATTTCAAGTGGTGTGGTCCATTTGTACTTTGGATCCTTCTCAATTTTGGGCTCATGCCCTAAAATGAGCTTGTAAAATGGATGGATGACATGGATCAAACAAATATATCATCATGGGTTGTAATGCTTGAGAAAAAAAATTGAATTTGAGAATATCTATTCTCTCTCTTATCCAAATCTAATCCTAATTTCCTATCTTATTTCTATCCCTAATCCTTTTTCCTTTTATCTCTTTAATTCTCCCCGTATCTCTTAACCTCCTAAATGAGGGAGACAGAGAATGTTGGTGGGAAATCGATTTCAGGTTGGTACTTTTATAATTTTTATAGTACAAATGTAATATGTGGCTTGATGGGTGCGATGAACGATTTTCATTAGTCCTCTGGCCATCGTATACACTTGAATGGAGATGTTCATTTCTTTGTGCAAATAGTCTAGTTTTGGCACAATGAATTGTTTTATATGAATGATGATAGATTTATATTTGTAAGATAGATTAATTATTATCAATTTTGATAAATTAGGGATTTAATTATTTGGATAACGCAATGAACGAGCTAAATTGGATATATGATTATTGAGTTGTCAGATTTGTAAGTGTTTAATAAGGAAAGCTTGAATTTTCTGCGCAAGTGTTGATATCACTTGGCGTAGAAGGACGAGATAAGCCATCGGTGTATGTGTGGTTAGATCCACACCATTCATCTAATGTGTAGAGGCAAAGTATGCTAAAATCTTAAGAATCTGGATGATCTAATTATCTGGTGGGCCACCCCGATCAATTATTTGTCATTCAATTTTAGAATCTACGTGTAAATAAGCATATAAATGGTTCAAATTAGCAAATCAATTGGTCTTCTCTAGTGTTTGACCAATGAGTGAGCAAAGACGAGTGTAGATCTATTTAAATTAGTTAAATGGACCCAAGACTCATAACCAAAGAAAATCCTCAAATTTTTTATTTTAATCGAGTTAATCTGAGTACCGTTGATCGATCTTTGGTCAATAGATCAATGTGTTAAATTTTGTCTAACGATCTGTGTACCTTAAAGTGTATTTTCTTGATTCGATGACATCAATCGATAGATGTCTTAACAGAATTTAAAAAATAAAAAATAAAAAAAAAATCCATATTTTGATAATTGAATTCAATGAATATATTATATATGAAAATTTCAATTATTTGGTTATTTCGGGTTTGGCCACCTACGATGTTAATCAAAGGAGGGCCCCACTGTACAATATAACCAGATGAATAACAATATTGTGAATATAATTAATAAGATTTTTGAATTCAAACCAGCCTGATTACCTTGTGGATTTCACACTATTAGATTTAGGTAAGTAACCCGACGTGTCTCATGTTTATATAAATTAAAATGAGACTGGTTATGTGTTCATATATTTATATGTGTGGTTTGACTGATGTATAACCAGTTTGAAATATTATTTTGACTAATAATGATATGTATGAAACTCTATTGCATGTTGATTTATATTCTCATATTTAAATTCTTGAAATATGATTTGAAATCTCATACTTACATTTTCATTCAAACTAGTATATATGAATAAATATGAAAATGATAAATTTATACATCATTCATTTCATTCGCATAATACATGGTCGATCTTTGAGGCCCTCCTTGGAAAAAATGTCGATCTTGGTAGAGCGTTACCAGATGCGGGTCATGCTTATGCCTACCGAAAGTTAGAAGCCTATTGATGCAAGGATGAACGTGATGAGGTCAATCACCATCTTCCTAAAGGATAACTACTCCGAATCCACGGAGATTCTCTGGACCCCTCACAAAGACTTCTCGAATCCAAATGAAAAGAAATAGAAATAATTTTAAGATATATGAAAGAAACTTTTTGAATGATTGATGAATGAAATAAATGAGTTCACAAACCTTTAAATAGGGATACCAAGCAATGAGAGAGAAATCAGAGGCAAATTATAACTAAAACTCCCTAAAATTCGTAACTTACTATAAATAGTAAATTTAACTTTTATAGTAAGTGTCTTATGTGGCTTAACCACGTTATTCTCCTAATTATTCTAAGCACTTTTCATGTTGGACACAACTCAAGCCCAAAGGATGAAGAGTTATAATCAAACTAAAACTTACTATAAATAGTAAAAATGAAATTAAACAAGGAATTCAGCTGTCGATATGATGGAATCTCGTAAATTTGGCATGGGCAGCCCAGAATAGTCAGGTTGGTTGGCTAAAGTAGCTTGTCCTAAGTAACTCATTCCGGTTTGCGAGATATGTCTGTTTTAAGGTTCTAACGGTCTTGAAGACTTCTGCCTCTGATCGGGCCTTCTTTGATCCATCTTGGACATGAAAGTGTTTGTGACCCGCTCTACATCAGTCTCCTCCACTTCAAAAGAACTCATCCTCGAGTTCTCGTGCTGCTTCGGTTCATGATACTCGGTCCGGTGCGTCATAACGATACCCGGATCGAAAGTTATGATTAATTTACTGTCCACCTTCTTTTGGTCTAGCCATGTTAGGAATGTATTTGTTACATGTTCTACATTAGACCCCTCCGCTTAGAAAAACTCGTCCTTGAGTTACTCAAGGGACTTGGTTCATGATTCTGAGATAACTTTCGATGTTGAAGTTTGTTAGCCTTTTTCTTGTACTTAGCATTAGGCTCGTGAGTTGACACAATACATGTACTCATGTTCTCCTTGACTTAGCTAGTATAGATCAGTTCCTTCACTTCTGCCTTCAAGATCTTAATTTTAATAATGTGGGCAATTAGGCAGACTTATCCCTGTGACAAGATCAATGTGGTTTTGTATATCTCGTATGGGAGGCAATTTATTAGGAAGTTCATCGAACACAATCACCTTGAACTCCTGCAATACTAGTTTCAAATCCTCTGAGATGTTCACAGCCTCCATATATTTTTCCTTTTCAACTAATGCATCTCTATCTCCTGTTTTCTCATATTGTTTTACGAAATCCTGTTTGGGTATGAGAGACCGTTCCTCAACTTTAGAAGTTTTGGGTTGGTTCTCCGTTCCTATAGGGACGAGGCCAATCTTTCTACAGTCGTTAGTAAATTTAAATACGTTATCCCGACCTCTATGCGTATCAATAGCATCAATATTAATTTGTCATGGTCGACTAAGTAACATATGAAAAACTTTCATGTCGACTACGTCACAACGTACTTGATCCTTATAATTTTTACCAATTGAAAACAAAATAGTGCATTATTCGGTTATCTCTGTTTTGTTGACCTCCTTGATCTATTCAATCGTGTATGGAGATGGATGTTTTTCTGTTTTCGTTGCAGCTTTTCCACCATTATTTTTGACATGAGATTCTTATTGTTCATGACATCGATGATCACATTACAAACTTTTTGGCTAACAGTGCACCTCGTTCGAAAGATGTTATCTCACTGTAATTATATTTCAACCTTTGGCATGTATAATGGTTTCCTCGCGATCAAAGTGGTGGCCTGTGATTTACCATCATCTGATGGTGCTTTACAAAAATCGGGGTTGTGTCATACAATGACCATGGGCAGTTGAGCATCACTTTGATCTCGGGGTAGGCATCCGCAATACGGTTGAGGGGTTTCCTGCAGCCTTTGCATGGTTAACTGACTCTCCCAGTGGAAAGCTTCCATTCTTTCCGAAAGATAACGAATCCCTGAATCACTGTCCATAGGATTTTTGTTCATACCTTCGTTGTTTGTCATTGGCCCGAGGGAATCCTCGCTTTGATACCAATTGACACAAGGATGAACGTGATGAGGTTGATCACCGTCTTCCTCAAGGATAACTACTCCGAATCCATGGAGCTTCTATGGATCCCTCACAGAGACTTCTCGGATCCACGAGGAAAAGAAATAGAAATAATTTTAAGATATATGAAAGAAACTTCTTGAATGATTGATGAATGAAATAAACGAGTTCACAACCCTTTAAATAAGGATACCAAGTAATGAGAGAGAAATCAGAAGCAAACTATAACTAAAACTCTCTAAAATTCGTAACTTACTATAAATAGTAAATTTACTTTTATAATACGTGTCTTATGTGGCTTAACCACGTTATTCTCCTAATTATTCTAAGCACTTTTCATGTTGGACACAACTCCTAAAACCCAACGGATGAAGAGTTATAATCAAACTAAAACTTATTATAAATAGTAAAAACAGAATTAAACATGGAATTCAGCCATCGATATGATAGAATCTCACAAATTTAGCGTGGGTAATCCGGCTTTGCCAGGTTGGTTGGCTAAAGTAGCTTGTCGTACCCCAAAATCATATATAATACGTCGAGTAACTCATCCTGGTTTGCGAGATATGCTTGTTTTAAGGTTCTGACGGTCTTGATGACTTCTGCCTCTAATCGGGCCTTCTCTGATCCATCTTGGACATGAAAGTGGTTGTGACCCGCTCTACATCACCTACCTAACAGGTGGATGTGGGTTGACGATCTCCAACTTAAGCAAATGGATTATCACCCCATCTGGCGCATTCATACATCAGTGTATACATTTTTGCATTAAGTGCTTCGTACTATTTTAATTTTTATGATTATGAACTATGCTGGGTTATTTCAATAAGCATGGCCAACTTATCTTTTTATTGATGGAAAAATCACACAGATGAGCAGTTAGCAGATGATGTGGCGCGGAAACGGGAAGGGGTCACCGAACCTGAATATGACCCACGTGAAATGCGACCAATATACTTGTCTAAAGACGAATTAGCAACATTAGACCATTCTTGAATATATGATTTATTTGTTCAAATAGTTTGATTAGCGTATAATGCATATTGGTATTAATTATGGGATTTTAAACAATTGTTTTGATTTGTTTGATATAGACATTGTGAGTATATAATAAATATATTTATAACAAGATACTATAACAAATGAATGATGGTTCAGATTCATGTTATTTGAATGATTGTGAAGATTTATATATGCATGTTTGATTGGTGCTAAGCGTTATGTATGCGTGATTGAAATTCTATGAAATTAGGTGGAACTTAGAATAAATGTATGTAACGCCTTGAAAATCGGGGGTCGTGTAGGTACTCGACTCCCGAGTTCCCGGGGTCACTTATGACCGGTTTCGTTAATATGCGTTTAATCTAGTTTAAATGCGCAAATCTGGAATTTCCTGGAATATGAAGAATCCCCATACAAGTCTACTGAAATGAAAGAGACCGAAAGAAATACATACATATACGTATATACATGTCCAAAAGAATAAAGGGGGCACATGGCGCCACCTAACAAAGTCGTAAAAGAATGATATGTCAAAAAAAATAGAACTGAGCCCACTGCTCAGCGATCCAACGACCCATTTACTGATCAACGGGGTCCCACTCATCAGCTGGAAATAGGAGAACTCGTCCTCCTCCTCGCCAAGGCTCACACCATCAGGCTCCTCGAACTCATCGCTACCTGTAGCTATTGAAGAGTCTGGTTTGTGTTTTAAGACACCGTCCCAGAGTGGGAGTGAGTGATCAACTCAGTGTGTACTATTAGTCTTAAGTTATAACAGGCATCAATTGTAATATGGACTTAATGAAAAGCAGTTAATCATCAACACCTAACAACTCTTATTAAATGCGCATGCGTGCAGGATGATATGATGCATGCCCTCGCCACAACGCTCCCTTTAGCGACTCCATCTAAAGATCGCGTATGACTATACTCCCTCAGAGCGACCTCGACTTCCGAATCGCCACCCTAATTAATGCGATGCAATGCGATTGTGTTAGCCGAGTTATTAATTAAGTCCATTCATCCAGCAGGTTGGAAAATCTTATACACCCCATATATCAATGCCCTAAACTAGTTGCGAGGCCAAGACCCCATCAATGCGTGAGGCCGAGACCCCGCGGTCCATGATCCCGTCGGGTTCCTCATCCCCAACTTCAAGCACATAAGGAGTGCCGAGAGAAGTGATCGCTCGCGGTCACTACAGGGAGGCGCGATACCCCAAAATAGGCCGACAGCTCGGGCACAGTGTCCCATTCCACCATGTCCGGCTCATGAGGCTATGGACCAGTTGTAATCGGTTATTAGTGAGCCACTATGGTTGTAGGGTGTTCCAGGTTTCATACATGTATGAGCAACCAGGGTTGACAAACAAGGTCGGTCAGGCAGTAGGCTAGACCGCACGAATCAGGCGAGCGTGAGACGAGTGACTTTGGGCACAAGGGACCCATGTAGTCGAACTACAGTCACCCGAACACTCCTGCCCAATCCACGGATCTAGCTATAGCGTAGTCCTACCGATGGGACTACCGTCTCACATCATGTTCCTGACCAACCCAAGAGGGTGAAGGGGATCCATAACATGCCAACTATCAATGCATCACCTAACATAAACCACATCATGTTCTCATGCATCTCAACATAAAATTCTAAATTTCTACTAACATGTAAAACTAATCATATCATGAACAAGGTGTGGATGTGTGGTGTAGGTTGGTGAGGAAGTCAAGCACTTCCTAACCTCCCTTAAAACCAATTTACACAAAAAATCAAGGAATCATACAAGTTATACGGCACATCATATGAGAAAATCAAACAAAGCATGAGCATATAATCGTCCATACACGAAATCATGTGAGAGGCAAGAACAACATCATATGGGAGCCAAACATACAATTCTAACAAACATGCAAGTCCTAGGGCTTCTCTAGATTCTCCAAACATAGCATTTAAGCAACCAAAATCATTAAACACATACTAAAATTGGTGCTAGGCCACCTAAGAACAATAGTCCGCACCTATGGATCGTTGGAGATTCGAAAAACGACCTAGGAAGGAGGGCTTTGGGTCGATCGGGCCGGAATCCCTAAAAATAAACTCTTGCATGTGAGAACTCCAAGCCAATCTCTTCTCAATACATGGATTCCAAGAAGAAGAAGTGAAAGATCTTACCTAGACGACCAACGGATGATTGTTGTGGTAGTGGTGGAGGGTTACTCCTTTAAAGAGAGGTAGGGAGTTGAAATGGTTGATCTCCTTGGCCCCCACCTCGATCTAAGGTCCACCTTGCTCTTCTCCACATACTTTTTCTTCACTCTTTACTCTCCTTGGTTGTTGGAGAATGGTGGAAGCTACGAAAGGGAGAGCTTGATGGGAGACAGTGGAAGCAATGAGGGAGGGATGATGGGTTGTTGGAGATTTGTGGAGTTATGAGGGAGAGAGGTTTGGTGGTGGGAGATTGAATGAAGTTATGAGGGAGAGAGGGCTTGTTGTTGGAAGAGTGGAGGGTTTATGAGAGAAGGCTAAGGTTTATTCCCTAGAATTGGGCCCATTGGCCTTAAGTTTCCATAATTTCCCAAAATAGCATACTAGGACTCTATTTGATGTTAGGCGGCCCTATCACCCCTTTGGCCACCAAATTAAGGGTGTAAGTGTCTCATGGCCCGATGAGGGGCCATTCAAAATCTGAGATCAAACGGATGAACGAATATGGGGTTTGAGCATAAGTTCCGATCTTTAAATGGCCCTAGGAGGCCCATTCTGATTGATGGGGCATTTCTGGTGGCCCTCTGGCTATGAAATTTATAGGGTAGGTTCTTCATGGCCTGATGAAGGGCCACACAAAAATTGGGAACGATCGGATATGGGGTTTGGTTGTACAGGTCCGATTCGCGATCAACGGTCACCGTTCCATGATTGGATCCTAAACTTGGTGGACGGGCGTAGAAAAATACAATAGACCTTCACCGTAAAGGTAGAAGAGATGCGACAGCTAAAAAGCCTGGAATCTTAGTTTCCTTTGTAAGTGTCAGATTCTAATCTGGCATTGGTGGGGTATATTTGGCAAGTATCAGATCCCAATTCTGGGTGTCAACTGGGTCCGTAATCTGCAATGGATCACAAGCCCAGTGAGATCTATGATTTCCTAAACATTCGAATTTTTCCGACCCTCCTCGGTCGTTGGGTGGCCCACATGGGCTGTTGTTAAGTGTAAACAGGTCCTCTGGTATGGCGGCCCGCACTTGGCCCGATCATGACCAGACTGGTCTAGTCTAATTGGCTAATCTTAGGTTTAATTTATTGGTGATACCTCACCCTGAGTAGTTTAAACGGATGTTCCTGCGGCAAATCCTACGTGGATGCCCCAGGACACTGTGCTGGTTGGACGGAACGTTACAATATAATTCTCACCTTTAATTAAACTGATCAACAAATGAATTTAGTACATTGTGTACGAGTTACAAACCAAAATTGAGTACGAGGGTACACACTCTGTATCCGAGTTACAAACCGAAACTCGAGTATGAGGGTACACATGGAGTGCACAAATTTAATTATCAATCTTTAATTTTAGCAAGTCAAAGGGCGGCTGGAGAGAAATTTTTGTGTAAGTAATAAATGTTTATTTACCACTGGTTACAAGTAATTATAGGAAAATAATAATAATAATATTTCCATTAAAAAATCAAACAGACCCAAAGTTCCTCAAACGTATGTTGGAAGTCCTTTCTAATGTCCTATCAAATTTAAAAGATATGACTCTTGTACCAATTGCCTACTTAAAATTATCAGTTATTAGCATTATATACGCATCTGCAACAATCATACCTAATGAATCCAGCTCATGAAATTTAAATTGTTTCGGTAATATGGTTGAGCCTCGCCATGAAGATCAGGTAGCACAAAGAAACTGGATGGTCCACTCATTAGATAGTCTGCACCTGTACAATCAGTTAGACCAACACTCATTGACCCATACGTTGTCGGTTGTATCATGAGAGGACTGGCCTAACTTTTTCAAGGTGATCTTCTTGGTGGGGCCCACATTTTTCATGGCTCAGATGTCCTATTCGTGCTAACAGGAAGGATGGGCTTGCATGTGAGGTTCACATGCAATGGACTGGATGTGCTTGTTTTGTCAACTTAAATTAATTCCAGATAAAACATCTCTCTCTCTCTCTCTCTCTCATCAATTATACAACTTTGCAATGGCTTAGATTGTCGTGGCTCGAATTTCCTTTCAATCAGACCATTGCCCACACCTTTACTGTTTTTATCAATCTCTTTAGATTCCAACCTCTGAAGTCCTCCTCACCCCCTAATCATAAAAGAAAACCCAGTATTAGCTTAAAATCACAGAGTATAACAATCAACACGCATGCATGCAGACACTACACGTGTCATATATCTACCTTAATCCAAACTATTCATATGGTAGTCCAAATTGTAGATGGGGCCTAATCTAAAAAATCACATTGAACGGTCGATCTTAACACTTTGATGGGTGGCCATACAATGAACGGTTGATTCAAATGACCCAACAGTCCAAGTTCAACAAAGAAATTTCTGTTAGTGAGAAGTTAGGATCATCCGTTGATCTAATTTTGGGGGACACCCATCTAAAGAGGGGCCGATAATATGACACTTGGACTGTAGATGTGCGCATGTGTATGGATCATCACACTATCTATACCCTATATTTTTCTTTACACATACACCATATTTTTTCCACTTTTTTTCAATAAAAATGCAGTGAAAGCATGCTAAAAAGTAGAACAAAGGGGCGAATGTAAAAAAAAAAAAAAAAAAAGAAAAAAAAAAAAAAAGAGGGTATAAATATCAGCTACATGTATAACATGTTCTGAATAATTACAAATGAGTGAACCTAACTTCTCAACTTAAAATAGAGAAAGAAAGAGAGAATGCAAGCAACCACATCTCTCCAAAGATAAACTCTTTCAAGTCATCTTTTAAGAAGATAAGAAGCTTTCCATTGTAAAAAACATCATTTCTCACATCAATTTCCCAAAATAGTTGAATAGGGAGCATGGTTGCACGACACATCACAACCCTTTCTCCATCTCTAGCACAAGTCCATCATGGCTCTTTGGCGTACATTAGGACATGTTCACGTGCAATGTTTACTCACCACCATTTTAATATCATTTTAATTACATCTATGTCTTATGTGCCACACCCAATCTTTCATATAAAGTATCCCAATACTATATTGTAATTTTTTTCCTTTACTAAAATCTGTGGGCCTGTATAACGTATTGCTTATGACCATCCAATGCATAGGTTGAGCGTTTTTTTTTTCATCCAAAGATTTAAAATAAAAAACTTGTAAGTACTCAATCTACGTATCTCTCCCAACACATTTATAAGCTTAAGATATGCTTAGATCAATGCATGCTTCTATCATCTGTTTAGCAAATCTTGACCATCCAAATCGGGAGGCCCACTTTGCGTCTGTTGTAGCTTGAGAACAATGGACAATAGATCATCTTGCCTGTGTTTTGGCCATAAGATGGACACAAAAAATGAAAAGAAAGAGGTCAATGATCTAATTCAAACAAATTAACGCCCATTAATGGAATGATTGTTGTACCTGATGGTTAGAAAATTGAAAAAAAAAAAAAAAAAAAAAAAAAAAACAAACCAACTTGACTTGCTTGAGTTGATCCAACCATATTTCACCAAGACTCAAGAAATAATCAATCTAGCCACAACTCTATCAAAACTGAAGAGAAACTCAAATTGAATGGAAAAAATTCGACAAACTCAACTTGACATGACTAAACATTATTTGTATATTATTTCTACTTTTGAATATTAAATACTACTATAAAAAATTTTGAAAATTTCATGTAATGCTATAATAGTATCTTATTACTTTGACTTCAGTTGAGGGGTATTTTTTCGAATAACAACATTTTAAGGGCAAATTGATCTTTTCACTAATGTCTTCAAGGCACGGTATATAAAAATTTTTTTTTAAAAAAGCTAGCAAAGTGGAGAGGAAAGAAAAAGAGATATGATTATCATTTTTTCAAGGTATAGTAGAGAGAGTTTTCTTTTTTCAAGGATTTCTTCTCATAAATTGACAAGGGGAGAGAAGATGTGGGACGGTGTTGTGAAGGTTTCTTAGGCACATAATAAGAAAAGGGATAGACATGTTTCTTATATTTTTGTACATTGTTTCTTTTGTATCTTGTATTCTTTTTATTTAGTTAGTAGAATCATTTCTTAAGATTATTATTATTTTAGTTCTGATGTGATGAGTCAGATATATCCTGAATCTTATTTTCCACTTATTTTTACATGTACTCAAATCTATGATGATATTTATTCTAAGTTGCCTTTGCATGATCACTTATACGTACGTAGTCAAAGTGCTTCTGCAAGTGAGAGCTCAGTTTATCTTCCGATACGGTGATGGTGAACTCGTCGGCTTCTATTGCAGCATATGATTTTTAAAGAAACTCGTTCAAGTTTTTTGAGTTGATTTCATTCAATTGGGTTTCAAATAGAGTCTAATTGTGTTTTTAAACTGTGTAAACAACATGCAATGGGTTTATGATTTGGACAATTTGGATTGCATGCATGAGTGTGGCCCATGTACGTACCATGGCCAACTGCATCCACATGGATATGGTCATACACTTTTAGAGTATGAATCTTGTTCTCTAAACAAAAGCAGGTTGCATTATGAAAATATTCTTCCATAACTACTATTATTCTTTAACGAAATACCAACTTTACAATTTAAAAAAATAATAAAAAAATAAAAATCTTCAAGGGTCAGATGGCCAAGAGACATTTCCATGGGCGGCTAATCTAGGAACAAGACAAATATGTACATATCTATCACGTCCCCTTAATCCTAGCTTTACATAAAGCAAACTTTGAGTGGGGCCCACCCTCTCATGAATGATTAGATGATACTAATCCCCAGGCGCTTTCCATCACAAGAAAATTAAAGAGGATAGCCCTCCTAGCTCCCATGTTGATCGAAACGGCGCATGAACTAATGATCCTCCTTTCAATTGAAAATAACGGAGCCCATTTTGTCTTCACAGGTTCATTTGCACACTCTACACAGGCTTTCAGTTCTGATGAATCAGGTCCATAACTCAGTAATCCAGGCCATTGGTGTGTTGTGTCCCACCATCGATGGACTACACCTCAAAATTATCCTTGACCAGAAAATATCAACCTTTTGATTTGAGGCCAACAAATAGACAGTTAAGAAAGCCAAGTAAAGCCATGATCTGTATTGAATTGAAATATTAGCCGCTGTGGAAGATTTTTGTGGTATGCTCCATCCACGGTGGAAGTCTATAGACCATTCATTGAGATTGCAAAACCATGGGTCACCTATTAAAAACTAAAGACCCGTGTATAACTTGCAAAGACGTGGGCCACTTTCTTTAGAAAGGTTGGAAAGATGGGAAGGAGTGTAGGTGGTGGGACATGGCCTTAGTTTGGAGGCATCCAAATTCTCATATTTTATTCCTTGGAAAGTGGAATGAAAGATGGGGAATTATTTATATGATGCCCCACCCGCGTCTTTGCATATTGAACTCGGGTTTTTAATTCTAAAAGGTGGGGTCCATCCTTCAGTAATCTTGATCGTTGGTTTATTTGCTTGACCGTGGAGATGCAGTAACAGTCGTAATATTTCAATTTATGGCCAGCATATATACATACATCAACATCTAGTTCCTGTAGGCAGAATATTTTTGAGGCATGGTCCATCCACGGCTTACCCAACCAACCAATGGCTTGGATTAAATACCATAGTCCCCAATTATCATAAATGAAAGCCTGAGTATGATGTGTAAAGATAGGAGTCGCTTGACTCATGCTTCCTCAGGAAAGATTGGATTTTATAATTGAAGTCTATAAAATGCTCGAACCGAGTGCTTGTACTTCCTATTAATATAGTGCTGTAAGCTTTCAGTCTATACAAGTGGGCCATGGTTTGATGACCCGAACCATTGTTAAATGATAGGACCCACCAATCGAATATTTGGCCTTTTCTTCTTTGATTGAATAACTGTTGCTATGTTTTGTTCCTCCTTAATAGTGTACTTTCTGGCTCCTATTCAAGATCACAGGAATTGTTTTTAGTGGATCAGTCCATCCATCATGACACACATCATATCAACGGTTTGGATCACTAAACAGAACATTACATAGCTCTTGTACAATATCTCTGTCCTTGTCTCTTTTGTCGTTTCTTCACATTTTAATTTCAATTTGAGGAGTACGTAAATGAGTATTCAGCACAAGTAACTGTAGGGCCCACTGTGGTATATATGTATGCATTCCAACCGTCCAACTGCAACTGGGTCTCCCGATCAGAAAAATCGAATTATGCCAATCTAGTCATCAGGTGGGCCACATCCCACCCAAAACACATTATTAAATTTTATAGGCACATGAATAGGCTTTAGACGTGTCAGGATAAGTTGTAGGTATAGATGGATATGTTTCACACGCATATGAATAAGGTTTTTTTTTTTTTTGGTTAAGCATATTTTACTGCAATTACATAGCATTCAACCTCTTTTTTCTTAATGATACATTTTGTAGGAAGAGCTATAAAATCAAAATTTCTAATTTTTGCTAAGAGAAAAAAGTAAAAATAGAACTTTAAATGGGATAACCTGTGATCCGGGTAAACAATGATGTCCTGATGACCTCGATGCTATAAGTACTTGTGCCTAATTTTGGCACACTTACATGAGTCAATGAGATGCGCTGCATGTCGGCATCACACGTTAAATGATTGGTGAAATTCTACTTGTACCCTCCATTTTTTACATGTAATCTGGCGCAACCATATCAAAGGAGCTCAGGAGATGCGACATGGTAGCCTTGTCATGTGTGGTGTAAATCAACTTCAAAATGAGTTAAAGACATGTGCATTAGAAATAATATTAAATGTTAGAATTCTATAAAAAGTATTCTCTACAAAATTAAGGGTTTCATTAAAACAAACTCACTCTCTCGATATTAAATGTCAAAATCTCATCAAATGTAATCTATATCTAACATTAAATGCTAGAGCCTTGCAAGCAACTCTCTACCAATGAAATCCGCACGCGAGAGCCTCTCTTGTACATGTGACACCAGGCGATATGTTACGCATACATGGAAAAATTAAGGAGATTTGCATAGCCGAATGTCTAGATCATTCACGATGTTGAAGACTATGCAAGGACATCACTTCCTAGAAGTGCATATACACAACACTCCATGAAGAGCTCTAGGCCTCACGTGCTATTATAATCAAGCACGTACAATTTTATTTTTTTTCATCCACAATGGACGTTTATCTTTTTATTTATTTATTTTAGTTTATTTTTAGTCAATTACTACTTATAGTATAGGGCTCCCAGTTAATTTTAGTTCTTAGTTCTTAGTTTATCCTTCTACACTTTATTCACAACATCCTTATGAATCGTATGAAAAATCGCTCAATTTCATACGGAATGCTACGGGACTTTCTCGCTACATATTAAGTGATTTCGTCGACCATATCGTCACGAAATTTTGTCTACACGAGATAACAAGGTGATAGTCGAGTCACAATCGTCTTGCTGACGCAGGGGAGGACGTGAGGTCGAGCACCGTCTTCCTCAAGAGGATAACTATTCCAAATCCACGGAACTTCTCTGGACTCCTCACAGAGACTTCTCGAATCCACGAGAAAAGAGAGCAGAAAATAGAAATAAATTCTAAATAAATTCGAAATAGATTAATGAATAATTGATAATTCTCTAATGCGTCTCCTTACACCATTAATAAAGAAAAAATAAACTAAAATTCGTAATTACCAAAAATAGCAAAATTCTAACTCTAATAAAAATCCTAATTCTAATAAAACTCTTCTAAGGTCTAATTTCTAAAAATAAAAATTGTAAATAAACTTTCTCTAGAAAAGTCTTAGTATAACTAAAAGTTATTTCTAAAAGGAAAGAAAATCTAAAATTCTAAAAATATTTTAAAAATTCGGAATTACTAAAAATAATAAAATTTTTCTAAAAATTCGTTTTTGAGTTGAAAGCGCGCGTTTTCTGACGAAACGGACAGATATGACCCATGTTGTGGGTCGTTCACCTCAGATGGCCCGTTTCAGTAAAGATTGATAGGTTGTGCGCCTTGTAACGATACCCGGATCAAAAGTTATGGTCAATTTACCGTTCATCTTCTTTTGGCCCAACCATGCTAGGAATGTATCTGTGACACGTTCTACATTAGACTCCTCCACTTGAAAAAAACTCGTCCTCGAGTTACGCAGGAGACCTAACACATGAGTTTGAGATAACTTCTGACGTCGATGTTTATTAGCCATTTTTTTGTACTTGACATTAAGCTCTTGAGTTGACACAATACATGTACTCATGCTTTCCTTGACTTGACTAATATCGATCAGTTTCTTCACATCTGCCTTCAAGATCTCATATTTTTTTTCTGATAATGTGGGCGATTAGGCGGACTTGCCCCTGAGACGGGATCAACGTGATTTTGTATATCTAGTATGAGGGGTAATTTATTAGGGAGTTCATCGAGCATAACCCTCTTAAACTCCTGCGATACTGGTTCCAAATCCTCTAGGATATTCACAGGCTTCACATATTTTTTCTTTTCAACTAATGAATATATATTTTCCGTTTCATCAGATTGTTTAACAAAGGCCTGTTCAGTGATAAGATATTGTCCCTCCACTTTAGAAGTCTTGGGTTGGTTCTCCATTCCTATAGAGGTCACATGTTCACCACTGATGAATCTCGTGGTCTGTTGCAACTCTATTTTGATGAAGTCGTTTTTCACGGACCAATAATAGGATTTTTTTGCATAACCTTTTACTGATCGATTATCCTGATAATAATTTTGGTTTTGTTGGAATAATACCTGATGTAGAACGGGTCGCTGACAATTACATGGCAAAGATGGATCAGAAAAGGCCCGGTCGGTGACAGAAGTGATCTGGACCATCAGACCTTAAATCAAGTGTATCTCGCAATCCGGGATGAGTTAGCCGATGAAAAATATATGATTTTGGGGTAGAACGAGCTACTTTAGCCAACCAACCCAGCTATGCCGGGTTGCAACGCTCGGAATTGCGAGAAACCCCTGATTTGACGATCGTTTCCCTGTTTCAATTTTGTTTTTACTATAAATAGTAAGTTTTAGTTTGCTTATAACTCTTCATCGGTCGGGCTTTAGGAGTTACGCCCAACGTGAAAAGAGCTTAGAAAAATTAGCAGAACGGGTTGGCGAAGCCAAATAGGACACTTACTATTTTTGGCCAAAAACCTTGCGCACTAGTAGACATCACGACCGTCTATAAATAGTAAGTTTACTATTTATAGTAAGTCGCGAATTCTAGGAGTCCTAGTTGTAGTTTGATTCTGATTTCTTTCCCATTGCTTAGTACCCTTATTTAAAGGGTTGTGAACTCATTTTTATTCATTCATTAATCTATTTCGAATTTATTTAGAATTTATTTCTATTTTCTGCTCTCTTTTCTCGTGGATTCGAGAAAGTCTCTGTGAGGAGTCCAGAGAAGTTCTGTGGATTCGGAATAGTTATCCTCTTGAGGAAGACGGTGCTCGACCTCACGTCCTCCCCTGCGTCAATACCTGATCGTAATCTCGAGGGAGGAATCGCATGCACAATAACTTTTTCATCCGCGACCACGTGCGGATTGGTGCCTTCATCTGTCTCGCCCGCTCGAGTTGAAGTTGTTCCCACTAATCTGAAGCTCTGCCCGTTAACTTGTATGCCACGAGTTTAACTTTCTTTTCTTCTACGATGTTCATGTAATCGAAGAAACGTTCGACTTCAAGCAACCAATCGAGGAAGTCTTTGAAGTAGAGTTGGCCATTAAAACTAGGAAGATCGACTTTCATCTTGAATTCTTGAACCATCCTGTGGTTCATTGATAGCATCGCCCTACGATCAGTATAATTACGAATTTCAGCAATTGCTGGTGGTGGATCACAACCATGAACAAGGAGTTGCCTTAGGTTTTCAGCCAAGAGATCCGTTATGCGGTCGATGGAAGCCTGCAGCCCTTGTATGGCTTGCTGATTCTCTCGTTGCACTACTTCGAAAGCTGCCGTCGTTAAAGGTAAATTCCCTAGAGCACCACCCATGGGATTGTTGCCCGACCCGTCGTTAGAAGCCATCAATCTAAGGAGAAACCTCGCTCTGATACCAAACTGACGCAAGGGAGGACGTGAGGTCGAGCACCGTCTTCCTCAAGAGGATAACTATTCCGAATCCACGGAACTTCTCTGGACTCCTCACAGAGACTTCTCGAATCCACGAGAAAAGAGAGCAGAAAATAGAAATAAATTCTAAATAAATTCGAAATAGATTAATGAATAATTGATAATTCTCTAATGCGTCTCCTTACACCATTAATAAAGAAAAAATAAACTAAAATTTGTAATTACCAAAAATAGTAAAATTCTAACTCTAATAAAAATCCTAATTCTAATAAAACTCTTCTAAGGTCTAATTTCTAAAAATAAAAATTACAAATAAACTTTCTCTAAAAAAGTCCTAGTATAACTAAAAGTTATTTCTAAAAGGAAAGAAAATCTAAAACTCTAAAAATATTTTAAAAATTCGGAATTACTAAAAATAGTAAAATTTTTCTAAAAATTCGTTTTTAAGCTGAAATCGCGCGTTTTCTGACGAAACGGACAGATATGACCCACGTTGTGGGTTGGTTCACCTCAGATGGCCCGTTTCAGTAAAGATCGATAGGTTGTGCGCCTTGTAACGATACCCGGATCAAAAGTTATGGTCAATTTACCGTCCATCTTCTTTTGGCCCAACCATGCTAGGAACGTATCTGTGACATGTTCTACATCACTTGCTTGATGCTCATATTTGATTAAGATCACAAACAGAATGTCACCTCGTCGCGAAGCTCGGTTCCGATTGAGCAACAAACAAATTGCCAAAGATCTACCTTTTATCTATCGTCTCATCACGACGTCCGGTTCCAACCAAGCAATGACTGGACGACTATCTCGCACATCATGACTGTTTCGCTACAAAGATCAGTCTCGATTAGGCAATGAACGGATTGCCATTATTGTAAACATCATTAATAGAAAAACATTTTCGACTCATGTTTTCTTTCTTTATTTTTATTATTAGACTAGGGTAGTGAATCACACTAAAAGAAAAAGTTCTTAAGTCCATGGACTTATGTCTATTGTCATAAGACAATAAGAACTCATTTAGAAATATTAGCCTCATTTCCTTTCACAAATAACTTAAACAGAGTGCAATATTAGTGATTAAGACAAGCCTCGATGTTTGTCCCTTAATTCAAATTATCCGCTTCATTGAAGGGGACACCAACAATTCAATCAACACTTGAGTTCGATAAGCCGCGTACTTTACCTACATATAAACAACCAATCCAACACTCGTACGTGTACAAGTATGACCTAATTTGATTGAATTGGCAACAACAATAAGATAGTTCACACTATGAATTGGGTTACGGCCTACACCATTTTGATGGGACGATTCTAACCACCCCATCGGTAGTTTGGATACTTCATAGCGCATAAATTGAAGTGGGGCCTATGGTTCAGTGATCCAACCATTAATTTGAAGGTTCTCATCATAGTTTGGTGTCCCCGAAAAACCCATATTGGAAAATCCTACACACCTGTACTTTTTTAATTTTGTATCATTAGTCCATGGTTAGGACCTTGAAATCTAGGAGTTTTCTAGGGAATCTCCATCCATTCTGGGGCCTTCATATCAATGGTCTAGATTACTGAATCCTGGCCCACCAGTACAGGGGAATCAATCTATAAACATCCTTATGCAGCATTGACCTACAATTCCTCTCTATATAATATATATAATTATAAAACCCGTTCCCTCCAGCACTGACAAAATCCCGTTGAAGGTTGTTTTTCAATTATCAAATGTTCTGTTACCCGCCGCCTCCTATATCCCACCACCCAACACTCCATTCGTTATCAAACCATCTTCTCACTCACGTCAAACCTCTCTCTCTCTCTCTCTATAAATACAAAACACACCCACCCACCATTCCTCAATTCATTTCTCTTCATTGATTCCCACTTCTTCCTTATCACATCTAAATGAGCTCTATCAACCTCCCTCCTGGTTTCCGATTCCACCCCACCGATGAAGAGCTCATCGTTCATTTTCTCTACCGCAAGGCGGCCCGCTTACCTTGCCACCCCGACATCATCCCCGACATCGAGCTCTACCGCTATGATCCATGGGAACTCAATGGTTAGATAGCTATGGTCACACCACATTTTTTTAGTGGACAACGTTCTTTCTTGTAGTAAATAAATTCTCTCTCTTTCTTTCTTATGGGTGTAGGCAAAGCATTGGAAGGAGAAAACCAATGGTATTTTTTCAGCCATAGAACACAAAACCCAGCCACAGCCAATGGTTATTGGAAGCCAATAGGTGTGGATGACACAATCACTAGTGGTAGTAGGACAGTTGGAATGAAGAAATCTCTAATCTTCTACGTCGGTGAATCTCCTTTTGGGATTAAAACCAATTGGGTAATGCATGAGTTTCATCTCTTGGATTGTGCTACTAGTAGTAAATCTTCAAAGAAGAGAGGAAAGCCCAAAACAGTAAGTGATCCATCTTCATGTGGGTACCCACATGTTTAATGATAACCAATAGTCCATCTCCATGTAGGTATAACCAATACCCATAACTCATATTTTCTTGTAATCTTTCTCACAATTCGATGTTTTTCAGGTTTCGAAAGATTGGATCCTGTGCCGAGTGCATGAGAGAGATAGCGGTTCGCAATCGAGCTTCTGCGATGAGGGGACAGAGCTTTCTTGCTTGGATGAGGTTTTCTTGTCGTTAGATGATGATCTCGATGAGATTAGTTTGCCGAATTAGATAGAAAAGAAAAAAGAGATCTGAAAATGTAACTATACTCCTTAATGAAAGTGTAACATTTTTATGTTCTTATAATAACAATATATCATGTGTTTTGTTGAAATTAGATGATCTTTCAAATGTTTTTTTTTTCTTTTCTGAAATGGCTTCTTAAGGTGAGATCACATAAAGCACGTGAGTTGGTTATTGGATGGGGAGTATAAGGTGGGGAGAGTGGAGCCCAAACAGCACTGTTGTGTAGGCGAGCCTTTTTTTTTTTTTTCTTACTTAGTCTTCTGATGATCTTGGTGGTTGTCTTGAGTGACAAAGCAATGCTCCTTTTCTTTCCTTATTAAATGGGTGGCTGCTTGCACAAGCATTGCATCATGCATGTGGTCATCAGCAGGAGAAGTGTGTCACACGTGCATGTGCACGCGTGTGAGGCGTACTCGTTTGGGTCTTTTTTTTTTTTTTTTTTTTTTGTATATCATAAACAAGGAAGTGGATTGCCTGGTGTACCGCACACCACCGATGTGGCTGGTGTGTTGACGTCACCAAGTTGTATGGGTCCATCATGAGGTATGAATTATATCCAAACCATCCGTACACTTTGTGAGCTCGTATAAATACTTGAGCCAAAAAATAAAACAGATCCAAAATTCAAGTGAACCACACTGTAAAAGACAATAGAGGATTGAATGTATGCCATTGAAACCCTTATGGGGTCACAGAAATTTTGGATCAATATGATATTTGTTTTTTCTCTTCATCCTGGTTTGTGTGACCTTGTGAATAAATTAGGTGGAAAGTAAACGTTATTGTGGGCCTACTAATTTTGTAACGGTGAAAATCATTGTCCCCACTGCTATTTGTGGTGTGGTTCACTTAAGCCTCTGAAATTACTCATTTTTGGAATCAAGATGTAAAATAATCTCGTAAAATGGATGAACGGTGTAGATATGATAAAAACATCATTGTGTGGCCCATGTAACTTTGATCTCCTTTGAACCGTTCGTACAACTCGAAGCTTGCTGGCGTGTGGGACGCGGATTGCGTCCTACCCGGTCCGGAGATAAATCCGTCCGAGCAGGTTCTGTGGGAGCCAAAGTAAGGTAAGTGTTTTATCCACGCCGTTCATCGTTTATCTCAGATCATTTCAAGTTATAACCCAAAATACGAGGCAGGCATAAGGCTTAAGTGGACCACAAATTGGGGATTGAACGTCCACCATTAAAAACTTCCTGGGAGTTAGAGAAGTTTCGGATGAAGCTGATATTTGTTTTTTCGCTTCATCCACGTCTACATGACCTTATGAATAGGTTGTATGGTATAAAAAAAAGAAGTCACCGTGGCCTTTAGAAAGGTTTCAACGGTGAGTGTCATTATCACTGCAGCTTCCTTTGGTGTGGTCCATTGGAGCTTTGAACCTACTTAATTATTTTGATCATATCTTAAAATTATCTGATAAAAACGATTAACCGAGTGGATAAAATACTTACATCACTGTGGTCCCCACAGAGCCCTGCCCGGACGGATTACCGTCCGGGCGGGGGTAGGACGCAATCCGCGTCCCTGGTGTGTGGTACACCAGCCAATCCTCTTCCCATAAACACGTACAAGAATAGCATGCAAAACATAGGTGACCAAAATTCCCTCGGGTGATTAATGGTACGGAGTACTAGTAACCGTGGTCAAGCATTCACATGTGTGAAGTTCGAGAGATGTACAAGTTGCATGATGGACCGTTCATCTAGTAGTCCCCGCTGTGGATGGAAAATCTTACGAAGTAAAAAATGATCAGATGATCCTGGCCATTTAACGACAATTTAAAAATAGATTCACGGTGCCCATTCAACTGAGGAAAGTTCTTACGCATGAATGCATGATTGATGTGATTTTCGAAGGAATTATAGAAAGGGTACCATCGCACAACAGCGACCAAGACTTACGTGATAGTCCACCACTATTTTAAGTTGTGGCATGCGTGCACTCCAAGTCTCCAACCATGGCCGTCTGTGGTTCCCATTGTTGTTGGATCGCAGCCCGAAGAAAATCTAATTGATCGAACGATCTTAACCTTCTAATCTCACTCGTGGAATATCGACTGCCGTCCAATTTATTCAAAACCATCCATTTGATGGCCACTAAATCATTTGGTTAGTGTGATTTTCAGCGTTGCATCTGAAATTCACCTTATGATTTGGATTGTGCTGTCAACTGATGTGACTGCACGACAAATGTACGGTGGATGAGACGTCACAACTTAGAAATAGTGGCCAGCTTTCCCCGTAGTGTTGTACGTGCAGCTGAAGCACAATGCGTACACACGTACATGGAGAAAAACTTTAATACTCTGGCGGAGTATGATTCATGATACGGAGGCACTTAGAAATTACTTACGAATTGAATATGTGGAATACAACCGACTCAAATCAAACTATCAAAATTATAGGTCCCAGTTTACGTGTATAGTGGAATAATAATTACGATTATTTTATAATCGGACTATCGGATTTGTAGACATCCGTTGGACGGTTTAAAATGAAAATATCCATTTGTCATATTTCGACAAACATGTCTCGGCGAATCAGAGGTTGGGATTGTTCAACCAATCTGATTGTTGTGCGTTCTACAATTTAGACGGTTTAATTTGAGTTAATGTATGTCAAGTGTACATTTCTGAGTGCCTGCGTATCAAGTGCCATGCGCTGCCCGAGTATTAAATAACTCCCTCGTACGGTCGTACATAACCGTAGGCATCGGAAGCAGATTGGCTGGTGTACCGCACAGCAGCAATATGGCTGATGTGGGTACGTGTCGTGCGAAGACGATCGTTGCAGCTCCTCAAGCTCTGAGTTGTACGAACAGTTCAAAGTATATCAAAGTTACACGTCCCCCAAAATGATGTATTTATTATATCCACACTGTTTATCCATTTTTTGAGATCATTTTAGAGCACGGTACCAAAAATTATTCATATCCAGGCTTAAGTGGACCACACCAGAAATAGCAGCAGGGATAATGATTCTCACCGTTAAACATTCGTAGGGCCTACCATAGTATTTACTTTCCATCCAATCTGTTCACAAGGTCACACAGACCTGGATGAAGAGGAAAACAAATATCGCATCTATCCAAAACTTCTGTGACCCCAAAAAGGGTTTCAATGGTAGAAATTCAATCCCTCACACCTTTTTGCAGTGTGGTTCACTTGATCATTGGATCTGTCTTATTTTTCGGTTATGACTTAGGACGAGCTCTACAAATGAAAAGACGGTTGGGATATAACACATACCTCATGATGGAACCCACAGAACTTGGTGACGTCAACAAATCAGCCATATACCAGCCAATCCGCTTCCGTAGGCATCCGTGCAAGCATACATGCGTTGCGTACATACAGGTAGGAGGAATTACATGATCCTCAACCGGAGGATATGCACTATATATATTCATGTTTTCAGTTTGTAGGAGTGAGGCCCATCTATCAGTGATCCAGATTGATCTAATGGGCCCACAGTCGATGGACCTGTTTACACCCGTCCATGTCCCAAATTCAAAGATCCTGGACTGCAACTAGAACATATTTCTCTGGTTGATGGGGACGGTAGCATTGCTTCTCTTCTTAACCATCTATTTCCCAATCCATAATATGAGTGGTTATGATTATCTTATTCAGAATCTTTTTGGGGAATGGTCCATAGACCATGGGGCCAGGGAGAGGAACGGTCTGGATCATTGAATCGTTGTGGCCATTTGTACGAAAGGAAAACCCGAGTGCTGTGTGCATGCCTTGGGTGGAGAGAGAGAGTGGGCCCGAATGCATGTGCAGCTCAATGCTCTCGTATCAGCATACGTAGAATGGTTCTTCAACATAGAATCCTGAGACGGCAATCCATGTCATGTCAGCATGATCTGCACCGTCGAACCAATGTCCCACCATAGAGGACTTCATCTGGACCATCCACCAATACTCTTAACCACCCATTTTGCAGCCTACCAATCAAACGGTTACAAACTTCCGATTAGTGTGAGTTCAGGACATAGCATCTCAACCGTGGGGCCCAGCTGATGAACTATCGAGATCATGCTGACGTCATGTGGAGGGGTCCACTCACGAGCATCGCATGGATGGGTGCCGCATAGTATCATTCTTAGAAAAGAAAAAGAAAACTCATCAACTTACCGAGAATTAAAAAAGTAGAGGCCAGATCCGGTGCATCTAGGGCTGCCACTTAGATAATGGCACGACCCTATAATTCCTATACCTGCCACGTATTATGATAAATCTGAACCATCCAATCGATTTTTCACCAATGCTTCAATGCACGAAATTGACTATCTGGACTTTTATATGCGTTTTTCCAGTTTTATTTTTGCCTGATTGTTCAAAATAGATAATACATTGAATTGTTATGAACTTCGAATCAGTCAAAATTTTAGGATAGAGCTCATCCAACAAGATTCCAATGGATTAGACAGTCTAGATTCATTACCACGTACAGTAATCATTAGTTTTTAGCATTGTTACTGTTTAGAAAACGGGCAGCCGATGTGGACCAAGGCCAAAACCCCAAAAAAGAAGGGGAGTGGGGGGGCCGTTTGGCAATTTGAAATTTTCACATCATATTGCACCTGCCATGCTTACAAATTACAATAATACTATCCTTTGCTTAATAAGCTCGGAAGCACTACCCTTCTAATCATCTCACCCATACCAAAAAGAGAAAAAAGAATCAAATACCACATGCATAGAGGATGGTAGTCCGTATGGAGGCCTACCAAACTGTTTAGGAGTGGGCCACCGCCCCATGTAAGGACTCGGATTGCGTAGCGTAGAACACGGCATCGATGTGGGTCTTGTGTTGACGTGGCAAAGTTCTGTAGGCCTCACTATATGTATGTGTTATATATCCACACTGCCCATCTATTTTGCCAAAACATTTTACAGCATAAACCAAAAAACGAGGCAAATCCAATGCTCAAGTGGACCACATACTCTTCAAATCCTTCTTTGTATACACCATAGTGTTTATTAGCCATATAACTTATCTATAAGGTTACATAGACTTGGATGATGAAACTAAAATACAAATATCAGTTTGATTCAAAACTTTTATAGCCCTTAAAAGAAGATTTTGATGATATGTATTCAATCCCCAATACTTCTTATGATCATCGTTCATTTCAGCTTTTGATCTATCTCATTTATTGGGATCATTTTTTTAGCAAAAAGTATGGGATTGTGTGGATATAACACATACATCATGGGTTTACATTACTTTGACACATCAGCACAATACCAACCTCATTGCTGTGTTCTACATTAGGCAATCCGAGTCCTGTGAGGAGAGACCCATCATCATGGCCACTTGCAGCCGTAGCCATCAGATCTTACTCTCCACTGGGCACACATGTACAAGATCCAGGCTTTTCATCAGTTGGGGCCTAACATTAATGTGACGTGGCCCCAGAATTAGGCCGATGCAATGAGCAAAAGGGCCACATGAGTACATAGAATATAGAACACCCATCTGTCAATCTTTTCTATCCATCCATTCTTTTCATGAGCACGTGGCCCGTCCAATCACTGGGGCCGCCTAATTTTTGGACCATAGAGCATCTATTGCAGGGCCCACCGGACGAACAGCACGGATCACATGTGCAGCGTTGGCAGGTACCTGGGGGAGAGTAAAGATTCAGTTATCTTTCATTTCAGATGATTCATAAGAAGAAGAGAGAGAGAGAGAGAGATCGAGATAGAGAGAGAGAGAGAGAGAGAGAGAGAGAGAGATAGAGAGAGATAGAGAGAGAGAGAGAGAGAGAGAGAGAGAGAGAGAGAGAGAGAGAGAGAGAGAGAGAGTAGAGAGAGAGAGAATGGTGTTGTTGTTTGGCCTTACTTACTGCTACAAAACCAAACTGAAAGTGATATGATTGCAGAAGACATGGCAATGGGCCATGGGTCCAATCTCAACTTGTTCACAAAGCTTAGTTTGAAATTGAAACAAGGGGTGATGGATCTGAAATGAGTAACTTCCTTTTAATCAACTAATGATGGTTTTTATGTGGCCTAAAAGAGACTAAGATGATTGATGTGCACCCACCTGTCTCTTTTTTTCCCAACCTTACTTGTGTTAATTAATCCATGCAACCGACCACCCATCTCATCTTTGGATAATCAATGCCCCCACAAAGAGTCAACACCCACTATACAATCAACATCTTCAACTTTTCAGGATTTATGGGATTGATCTACTCATTTATCAACTTTTATTCCCCAATTTGTACAAGTGGGCCCCATGTTTTGGTGATCCAGACCATCGATCGGATGGGATCCGCTGTAGATGGGGTACGCTGCAATTTTTTTTTTTATACAGATTGGATGATCCTGGCCATCCAGTCTCTGGCCTTTCTTCTGTATAGTTGCTAAGTTTCTTTATTTACTATCCATCTGTATTCAGCTGGTTGAAGGGCTAGGATCCTCCATGTTGGGAGATCTTTATGGCATCCCTAATATAATGTGGGCCCCATGAAATTGACTGCATGGATCACTGAAACTGGGGGCATTTATGTGGTGGTGCATCAATGCTGTATGATTCCTCACCAATTGTAGGCTGTAGCAGCAAGAAATGCAGGAGCCTTGAACTGGAAAAGCTAACCCATCTCATCTTTTGCTCGGTCACACTTTTTATATGTCCTCCCACCAGCAATCCAAATCTTGACCGTACATGTGATTAAGTGTATAGACCATATGTCAAATGGACACTTTTTACGTGAATCTCATCACACACTTTGTAGGTGGGTCCCAGTCTCTTAACCCGAAAAACACACTGAGATTCACTGTAGCCATTAGATTGGTGACCAGAAAATGGGTGGTCAAATCAAAACTTAAGCAACCGTCCAGGTTCAAGAGGCAAAAGTGAAATGATGTAACATAGTTCTTTCAGTTTGAGGCAAAAAGGGCAGGATTTTTTTAATAGCCCAGAGGCCCACCTAAAATAATGGATCACCCCAAGCTTCACGTAGATCTGTATAGTTAATGGCACTTCCCATCTAGTGGACCCACATCATGGGTGGGCCACAGCCAAATTACAACAATGGTCCATTTGCCTTCAAGTTACACTGGCAATGGTCGGGTTGTGGCCCCACTCAATCACTTGCTTCTTACTGGGTCCATACCTGAAATGAGGCCCATTAAGTAAACAGGCTGGCCCTAGACTACCTTGACCTGATCCATACCAGCTCGCGACAAGCTTATCATTAGTAACAGAAAGGTTTGATGAGTGGTGCTGAAATCCTTAACGGGTCAAATCACACAGGCTTGAGCCCGATAACTTGTTCGTGGATCCGCCGGGGGCTTAAACTCAAGACCCATTTGATAAATGGGTCGACTCAAGTCATGCATTGTGGGTGACCCTGGACCATTGACACCCCTACTTCAAACATGGACCATCACATTACTGAAGTGGGACTCTTCGAAAAGAACCATTGTGTTGTAGACTAACAGATGAGAAATCCCACTACGGCGTGCGTGGGTGTGTAGCGGGTTCGTGTGTTTAAAAAAATTTTAATTTTAATTTTTTTTTTTTTTTTTTTTTTTTTTTTTTAAAGATGAGAAAATGATTATCAGCCAAGCCACCTAAGGCGGCTGGCTAGAGTAGCACATTAGGCCCAGGCAAGTTAATTAAAAGCCCACGTGCAACACAGTTTCAAGTCCGTATTGCTAATAATAAGCTCTTAAAATTTTTTTATGGAATTTTTTTTTAAAAGATAACAATAAAAAAAAATATACACTTCCATTTAACAACTCTAAAATTGATTTATGTCATAAAAAATAAACTCCACTTATTGATGCTTTTGAACCTGCTACTTTCTTTAAATGAAATGTGTGGAAGATGATTACTTGTGATGTAATCATATTCTAAGTGTATTAACAAATGAAAATTATGATATATATACACACATATCACACTTTGTCCAAATTATCTCTAAAGCATTTGAAGAAAATATATCAAAACTGAAAAAGGCAGGGATCAATAAGTACATTGTTGGTCGATATATTAATTTTAAAGTGGTTGATAACAAGCCAGTTGTAAACCAAGTTCATTATCAGTAAAAGATAACACTTGAAATTTTATCCTAGGCATGAAGATAAATGAGGTCTTCTAGTTCGCCATGATTATTGAAAAACTTTTATTTTATTATAGAGTATAAAAACTCTCTTAGATATAAAAGGAGAAAAATGCGTTTGGATGACTGAATACAAGAAGAAGCTTATGTTGGGGGCCTTGCACAAAACCTTAGGATGTAGCCCTCCAGAACAAACCAAAACTATGGATAATAAAGCAATGAAAACAATCAATGCATCAATCACACACCACACAAGAGATTTTTACGTGGAAAACCCTCAAAGAGGTAAAAACAACGGGACCTCGTCCAAATCAACAATCCACTATGAAGTAGAACGTTACAAACTTCTTCACTCACGCAGGAGTGGATAAACAATAAGAGAAATAAAGAAAACGGAGAGATCTAACCGATTATGAGGACATAGAAGCGCTGAGATATAGATTGCACAGTAGATAACCTCCACGAGCAGAACCTCCCTTCTATAAGCTTCTTCCCACTCTTTCTCTCTCTCTCTCTCTCTCACCTTTGATAGCCCTAAACCCTTTAGCAAATCACTTGAAAAGCTTTAGGAAACCCTCCTGTTCTATCCTAGAAACCCTAGGAACCCCTATTTATAGTTTTAGGAAATTCCCTTTGCATCCCAGTTGCGAAAGGACTTGTGACACGAAATCCGCACAAAATTGCGGAACGAATCTGCGTAACCTCGACTGGTCGAACCGAGTCCACGACCGTCGAGAGCCACCTTCGACCGGTCGAGCACCTCGGTCAACTGGTCGAGCACCTCGGAGAAAAAATAGTCCATAGTCGCTGGACTTTGAGTCGTACCACGACTCATCTTCCACGACTGGTCGACCACAGCCTTCGACCAGTCGAGCGAGACTCACGACCGGTCGATGACAGGTAAAAAAACCCATAAAATATCCCTCTTTTTGACCCAGGAGGGATCCACCTTCTTAAAGCAGTCAGGTTTCTACAAACCTCAAACTTGCCCTTGAGCAAAGCCTTGGTCATCATGTCTGACCCATTATCGTCCGTGTGGACCTTCTCAAGCTATAACACCTTCTGTTCCAAAGTATCCTTAATCCAGTGATACCGAATCTCTATGTGTTTTGACTTGGAACGCTGACTTGGAGTCTTGCTCAAGTGTATAGCAGTCTGACTATTGCAATAGACTACGTGCTCCTCCTGCTTCAGGCTAAGTTCCTATAGAAACCTCTTCATCCAAAGCATCTCTTTACATGCCTCTGTGACTGCAATGTACTCGGCCTCTGTCGTCGACAATGCTACGACCTTCTGTAGCTTGCTCTGCCAGGAGACTGCTCTCACTACAAACGTGAACATGAACCCCGATGTAGACTTCCCGGAGTCTATGTCACCTGCCATATCTGCATCTGTGTAGCCCTCTAACACAGGTTTACCGTCACCGTAGCATAGGCTCAACCTGGATGAGCCTCTTAGATACCGCAGTATCCACTTCACCGCTGCCCAATGCTCTTTGTCAGGATTGACAAGATACCGGCTGACAACACCAACCGCATATGCTATGTCTGGGTGTGTACATATTATAGCATACATCAAACTTTATACCGCTGACGCGTAGGGTATCTTCTGCATCTTTTCCACCTCTGCCTTCGTCTTGGGATACTGTCTGTCGCTCGATCTGAAGTGACCATTTAGTGGAATATTGACCGGCTTCGCTGCATTCATATTGAACCGCTCTAAGACTTTCTCAATATACCGCTCTTGTGACAGTCAGAGCTTCCTGCTGCTTCTGTCACGGGTTATCTCCATTCCTACGATCTGTCTAGCCGGGCCCAAGTCTTTCATCGCAAAAGACTTGCCTAACTCCTGTTTCAGCCTGTCGATCTTCTTGATGTCTTTTCCCATGATGAGCATGTCATCAACGTATAATAGCAGAACTAAGAAATCATCATCTGAGAACTTGCGCGTGAACATACAGTGGTCCGACTCTGTTCTGTCATACCCATGTTTCAATATAAACGAGTCGAACTTCTTGTACCATTATCGTGGAGCTTGTTTCAGCCCATACAAGCTCTTCCTCAGCCCACACACCATATGCTCTTTGCCCTTGACTTCGAACCCCTCTAGTTGGTGCGTGTAGATCTCTTCTTCCAGGTTACCATGGAGAAAGGCAGTTTTAACATCTAACTGCTCTATCTCCATATCCATGCTAGTCGCCAACCCAAGCAACACCCGTATGGATATCATCTTCACCACTGGTGAGAATATCTCCTCGAAGTCTATGCCTTTCCTCTGACCAAACCCTTTCACCACAAGTCTGGCCTTGAACCTCGTCTGTGAATTTTTCTGCTCAATCTTCTTTCTGAACACCCACTTACTGCTCAAAGCTTTCTTGCCCTTAGGCAATTTCACCATATCATAGGTGTGGTTCTTATGCAAGGATTCCATCTCCTCTTGCATAGCTTTCATCCACTCCCCCTTATGCTCGTCGGCTAGGGCCTCAGAATAATCTTTTGGCTCTCCCCCATCAATCAACATAATGTACTCATGTGGCGAGTACCTCTTGGACGGCTGTCTGTCCTTAGATGACCTCCTCACCTGTGGCTCAATAGGTGGATCAAGTGGGGGCTACTCCCCCGGTCCATCTTCTGAAGGAACTCCCTCATCCTTTGTACCTTGTTGTACTCCCCGTCATCAGGCATCACGGGAGGAGTAACCGAATCCATGTCCTCTAGTTCACCTGAACTAGGCTGATTCTTCTCTGGCTTACCAATGTCTTCTATACACTGATCTTCAAAGAAAACCACATCTCTGCTCCTGACGAGCTTCCTCTCGGTCGGATCTCATAACCTAACCGAACTTTTCATCACCATACCCAAGAGCACACACTACCTGATCTTCATATCGAGCTTGGACTTCTCGTCCTTTGGTACGTGAACGGATGCCCTGCATCCAAACACCCTGAGATGATTGTACGATGGATCATGTCCAGTCCACGCCTTCTCAGGCACTTCTCCATTCAACGGGGCTGATGGAGACCTATTTATCAAATACACCGCCGTGTGCATTGCTTCTCCCCAGAACGTCTTGGGCAATTTCGCATGGGATAACATGCATCTGATTCTCTCAATAATAGTGCGATTCATTCGCTCAGCTACACCATTATGCTGGGGAGTCTTGGGAACCGTCTATTCATGTCGTATACCCAGGGACTTGCAGTACTCATGAAAGTCGCCAATGTATTCCACACCATTGTCAGTGCGGATGCACTTCAATGGTCTACCTGTTTCTCTCTCGACCATAGCATGAAACAATTTAAACACACCAAAGACCTCGTCCTCAGATTTCAAAGCATAAGCCCAAACCCTCCTAGATGCATCATCTATAAAAGTAACAAAATACAATGCCCCACCCAAGGTTTTTGTCCTCATAGGACCACAAACATTAGAATAAACCAAATCTAATGCATGCACTTTATTAATATGAGAAGTAGTTTTAATGAATGAAACTCTATGCTCTTTCCCTGATAAACAATCAAGACGGGTTTTACGAGGTGTACCTGTCACGTCTGGAAGGAACCGCTTCTTTGCTAGTACCTGAAGCTCTTTTTCACTCATGTGGCCTAGACGCCTGTGCCACATGTCAATAGCTGAATCTTCCACTGCGTTTAACCCACCCTGGCAAATACTGACACTTACCTTGTAAAGGGTGCAACACTTCTTTCCTCTGGCCACGATTAACGAACTCTTGATGAGCTTTCATCGCCCATCAGCAAACCGGCTTTCATAGCCATCATCATCCAACTTTTCCGTCAACATCAAGTTGAGGCGAAGGTCTGGATATGCCTCACATCCCTGAGAACCAATGTACAGCCCACATCGGTCTTCACACAAATATCACTGACTCCCACAATTTTTGATACTTCAGAATTTCCCATCTTCACAGTCCCATAGTCACCTGACTTGTAGCTTGTGAAGAAGTCCCTGCGTGGAGTCGTATGAAAAGAAGCTCCCGAGTCTATCACCCAGTCGGTGTCCTGACTCGTAGCCGTGAGACATACATCATGATCTGCAGAAAGAATAACTACAACGTCGCCATCTGAAGCGACCGCAGTGGAATATGATTCATTTTCCTTCCCTTTTCCTTTCTTGTCGTTCTTCTTACCACGACATTCATACTTGTAGTGGGCCTTCTTGCCACAATTCCAGCAATCAACATCTTTTCTATTACTCGACTTACCTCTTGATTTATCTCGGGCCTTCCCGACCTTCCTGTTCTTTCCTCTCCCCCGTTCTTGTGTCATAAGGGCCTCTTGCTGAGTAGACCCGTGAGACTTCCTCCTTATCTCCTTATTGAAGAGACAACTGGTTACCTGTTCCATGGATATCTTTCCGTCTAACGCGGAGTTACTTAGAGACACCACTAATGTCACCCAACTGTCAGGCAATGAACTAAGCAATAGTAAAGTCTGCAATTCATCATCCAGGACCATCTTCATAGAGGTGAGTTGGTTCACTATATTGCTGACCTCATTCATGTGCTCGGCCACAGAACCACCATCCTTGAACTTGAGACTTACAAGTCGCCTTATCAAAAAAATTTTATTACCAGCTGTCTTCCTCTCATACAGCCCTTATAATTTCAGCCATAGGCTAGCGGCTGAGGTTTCTGTAGACACATGGTGGAATACTGAATCATCCAACCATTGTCTAACAAACCCCACCGCCTTTCGGTCCATCTTCTTCCAATCATCATCAGTCATATCCTTGGATTTTGCTGATATGTCTAAAATTGGAGAATATAGGTCCTTGCAATAAAGCAAGTCCTCCATCTTATCCTTCAATATGGTCCAGTTAGAACCATTGAGGCTGATCATCCTTAATGAGCCACCTTCCATAATTCAAAACCAATCTTACCCATTCAATGAACTTAGCTCTGATACTACTTTGTTGGGTGCCTTGCACAAAACATTAGGATCTAGCCCTCCAGAACAAACCAGAATTATGGATAATAAAGTAATGAAAACAATCAATGCATCAATCACACACCACACAAGAGATTTTTATGTGAAAAACCCTCAAAGAGGTAAAAACCATGGGACCTCGTCCAGATCAACAATCCACTATGAAGTAGAACGTTACAAACTTCTTCACTCACGCAGGAGTGGATAAACAATAAGAGAAATAAAGAAAACGGAGAGATCTAACCGATTACGAGGACATAGAAGCGCTGAGATATAGATTGCACAATAGATAACCTCTACGAGCAGAACCTCCCTTCTATAAGCTTCCTCTCACTCTTTCTCTCTCTCTCTCTCACCTTTGATAGCCCTAAACCCTTTAGCAAATCACTTGTAAAGCTTTAGGAAACCCTCTTGTTCTATCCTAGAAACCCTAGGAACTCCTATTTATAGTTTTAGGAAACTCCCTTTTGCATCCTAGTTGCGAAAGGACTTGCAACACGAAATCTGAGCAAAGTCGTGGAACGAATCTCCGTAACCTCGACTGGTCGAACCGAGTCCACGACCGGTCGAGAGCCACCTTCGACCGGTCAAGCACCTCGGAGAAAAAATAGTCCATAGTCGTTGGACTTTGAGTCGTGCCACGACTCGTCTTCCACGACTGGTCGACCACAGCCTTCGACCGGTCGAGCGAGGCTCACGACCGGTCGATGACGGGTCAAAAAACCCATCAGCTTAGAATTGTGACAAACAATTTATGAAAGTGGAATCTATTGCTAAGGCGTACACTTAATCAAAATAAAGGAAAATGTCATGAAAATCCAAAATTCAATCATTCAAGCAAGAAAATTTTATTTTAACGAGGACAAGAAGACAGACAAAAACAATATAAAGGTCTGTTGTTTTGTGTGTAAGAAACCTAAAAATTTTGCTAAAATTTTGCCTTAGGTAATATAACACAAAGGAGAAAACTTATGCTTACATGGCTAAGGAGTTTGTGTGAACTATTACTAAAGCATTCGTTGCTTGTGATGTGAATGGATGGTGGATTAACTCGGGTGCCACCAAATACATTTTCTTTAGTCGAAATATGTTTTTTACTTAAAGAAGGTAAGAGATGGAATGAAAATTTACATAGATAATTCTACTAAGACTAAGGTAATGAATAATGAGAATGTGAGCTTAAAACATGAGACTTGGATCTTCCTCATTTTTGGGATCATGTCCTAAAATGATTTGGAAAAATTGATGGATGGCATTGGATATAGGATAGATACATCAAAGTGGGCCCCATGGCAAGGGCAGCCCATCTTGGGTGAGGCTGGGGTCTCACCCAATCCACTCTCAGATGCTCCAAGGGGAAAAGGATTGTGTCCTGCCCTCACCTAAACAGACTCTTGCAGGTGAGGTTCTGTGGGGCCCATCGTGATGTATGGGTTTTATCCATGCCGTCCATCCATTTTTTATATATAAAATTTTTTAAGATATGAGCCCAAAAATGAGGCAGATCCAAGGATCAAGTGGACCACACTATAGAAAGTAGTAGTGATAATGATGCTCACTGTTGAAACTTTCCTAAGGCCCACCATGATTTTTATTTTGGCATTCAACCTGTTCATAAGATGACATAGGGCTAGGTGAAGGAAAAATATGAATATCAGCTTGATCAAAATCTTTTGCAGCCTCTTACAAGTTTTAATGAACAGCGTTCAATTCATATTGTGTGGTCCACTTGAGTATTGTATCTGCCTAATTTTTTGTCATGGTTTGCATACTGACAGCTTCTGTTGTGAGGTGGCTTCTCACAGTTATCTGTGGGCCCATCATGATGTATGTGTCTTATTTATGTCTTTTATCCATTTTTTCAATCTATTTTATAGCATGAGTCCAAAATTACAAAAGATCTAATGCAAAATGAATAATCACCATTAAAAACTTCTTATGAACTACAAAATTTTTGGATTAAGCTGATATTTGTGTTTTCTCTTCACCTAGGGTGCCTGACCTAATCAGCAAGTTGGATGACAAATAAACATTAGAATGAGCCCTACGAAGTTTTTAATGACGGGCATTCAATTGTCACTATTCTTGTGATGTCTTTGAGATTTGGATCTTCCTAATTTTTCGGATCATGCTTTATAATGATTTGGAAAAGTAGATGGATAGCTTGGACAAAACACACACACCACACACACATACATACATACATACATACATACATACATACATATAATATATATATATATATAATATATATATATATAATATATATATATATATATATCATGTGGGGTCATAGAGCACCGTCACTGATGCATATTCTTTGCAACCACGCTGTCAATCTGTTTTAACAAGTCATTTTAGGACGTCCAAGAATGAAACAGATCCAAATCTTAGGCGGATCATACCACAGGAGCAATGGTGATCGACCATGTATCATTAAAAACTTCTTGGGAGGCACCAGGATGTTTATTTGCCATCAATCAGTTGATAAGGTCACAAAGGCTTGGATGAAGGGACCGAATACATATCAGCTTGATCCAAAACTTTTCCAACTCACAAGAAATTATTAACGGTAGAAAACCACTGTTTCCTGTAGTGTGGTCCTCCTAAGATGTGGATCTGCATCATTTTTTGAAAAAATAACCCAAAATGATATTTTAAAATGGATGGATGGCATGGATTTACAACACATACACCCTGGTGGGTCCCACAGTCATGGATCCACCGAAGCTGTTAGAAATTATACAGATTAATGTAATTTCTGTATAATATGGAAACCGAAAAATCACGATGATCAAAACCAAGGACAGGCTGAAGCACGTCTGAAAACGTTGTCCTTAAAGCATTATTTGCCCCTACTCAAGTGAATTGAGTAAGCTGATAGGTTACAGGCAAATTGCTTCTAGGATACGACGAGCCTGGTGTGGGTCTGCGTTCAGCAAACACGAAGGCCCACCTATTAGAACTCAATTACACAAATTCTGGCAGTATTACAATATAGAGAAAAATCCTAAAAGAAAAAAAAAAGAAAGAGAAAAAGTTTCTTTGGATTAAGACCACTGCACTGGTCAGTACTTCAGCCACTGGTTCAATTGAACTGTTCTAGACCACACCGTTTGTTTGTTCTTCTAGTAAAGGTTTAACCCTTACTGTCTTGCTGGAACTACTAGAGTATAGAAGAGGAGTAGTAGGCTGTCTCAGTTCGTATGGGTCTGCTGGAGTGGGTTTTGAGATGGATTGGAAACCCATCCAGGCCCTCCTTTTATAGGCTATGGTGGCTGGGGGTTATGGTCCAGGGAAATAAATCCCATGACCGTTTTCTAGCTGTTGGAGAAAACTAGCCATTTTCTGACTGTTGTGCATGGGCCATTAAGCTGCTGCATGTTGACTATTGTGAGACAGCAGCTAGCCGTTTTCTAGCTGTTGGCCGGGCTAGCCATGCAGTAATTACAGCTGGACCCTACACTAATGGCACAGCTGTTACAGATCTGCTGCAACAGGTCTATTTTTCCAGCTCTCTATATAATCAGAGTGACTCTCATTCAGTCCTTTAGATTTTCGTCCAACCAACCATCTGTCTCACATGCCCACACCCTCGCACTGAGCCCGAGCCCGAGCCCTAAATCGAGACCGAGACCGAGACCGAGACTGAGATTGAGACCGAGCCCGAGCCCGAGCCCGTGCCCGTGCCCGTGCTCGAGCTTGAGCCCGAGAGTGAGCGCGCGCGGGTGTTCCAATGCTACGCACTGGAACACGCAAGGTCTATAGTCCACGGACTAGGTAGGTAAATATTATAATACTCCACTATTATCATTTAAACCTCAGATTTTTCTCTTCCCTGTCCCATGTGGGACTATTCCCAAAAAACCCACAAACGGTATTTTTCAAACAAAATAATATATTATATATATTATTTTTATTATTAAAATATATTTAAAAATTAATATTTTTTCAACAATCCCCCACTTGATTTTTTTAAAATATATTTTTTCTCGGATAAACAATTCTGCCAGAATAATCAGCTTATATGCATAAAGAAAGATATCTTTCGATTTTATTCTTTCCTTAGTGTAAGTATCTCAAAACTCTGTCAAAATGATGTCAAAATGACTGGTAGCCGCAGCTTTGAACCAATTATTCCTAGATAACAAAGTTGGAGAAACCACACACATATTCGCTATGTGTTTGTTAGAGTTCCCACAATATTGTTCAGCACATTTAATGGCCATGTGCTTATCCTAATTCGTGAACGATCCCGAGATAAAACTCCTAACTCTCATGAGAGACGACATCATCTCTACGTTCATATAAGTGAAATCCTTCCAATGTCTCTGTTACTATAAGACACTTGTCCTATAGACTGGATTTCATTAAGAGTTCTCAGACTCAACCCTCTTTTGTAACGCTCAGCACTTATATATTATGGATGAGGTTTTATAATTTAGCGCTGAAAAACTTTCCACATATCAGTGACTTGTTTTTACCCATTAAACCCAAATTTAGAGATTTTCTAACTTCAGGTTGGGTTACCATCACTGGTAGAACTTTGGTTGAAGAGTTTCAACCCCATCCCTCTAGATGTAGCCTTTACTACCTCTCTCGGTAGAGGTTTAGTGAAAGGATCTGTTAGGTTGTTGCTTGATTTCACATACGAAATAACAATGATTCCATCTCGAATCAATTGTCTGACATAATCATGTCGAAGACTTATATATCTAGATTTACCATTATAAGTGCCGCTATAGGCTCTAGCTAATGTGGCTTCGTTGTCACAATGTAGTGACACAGCCGATATAGGCTTTCCACAGAAAGAAATTTCTAATAGAAGATCCTTAGTCACTCAGTCTCTTTGTTTGTTGCAGTCAGGGCTATGAATTCAGACTCCATAGTCGAGTGCGTTATGCAGGTCTGTTTCTTGGATCCCCAAGATACAACTGCATCTCCTAGGGTGAATACCCACCCTGTAGTAGACTTGTTGTCCTCTGCACTAGATATTCTGCTCGCATCGATATATCCTTCCAATACGGCAGGAAATTCTGAATAAAATAGTCTTAAGTCTTTGGTTGCTTTTAAGTAACCAAAGACTCTACTGATTGCATTCCAGTGTTCAGTACTGGGATTACTAGTAAACCTACTAAGTTTACTCACAGCATATGCGATATCAAGTCTAGTGCATTGCATAGCATACATAAGACTCCCTATAGTACTCGCATATTCTAATTGTGTAACGGTTCTTCCAGTATTTTCTTTTAGCTTGATACTTGGATCAAATGGAGTCTTTGTTTCTTTTATATTTAGATGGTTAAACTTGTTTAGTATTTTCTCAATATAATGAGATTGACACAAAGCATAACCCCCACAATGTTGTTTAACTTTGATACCTAAGATGGTATCAACTTGTCCAAGATCCTTCATTTTAAATACCGAAGATAGAAACCTCTTTGTTTCAGTCACACCTTCCATTTTATTACTTATTATTAACATATCATCAACATACAGACAAATAATAACGATACAACTACCATCTACTTTAGAATATATGCATTTGTCAGCTACATTATGCATGAAACCATGAGATAGTATTTTGGAATCAAACTTCTCATGCCACTATTTTGGTGCTTGTTTTAATTCATACAATGATTTGACTAATCTATACTTTGTTTTCATTTCTTGGTAGAACGAATCCTTCAGGTTGTTCCATGTATATCTCGTCATTGAGGTCACCGTTCAGGATTGCGGTCTTTACATCCATTTGGTGGATGTGAAGATGATGTATAGAAGCTAGCGCAAACAATATCCTAATGGATGTTATCCTAGCTACAGGTGAGTATGTGTCAAACTAATCTATTCCTTCTTTTTGTCTAAAATCCTTAGCTACTAATCGAGCTTTAAAGGTTTAGATAATCTCATCAGTGTGATATTTCTTCCTAAATACCCACTTACAACCTATGGGTCTAGAACCTGGAGGTAAGTTAACTAGTTCCCATGTTTGATTTGATAGTATGGATTCCATTTCATCGTTTATAGCTTCTTTTCAGAAAGTTACGTCTCTAGAGGATATATCCTCTTTATATGATTTATGATCATCTTCTATAGTCATTACTATAGGTATTTGTCTTATAACATTTTCTATCTGCTTTTATAAGATGGAAAACGATGCGTTGTGAGTTTATGTAGTCATCTCTTAGACTCTTCTCTATTCTTGTTCTTTGACTCCTACGAGGTTCAGTAGGAGCTTCCACTATCTGTGGAGTTGGGCTATCTGGTTCTCTAGTAGGAGTTTGGATTTCATTATCCTTTGACTCCAAGGATAGTGAGTTCTCAAAGAACTCAACATCTCTTGATTCTAATATCGTATTAGATTCTATGTCTAAAAGTCTATAAGCTTTACTATTTTGTGCATACCCTACGAAGGCGCACTTAATAGCTCTTGGTCCTAACTTAGTTCTTTTTGGATCAGGGGTTCTGCAGTATGCAAGACACCCCCACACTTTTAAATATCCTAGGTTAGGTTTTCTGCCTCTCCATGTTTCATATGGAGATATTTTATACTTTTTAGACGGTATTCTATTTAGAATATGGCATGCTGCAAGCAGTGCCTCACCCCCATAGACTTAGTGACAACTTTGCTCTTATCAGTATTGAGTTGACCATTTCTACTAATGTTCTATTCTTCCTTTCAGCTATTCCATTTTATTGAGGTGTGTATGACGCTGTACATTGATGTATCAGTCCATGTTCTTCACAAAAGCTATCAAATTCATTGGAAAAGTATTCTTCTCCTCTATCGCTACGGAGAATTTTTATTTTCTTATTTAGTTGATTCTCTACTTCTGCTTTATATATTTTAAACATGTTCAATGCTTCATCTTTGCTTTTTAATAGGTACACATACACATATCTAGAGCAATCATCTATAAAGGTTATGAAGTACCGTTTACCTCCACGAGTAAGAATGCCGTTTAACTCACAGATATCACTGTACACAAGATCCAATACTCGAGACGATCTTTCAACACTTGGAAAATGTTTCTTTGTCATTTTGGATCATATGTACATCTCACATTTACTAGTTTCATTATTTGTGTATGAGATTAAATCATTCTTAGCCATGAACTTCAAGGTACTATACCCTATATGGGCTAGTCTATCATGCCACAATCCAGCGGATTCAACCATATACGCAGAAGTATTACTTTCATTCAAAGAAAACTTAATCATTCCGTTACAAGCATATTCCTTTCCAACAAAATTTTCATTTTTAGACAGAATCAGTTTACCTGACTCGTACACCACCCTTATACCTGGTTTTTCCAGAAGATCCCCAGAAACTAAGTTTCGCCTCATGTCTGGGACGTGCAATACATTAGTCAGAATCACTTTCTTCCCAGAGGTGAATATCAGTTCGACAGTTCTTTTGCCGACGACCTTCGATCGGACTTCATTACCCATTTCGACTTCTTGACCATCGGTCAATTCCTCATAGGTTTTGAAGGCTGATTTATTGTAGCACACATGTACTGTAGCGGCAGTATCATACCACCAACCTGGAACTTTGCCTTGGATGGTATTTACCTCAGTGATCATGTCCACAATATCGCCTTCTTTTACTGCACTTGCCTCTTGTTTATATTTGCGATATCGGCATACTCGAGCATAGTGCCCGGTTTTCCCACAGACATGGCATGGGCCTTTGAACTTTTCATTCTTCTTTTGGGCATTTTTCTTGAATTTTCCTTTATTGGGTTTCAGGGAATTGTCCTTCTCGGAATGTTTGTTATTAGAATTATCTACTGCATGTACCTTGGACGAGGCATTCCCATTATTATTCTTTCTGTCGCGGTTACGATATTCTTCCTCAATTTTGAGGTGTTTCTAGATTTGCTTCAGTGTGTAGTCCTTAGTTTTATGCAGCAACTTCTTTCTATAATCTTTCCACATCGGTGACAACTTGACGATTATAGCCCCGACTTGGAATGATTTAGGAAGATCAATCTTTATAGCTTTGATATTGTTTACTAGTAGTTGTAGTTCTTGGATTTAGGATAGCAGTGGTTTGTTATCTACCATGTTAAAGTCAAAATACCTGGCGATGAGAAACTTGTTGATGTCTTCTTCTTCAGCCTTGTTTTAAACTCAAGAGCGGCTTAGTTCTCCTTTGCTGATGAAGTCTGTTGGTACAGATTGTACAGACGGTTGGAGAGAGCGTTCAGAATGTGTCCTCGACACAAGAGTTCATCTTCGGCTCGTTTAGTGCGGGCAGCCACCTGTTCAGGTGTGTCTTTGTCAGATGCTTCAGGTAACACTTGCGTATTTGGATCTAATATGTAGTAGATCTTCAACGCCGTCAGGAGAAATTTCAGCTTGTCTTGCCATCTTGTAAAATTAGTTCCATCGAACCAATCAAGACGTATCAAGTCCTGATTCATCAGCTTGATAGATGAAATACTGTCGGCTTCCATCAATTTAACGCTTGAAGATTGTTAGAAATTATACAGATTAATGTAATTTCTGTATAATATAGAAACCGAAAAATTACGATGATCAAAACCAAGGACAGGCTGAAGCACGTCTGAAAACACTGTCCTTAAAGCGTTATTTGCCCCTACTCAAGTGAATTTAGTAAGCTGATAGGTTACAGACAAATTGCTTCTAGGATACGACGAGTCTGATGTGGGTCTGCATTCAGCAAACACGAAGGCCCACCTATCGGAACTCAATTACACAATTTCTGGCAGTATTACAATATAGAGAAAAATCCCAAAAGAAAGAAAAAGAAAGAAAAAGTTTATTTGGATTAAGACCACTGCACTGGTCAGTACTTCAACCACTGGTTCAGTTGAACTGTTCTAGACCACACCGTTGGTCTGTTCTTCTAGTAAAGGTTCAACCCTTATTATCTTGCTAGAACTACTGGAGTATAGGAGAGGAGTAGTAGGCTGTCTCAGTTCGTATAGGTCTGCTGGAGTGGGTTTTGAGATGGATTGGAAACCCATCCAGGCCCTCCTTTTATAGGCTATGGTGGTTGGGGGTTATGGTCCAGGAAAATAAATCCCATGACCGTTTTCTAGCTGTTGGAGAAAATTAGCCGTTTTCTGACTGTTGTGCATGGGCCATTAAGCTGTTGCATGCTGACTGTTGTGAGACAGCAGCTAGCCATTTTCTAACTGTTGGGCTAGCCATGCAGCAGTTACAGCTGGACCCTACACTAATGGCACAGCTGTTACAGATTTGCTGCAACAGGTCTATTTTTCCAGCTCTCTATATAATCAGAGTGACTCTCATTCAGTCCTTTAGATTTTCGTCCAGCCAACCATCTGCCTTAGCCACTAGTCGCACCGCGACTCGCACACGTCTCGCTCCGGTTCGCGAAGGGAGCGACCCTCTGTGAAGTGCAAAGTGCGCCACTAGCGCCTCTACAGCTACACTGCCTCACATGCCCACGCCCTCGCACCGAGCTTGAGCCCGAGACCGAGCCCGAGCCCGAGCCCAAGCCCGAGCGCGCGCACTGGAACACGCAAGGTCCATAGTCCACGGACTAGGTAGGTAAATATTATAATACTCCACTATTATCATTTAAACCTCAGATTTTTCTCTTCCCTTTCCCATGTGAGACTATTCCCCAAAAACCCACAAACGGTATTTTTCAAACAAAATAATATATTATATATATTATTTTTATTATTAAAATATATTTAAAAATCAATATTTTTTCAACAGAAGCTACACCATGTTTCAAGCGCTCGCCGTCGGGTCCTTACTCTTGCTCAAGGAGTTTCAACACCTGGTCAAGGGTTGAGTACCCATAAGTAGTGAAATCCCATTAAGGCCTGAGTGTGTGAGGGTATGTGTGCGTGTGTAAAAAAAAAAAAGAAGTAAAGGTACATGATGTATGGCAACAGTAGGCCATATCTACACTATTTATCCATTTTCCAATATCATTTCAGGTCATGAGCCTAAAATTAAGGCACATTCATCAATTAAGTAGACCACAACATAAAAGAATAAGGATTGAATGTCTACCATTGAAAACTTCTTAGTGGCCACAAGTTTTTTTTCTACATCTCGTTGGATGACAAATAAACATAACGGAAAAAAGGTTTTAACAGTGGAAATCATTATCCCGCTACTTTTTGTGGTGTGGGTACACTAGCGCTTTGGATTTGTCTCATTTTTGGTCTCATAACCTAGTCAAATGGATAGACGATGCGGATATAATACATATATTATGGTAGGTCGACAAAACTTAGTGATGTCAACACACCACTCAGGTTGGTGGTGTATGGTGTGTGTTACAGCACGCAATTGCCTAACCATACGCCTTTAAATGCACGGTGGAGGGGTTGCGGATTTCGTGGGAAAGCCTTGTGAGTCTAAAACTTAAGTAGGCCCTGTGAAAAGAAATTCAGAGGGAGTTTCCTATGGTTGAAACCTTCCTGGGATCTACCGTGGTGTTAATATGCCATTCAAACAGTTTATAAGGTCACTCCCACCAGGATGAAGTGAAAACACTGAAAACATGGCGTGATTTAAAAATCACCAGGATGAAGTGAAAACACTGAAAACATGGCATGATTTGAAAATATATGGCCATACGAAATGTTTAAAACAGTGGTCAGTGAGTCACACTTTTTTTGTAGCATGTTTTAAAATGGTCTCTCAAAATGGATGCACGGTGTGGATTTCTCACCAACATCACACTGGCCCACTAGCATCCCAGCGATAACACCATAGTGGGTTACCCTTACTGCGTGGGCAATATTTATTAATGTGTTATATATCGACACCGCCCATCCATTTCTCAACTCATTGAGGAGGTTATTCCAAAACTTAATGAGATACAAATCTCCCGTTGACCACACCATTGAGATAAGTGGTGAATTACTATAAAAAGCTTTTTGTAGGCAACAAAAGTTTTCGATCAAGATGATCTTTGTATTTCCCTTCATCCAGGTCTAGTTGACCTTATCAATAGGTTGGATGGAAGATAAATATTACCTATCTGCGTACCGTGGGCCTTGGAAAGTTTTCAATGGCGAAAGTTCAATCATCGCTTTCCTGCGATGTGGTCCACCTGAGATTTAGATCTACTTAATTTTTATCCACCTAAGATTTGTATATATCTACTTAATTTTTAGGATAAAGTCCTAAAATAGTATAGAGAAATGGATGGACAACATAGATATGAAATACATCATTAAGGTGGGCCCCACGGTTAGTTAGGGTAACACCCATTAAGGTGTTAGTGGGTACCACCTAATCTGATCATAACTTAAAATGATATGGAAAAACAGATGAATGGTGCAGATATAGAATAAACATGTCAAGGTGGGCCCCATGGTAAGAGCCCCACCATCTTTGGTGAGGCTTGGATCTCACCTAATCCATTCCCAACCAGGAGCCGGAGGTGATGGATGAAAATTTTAAATGATCAAAGGTTTAAAAAAGTCTAACTACTTAAGATTATTATTATTTTTTAATCCACTTTCGGCTGTCTGTCTTATTATAATTGAAACATCACCTGTATTGTTAAAACAATGGTAGGTATTTTTAAAAGCGTGCAGCCCTTTTGGTAACGGTAGCTCACTTGATAATTTTAGCCCAAGGCTGTACTGGGCCACTCATCATTAGCCGTGTCTAAACTCATCTGAGCACTGCCCTAGATTTCAAGCCCAGTCTTAACCTCAGGCCAAGTTTAAGGCACAAGCATTGGGCCTATCCGCCCCATTGCCACCCAGGCACACCACCCTACACTACGTGAAAAATGGAAAAAAAATGACGGATTTAGAGATGGTTCTGGACCGTCTCTAAAATTGCTTGGTTTAAAGACGCTTTAGAGACGGCCGTAAACCGTCTCTAAACTTTTAGACGGCTCTTGACCGTCCCTAATATTGTCTTAAAAAGTTGTCCAAAAATCATTTAAGACAGTCGCTGACTGTCTTATATGCGGTAATCTGAGACTGTCAACGACCGTCCGTATTAGAGACGGTCCTTGACCATCTTATATGCGGCCATCTGAGACGGTCATTGGCCGTCCGCATTAGAGACGGTCATTGACCATCTTTTACTTGTAATCTGAGACTGCCAAAGACCGTCTCTATTAGAGACGGTCCTTAGCCGTCTTATATCCATGTGAAAGATAGTCTCTATTAGAGACAGTCAAAGACCGTCTCTGTTGGAGACGGTCCTAGACCGTCTCTAATGCTCAGTTTAATTTTGAAAATTAGAGACGGTCTAGGAGCGTCTCTATTAGATACTGTGAAGGACCGTCTCTAATGATTAGGTCAAATATTAAGTTGGAAGACCGTAGTGAAAAATTAGACACGGTCCCAGACCGTGTCTATTAGAGATTATCATTGCCCCTCCCTATTATGCTCAAGTCAAAAATTAAAAAGCTCAAAAAAAATTATGAATTTTGAAAAAAAAAAGTTGAGAAGCTTAGAAAAATAATTAACAATGTTTAAGAAAATTTAAATTTTGGAAAAAAAAAACCGTGATTTTATAGAAATCTAGATTTTGAAAAAAAAAATTAAGAACTTCGAATAATGTTGATAATTTGAAAAAAAAAATTCGATAAAAAATGATATTTTGAAAAAGAAATTTTAAAAAATTAAATAAATTTGTGAAAGAAATTGACAAATTGTAAGAAAACATATATTTTAAAAAAGAAAACTAGATTTTGTATTTTGACAAGAAAAATTAAAAAGCTATATAACAAAAGTGATATTTTGAAAAAGAAAATTTAAAAAATTAAATAAAATTGTGAAAAAATTGACAAATTGTAAAAAAATATATATTTTAAAAAAGAAAACTAAATTTTGTATTTTAACAAGAAAAATTGAAAAGTTAGATAACAAAAGTGAGATTTTGATGATGTGTTGTATATCTTTGCCGCCCCGATGTTTCTCCAACCCATTTCTGGGCGAGGTAATAATGTAAAAATGTTTTAATTTTAAAAAATTTTTGTTGGTAAAAATGTGTGTATATATATATATATATATATATATATATATCATATGAATGAAAATTTTTATATTACCAAAACTTGAAAACCCAAACCTCAACCCGATCCCGAACCCGAACCCGATTTCCTAAACTTAAACCTTAACCTATTCTCAATTCCCTAAACCTATATAGCTTATAACCTTAACCTTAACCTTATCCTTAACCTAAACCTGAACTAGAACCTAAATATATTCTCAAATCCCTAAACGTACACCTACACCTAATCTTAATCTCAACTCCCTAACCTAAACCTAAACCTAAACTTGAAAACCCAAACCTAAACCCAATCCCGAATCTGAACCCGAATTCTTAAACCTAAACCTTAACCTATTTTCAAATCCCTAAACCTAAACCTACACCTAATCCTAATCTCAACTCCCTAACCTAAACCTAAACCTAAACTTGAAAACTCAAACCTAAACCTGATCCCGAACCTGAACCCGATTTCCTAAACCTAAACCTTAACCTATTCTCAATTCCCTAAACCTATAGTTTATAACCTAAACCTAAACCTTAACCTTAACCTAAACCTAAATCTGAACGTATAACCTATAACCTAAATATATTCTCAAATCCCTAAACCTACACCTACACCTAATCCTAATCTCAACTCCCTAACCTAAACCTAAACCTAAACTTGAAAACCCAAACCTAAACCCGATCCCGAACCCGAACCCGATTTCCTAAACTTAAACCTTAACTTATTCTCAAATCCCTAAACCTAAACCTACACCTAATCCTAATCTAAACTCCCTAACCTAAACCTAAACTTGAAAACCCAAACCTACACCTGATCCCGAACCTGAACCCGATTTCTTAAAGCTAAACCCGATTCCGAACCCGAACCCGAACCCGATTCCCTAAACCTAAACCTTAACCTATTCTCAACTCCCTAAACCTAAACCTAACCTAAACCTAAACCTTAACTTAAACCTATAACCTTAACCTAAACCAAAACTTATGACCTAAAACATAAATGTATTCACAAATCCCTAAACCTAAACCTACATCTAATCCTAATCTCAACTCCCCAACCTAAACCTAAACCTAAACTTGAAAACCCAAACCTAAAACCCGATCCCGAACCCGAACCTTAATTTTCTAAACCTAAACCTTAACCTATTCTCAAATCCCTAAACTTAAACCTACACCTAATCCTAATCTAAACTCCCTAACCTAAACCTAAACCTAAACTTGAAAACCCAAACCTAAACCCATTCCCGAACCCGAACCCGAATTCTTAAACCTAAACCTTAACCTATTTTCAAATTCCTAAACCTAAACCTATACCTAATCCTAATCTCAATTCCCTAACCTAAACCTAAACCTAAACTTGAAAACCCAAGCCTAAACCCGATCCCGAACACGAACCCGATTTCTTAAACCTAAACCTTAACCTATTCTTAATTCCCTCAACCTATAGCTTATAACCTAAACCTAAACCTTAACCTTAACCTAATCCTAAACCTGAACGTATAACCTAGAACCTAAATATATTCTCAAATCCCTAAGCCTACACCTACACCTAATCCTAATCTCAACTCCCTAACCTAAACCTAAACTTGAAAACCCAAACCTAAACCCGATCCCGAACCCGAACCCGAACCCTATTTCCTAAACCTAAACCTTAACCTATTCTCAAATCCCTAAACCTAAACCTACACCTAATCCTAATCTAAACTCCCTAACCTAAACCTAAACCTAAACTTGAAAACCCAAACCTAAACCCGATCTCGAACCCGAACCCGAACCCGAACCCGATTTCCTAAAGCTAAACCCGAACCCGATTCCCTAAACCTAAACCTTAACCTATTCTCAACTCCTTAAACCTAAACGTAAACCTAAACTTAAACCTTAACCTAAACCTATAACCTTAACCTAAACCAAAACCTATGACCTAAAACCTAAATGTATTCTCAAATCCCTAAACCTAAACCTACACCTAATCCTAATCTCAACTCCCTGACCTAAACCTAAACCTAAACTTGAAAACTCAAACCTAAAACCCGATCCCGAACCCGAACCCGAACCCGATTTCCTAAACCTAAACCTTAACCTATTCTCAAATCCCTAAACCTAAACCTACACCTAATCCTAATCTAAACTCCCTAACCTAAACCTAAACCTAAACTTGAAAATCCAAACCTAAACCCAATCCCTAACCCGAACCCGAATTCTTAAACCTAAACCTTAACCTATTTTCAAATTCCTAAACCTAAACCTACACCTAATCCTAATCTCAATTCCCTAACCTAAACCTAAACCTAAACTTGAAAACCCAAACCTAAATCCGATCCCGAACACGAACCCGATTTCCTAAACCTAAACCTTAACCTATTCTCAATTCCCTAAACCTATAGCTTATAACCTAAACCTAAACCTTAACCTTAACCTAAACCTGAACCTATAACCTATAACCTAAACCTAAAACCTAAATATATTCTCAAATCCCTAAACCTACACATACACCTAATCCTAGTCTTAACTCCCTAACCTAAATCTAAACCTAAACTTGAAAACCCAATCCTAAACCCGATCCCGAACCCGAACCCGATTTCCTAAACCTAAACCTTAACCTATTCTCAATTCCCTAAACTTATAGCTTATAACCTAAACCTAAACCTTAACCTAAACCTAAACATAATCCTAAACCTTAACCTATTCTCAAATTCATAAACCTACATCTACACCTAATCCTAATCTAAACTCCCTAACCTAAACTTAAACCTAAACTTGAAAACCCAAGCCTAAACCCGATCCCGAACCCGAACCCGATTTCCTAAACCTAAACCTTAACCTATTCTCAAATCCCTAAACCTAAACCTACACCTAATCCTAATCTAAACTCCATAACCTAAACCTAAACCTAAACTTGAAAACCAAACCTAAAACCCGATCCTGAACCCGAACCCGATTTCCTAAACCTAAACGTTAACCTATTCTCAAATCCCTAAACCTAAACCTACACCTAATCCTAATCTAAACTCCCTGACCTAAACCTAAACCTAAACTTGAAAACCCAAACCTAAACCCGATCCCGAACCCGAACCCGATTTCCTAAACCTAAGCCTTAACCTTTTCTCAATTCCCTAAACCTATATAACTTATATCCTAAACCTAAACCTTAACCTTAACATAGACCTAAACCTGAACCTATAACCTAAATATATTCTCAAATCCCTAAACCTACACCTACACCTAATCCTAATCTTAACTCCCTAACCTAAACCTAGATCTAAACTTGAAAACCCAAACCTAAACCCGATCCCGAACCCGATTTTCTAAACCTAAACCTTAACCTATTCTCAATTCCTTAAACCTATAGCTTATAACCTAAACCTTAACCTAAACATAAACCTTAACCTATTCTCAAATTCCTAAACCTACACCTATACCTAATCCTAATCTAAACTCCCTAACCTAAACCTAAACCTAAACTTGAAAACCCAAACCTAAACCCGATCCCGAACCCGAACCGGCCGAGCCCGATTTCCTAAACCTAAACCTTAACCTATTCTCAAATCCCTAAACCTAAACCGACACCTAATCCTAATCTAAACTCTCTAACCTAAACCTAAACCTAAACTTGAAAACCCAAACCTAAACCCAATCCCGAACCCGAACCTGAATTCTTAAACCTAAACCTTAACCTATTATCAAATCCCTAAACCTACACCTACACCTAATCCTAATCTCAACTCCCTAACCTAAACCTAAACCTAAACTTGAAAACCCAAACCTAAAACCGATCCGGAACCCGAACCCGATTTCCTAAACCTAAACCTATTCTCAATTCCCTAAACCTATAGCTTATAACCTAACCTAAACCAAAACTTATTTATATGTATTATGCGTGGATGAATGTAATGTGGATAAGATTTGTTTGGATGGATGTAGTTTATGTTTGGATGGATTTACGTAGTTTAGGTTTAGATGGATGTGAATGTGATGAAATGTGGATAAGATTGTTTTCTTACTTACGAAATTAAACTTATATGTATTATGCGTGGATGAATGTAATGTGGATAAGATTATTTGTTTGGATGGATGTAGTTTATGTTTGGATGGATTTACGTAGTTTGGGTTTAGATGGATGTGAATGTGAATGTAATGAAATATATTGTATAACAAGTGCATATCAGGAAGAATACTGTAACATGTCAAATTTGAAAATGTCCTTTAAGGGTCATAAGAGACGGCCCGTAGCAGTCCATTTAAAGGACGGTCCATGACCGTCCTTTTAAAGGACGGTCTATAACCGTCCTTTGAAGGTTCATAAGAGACGGTCCATGACAGTCTTTTTTAAGGACGGTCCATGACCGTCCTTTAAATGAACTGCTATAGGCCGTCCTTTGAAGGCTCATACGAGACGGTCCATGACATCCTTTTTAAGGACGGTCTATAGCCATCCTTTGAAGGCTCATAAGAGACGGTCCATAGCCATACTTTTTAGGCTCATAAGAGACGGTCCATGACAGTCCATTTGAAGGACGGTCCATGACCGTCTTTTTTTCGTCAATAAGAATGACGGTTTTCAACTGTCCTTTAAGTAATAGGACACGTCAAAATTTGACTGCCTATGCGACGGTCCATGACCGTCCTTTTTGGTCATTTGAGACGATTTTAGACCGTCCTTTTTTCGCTGTTTTGGCGTAGTGCTAACTCTGTATGTTGATGCATTGAATGCTATTGTGCCGCTGTGATATGTGTGTTTTATATCTATGCAGTCCATCCATTTTATCAGCTCATTTTAAGGCATGAACTAACAAATGAAGTAATCCTAAGTTTAAGTGAATCACATCACAAGAAAGAGTGGAGATGTTGACTACATTGATGTCTACATTAATGTTCATTTGTTGGAAATGGATTGCATCAAGTTATGTGAGACTCACTATGATCTAAGCGTTATATCAACATCCTCCGTTCATTTTAAGAGATTATTTTAAAACACATGCTTAAAATCTTGGTATATTTGAATCTAGATTAGACCACACTATATAAACTAATGAAGATTGAACATCTAACATTGAAAACTTCTCAAGTTAACACAACGTTTTGGATTTAATATTTGTATTTTTCCATCTAGTTTTGTGTGACCTAATGAATATGTTGGATGACAAATAAACATCATAGTGGGCCCTAGGAAGGTTTCAATGGCCGGAATCAGTGTCCCCACTACTTTCAATGGTGTAGTCCACTTGAGCTTTGAATCTGTCTCATTTTTGGGATCATAATATAACAAGATCTTGTCAAATGGATGAACAATGTTGATATAATGCGTACATCATTGTGGAGCCAACATAACTTGGTGACGTTAACACTTCCCCACCATCCAACATGCTAGTTAGGTCACACATGTAAAACAATCGAATATTAGCTTATTCAAAAAAAATTTTCAATGATAGGTGTTCAATTCTTAGTTTGCTTGGGCTTTACAAATTTTAAATTTGTCTCCCTCTCTAAGCTGGCTCCAATGGTAGACTGAGTGAAAGATACCTCGCTCCAACACCGAGGTCTTGACATCGATTCCCTAGTGGGGTTGGCTAACGGTGAAGTGTGATCTGACAGTGGGTGTCCTAACAAGCTTTTTTTTTTTAAAAAAAAGTTGAGCTGAAAAATAAATTGGACAGATAGCATGGATAAAGCATATTGCATATATATCATAGTGGCCGGGCCACACATCTTCACACCACAGTAAAAGGTGGTGAGCACCTTGCCACAAAATACGCATCCCAAAAACTCATTTTAGCTAATAGGTGGGGGACGCCCATTTATCCAAATCGCTACTGAAGTGATGTCACTAAGCTCTGTAGACCCCACCATGATGCATGTGTTGTATCCATATTGTCCATCCATTTGGAGAGATTGTTTTATGGTATGGGCAAAAGAATGAGATAGATCTAAAGTTCAAGTGGACCCCACCATGGAAAACGGTGGGGATAGTGACATCCACCGTTCAAAACTTCTTAGGGGCCACGGAAGTTTCCGATCAAGCTGATATTTTTGTTTTCACTTCATCTATGTCTATGTTAACTTATGAATAGGTTGGATCTCAAAAATACATCATGGTGGGCCTTATAAATGTTTCAATGGTAGGTGTGACTCCTCCCACGGTTTTCTGTGGTGGGTCCACTTGAACTTTAGTTCTATTTCATTCTTTTTCTCATGTCATTAAACAATCTTTACAAATGGTTGGACGGCATGGATACAACACATGCATCATGCTGGGTCTACAGAGCTTGGTGACGCCACTTCGGTAGCCATTTGGCTTTGACCTTGTCAGTATCTACTCGGCGCCACAGCTTTTTTTTTTTTTTTTTTGGGGTTAGTTTGTTATTACACACCCATGTTAGCCACCCTCAATGGGGATCGATACTCAAGTGTTGAAACGAGGTATCTCCACTCAGTCGTCTGCCAGTTGAGTTATGTATATGGGTGTCTCGGCCTCCACACCTGGGTGACAAGAGCTGTACTAAAATAAATTATTCCTAATTCTATACATTTAAGTTGTATTTTGGTGAAACTTAAAATTAATTTTATTCTGGTTTAGTTTATTGATAATTTAAATAAATGATGATCTTTTAATACGTAATTATTATTAATTAAAATGAGATTAACTCATTTTCAAGTGTCACTCAAATGGACCTGCCCGTATCGAGGTGGCTAGATACCAACAGTGCTATGTGGGTCCATCATGATATATTTATTTGATCGTCTCTTTCATCTATTTTTCTTAATAATTTCTACTTTAAAATTTATCTGTCATCTAAACCATTGATGGACGAAGGGAAAACACAAATATTGGCTTCATCTAAAACCTTTTTAGCCTTTGAAAAGTTCTTAATGGTAGGCATTCAATCGCTACCATTTCCTGTCGTCTAGTCCACCAGAGATTTGGCCTAAAATGATATGGAAAAAATGGATGAATGGCAGGGATGAAATACATACATTACACGGTGGGCCCACAGAGCACCGTTTAGTAGGGACGCGTATTGCGTCCTACTCCCGCAGCTGGAAACGAGCATGAGATTTTAGTGTCCACCGTGATGTATGAGTCTTATCCACACCGTCCATTTATTTTTTCGTATCATTTTAGGTAATATGTCCAAAAATGAGATATCCAAGGCTCAAGTGGACTACACAATGGGGATTAAACTTTTACGGTTGAAAAATTTTTGGGAGCCACAGAATTTTCGGATGGAGCTGATATTTGTGTTTTCTTTTCATCCAGGTCTACGTAACTTTATGAATAGGTTGGATGGAAAATAAACATCATGGTGGGCCCTAGAAAAGTTTCAACGGTGGGAATCATGATCACCGCTGCTTTCTGTGGTGCGGTCCACTTGAGCCTTGGATTTCCCTCATTTTTGGTCATATGCCCTAAAATGATATGAAAAAATAGATTAACGGTGTGGATAAAACCCATGCATCACGGTGGCTACTCAAAGCTCCTGCCCGTTCCCAGTTGGAGTCTGGCGGGGTGGGACGCAATCTCACCCCCCCTTATGACTTATGAGCGAAAACGCAGATAAAACGAGGACAGAGGGAGGAAGACGAGGGCTTCAACGGAGCGTGGGAACATACCTCGAGAATATCCGGATCGCTTAGGTCGCCTGCCCCCTATGATACGATCCTCGTCCATATGTATTTTATATTTTACTCCACTCCATTTTGTACAATCGGGCCTATGGTTCGGTAATCTAGACCATTCATTAGATGGTACCGTCATGGATGGAATAGGTCTCATTTTTTTTTTTCTAGATAGAGACATCTCAAGCATCCAATCTCTCTCGCTCTCTATCTCTGTTGAATTTGGAACGTTGTCTGTATTTATTCTTACTATCTATTTGCAGGCCTAAGAAGGAAGGGTCAGGATTGTCCCATCAGGATGATTTCCCCAACATAGTTTATTCATATCATGCGAATCAGATCAACGACCCAGATCACTAAAACATCGAGGCACATGTACAAAATGAAGGCTGAAGGTTGTGAACGCATATTCCTATGCCGCTATAGCATATCGAGTAAACTATGTGGGGCCCACTTTGACGTATGTGTTTTATCTACGCCATTCATCCGTTTTACAAGCTCATTTTAGGATACGGCATAAAAATTGAAGCATATACAAAGCTCAAGAAGACCACACCAATGGAAAACAATGTGAATTGAATGCTACTGTTGAAAAATTATTAGGGCTACAGAAGTTTTGAATTAAGCTGATATTTCTGTTTTCCCTTACATCCATGCCTCTGTCACCTTATAAACAGTTTGGATGACAAATAAACATCCTTGTAGCCTAGGAAGGTTTCAATGGTGGACATCATTATCTCCACCGCTTTATGTGGTGTGGTCCACTTGAAATTTAGATATAATCAGATTTTGGGCTTATGCCCTAAAATGAACAGATAAAACTTATGAACGGCGTGGATAATATATATACGTCATTACAGGCCCCACAGAATTTACTCAGTATGCTACAGAACGGATAGACGATCCTAACCGTCGTCGAGACGGTAAACGGCTAAGTACATACGACATCTGAGTACTGCACAAGATGCTCCCCTCCTCCTCGTGGGAGCGGATTAGGTAAGATCCCGGCCTCACCCAAGACGGACCGGCTCTTACGTGGGGCTAACCTTCGATGTGTGTATTTTATATCCACTCCGTACATCCGTTTTTTCAGATTATTTTAGAGAATTATCAAGAAAATGAAGCAGATCCAATTATCAGGTGGGCCATAAGAAGCTTTTAATGATAGGACGTTCAATCACCACTGTTTCTTAGAGTATGGTCCACCTGAGATTTGGATCTTCTTTATTGTTTGAATAATATCCTAAAATCACCTGAAAAATCGGATGGACGAGGTGGATATAGAATACACATATTGGGGCCACGGTAAGCCGCTCCTTCTTGGGTAAGGCCGGTGTCTCACCTAATCCACTTCCCTCCCCTGCACCACTCATCAGGTGGGACATCCGTATATGAAAAGAAAGGACGATGATGGGGTACTTGCCAACGGCCCATCATTCAATGCACATGTGCGACCTGCTGATGAGTTCACGAGTTTCAAATATGCAGATGTTCCACGTGATTGCCTGGTTGACACGTGTGCTTAAGGTGCATGATGGATGGCAGCAGTGGGCCCGGCTGGCCCAGCCCTTGTCCACTAAGCCCTGGGAGATGAAGATGCCCTGCCCTGACAAGGGCAAGCCAGAACGGTATGGATGAATATTTTAAATAATCAAAGGCTTGAAATGGTCTAGATTATTTATTTATTTATATTAAGGAAAGATTATTGAAACATCCCCGTATGGCCGTATCTTTAAACTTCATATGTATGGTGAATTCGAACAGTGGCCAAGTATTTTAAAGCATCCAGTCAGTCTTTTGGTGGCTCGCTTGATAATTTGAGCTAAAGGCTGGATTGGTACACATCATTGGCCGGGCCTAACCCAAGCTGAACACTGGCTAAGATTTTAAGCCCGGGTCTGACCATTGGGCCAAGTGATGGCTAGGATCATCACTATGGTTTGGCTTGATATCTTACATCCACAGGAAAAGAAGAGAGAAGGATTTCTTATTCACAGTTGTACCAGAGCACCTCAATATACAGAGACAAGAAATTTCTAAGTTAAGGAAAGAACAAAATAGCACATCCCAGACACAGTATATTCCACATTAACACCACTCATAAATATAGAGAGATAATCTTTCCTTCTCCACACCATTATTGCTACCCTAGGTAGCACAGAATAGAGTATAATAGAAACATAAATCAAGGCCCACCATGTGGTGAATCTACAGTGGATGACCGACTGTTCAAAAGCCATACTGATGATCCTGGCCATCACTTGGCTGTAGTTCCCCTCTAACACTTTTTTATTTTTTATTTTTTATTTTTATACTTCCTATTATTGATTTAGAGTTCACTTATTGGGTTGGTTTTGAACCCCCGGCCAGTCAGCACGTCAATTGATCACGTGTCACCCACTGTAGGGTCCACCAGATCTACGGTCCAAACAGCTTGATCATGTGTCATCCACTGGATCTACGGTCCAGATTCATGCATATTCATGGTGCGTTCAGTGGCTCAAAAACTGGTAAGTTGGTTAAAATTACAGTTACAAAGACAAGATTCCTACCACCACCCCAACTTCAGGGCTGATTTGATAATGGTAAATTGTTGCATTTTTGGGAATGGCAAAGGAGGTCATTTGGTGGGTGGTAAACACCATTTATTTATTTATTTAATTTTACCCACCCAATGGTCACTTGATCTCAAATCACAGTGTTGAAATACAATCTATCTACCACCGAGCCAATGAAACCATAATTATTTGTGTTAATGTGAAATAAAAGGCTCAAATGCAAATGTTAAAAACAGTAAGATATTCAAAAGTAAGCTTACTTTTATTGCTCACTTACAAAATTTAGGATTTTTGAAAATATGACACTTTTATAGCACATCTGAGGCTCAAAATTTCTTATTTTTGTCTCAAATATTATTTAATGGGTTTATTATAATGATTATTTCCAATGTAACGTATATTAAGTTATGGTATGAAAACTGTTTCATTCATTCCAAATACTGGCATCCAACCAAAGTTTAGAGTATTCCAATTGAGATCATTTTCATTTTACATGTGATTTGGATTCCAATGTATTTTACTTACAAGCATCCAAACCAGCACCAAGAAACATTCAACTTGGGTCCTCTTGATGTACGTCCAGTAGCTCTCGCACGCGTCTCACCTCAGCACGTGCGAGTACGCCTGTAGTAAAAGCGGGCGCGGCGTCTCTCGCCACCTCGCCTCCCTCGTGCCCTCGACCGGATTTCATATATTTCTGTCTCTCGTTGTCGGGTTTTTCTTAGTTCCGAATATCCGAATCAAAGAATAAATTTCGAATCTTCTACAATTTTCTAATCCAGAGAGAGAAGACATGAATGACTATTGGATAACGCTCTCTTTCATTCCCATCACGTACCGTCACAACTCCCATCCATTTTGATTCTATGTTCTTCATCTTCTTCCTTTCATCATCACTACAAGTAGTACTACTTTCTTCTGAAATTCCACATGCTAATTTCTCATTCGATCGATCGTGTCGTAGAACCCAATTCCCAAATTGTGATGGATAATAATTTCCCTCCGCTGCAATCCCATGTCGTCATTGCATTTGATGCTACCAAGGAACTCAAAGAACATGAGCTTCAGCAGGCAGTCAGCAACATACGGCTGACGGGAGATATTCTCAGCAGCGGCAACACGCTTCTCTTGCTTGGTGTCTTGCACACCGTCCTTCACCCCAGTGAGTGTTCTTGGGGTTTATTTCTTTCTGCATTGCCGCCTAGAAATTCATTTACTAGTAGGGGAATTTACTATGTTCTATCTAGTGTTTGCTCTGCTTTCTAAGCTTTCTGGTGATCCAAGTCATTCATATGATCTCACCTGCATTGGATGCTTGATGCCCTAGAATTCTCTCTTATCAGATGATCCTGTCTGATTGTGCCTCTTAAATGGAGGCCATTGGTTGTGACTAACTGCGCCTTTCAATCGGTTGGATGGGATCATTTGATACGTGTGATATTGTGGTGTGGAGCATCCCGTAATTGGGCTGACCAGGTTAATTATCATGTTATTGGATACTGGATCAGATGAAAAACTTTGCTCTTTTGATCAAGCATCATATCATGCCTCTAGGGCATGTTTGTGTACCAATTGAAAATTAGTTCGTCTCATTAATTAAAATCTAATACATAATCACTATTAATTAAAACAACATGAACTCATTTTTGTGTGGCACCCAAACAGGCCCTTAGGGGAAATTTGGCTTCATTTATCCATATTTATTGAATTGGCCAATACCCATTTGAGGCAACCAAAGATGCATGATGAAATAATGATCAGATGATTGATTCAATGTTAATGTTATTCTATTATTGTTTTTTATTTCACTATTTCCTTAAAAAGTATTCACTAATCTGTATTTGGGCTTCAAAGATATGTTACTGCTTATGGATGAGTGGGCTCACTTTACTGGTGTTGGTTGAATTGGGTGTTTCCCGGTCAAGAAAATTTAAGAAAATGAAGAAATGATGAGTCTGCCACTGCATGCTCTAGACATCAACTATTCGCAAATTCTCCTAATGGATAGTATGTAATACTTGTGTAAGGTGCAGTGCAGGGCTTCATCATTTTGGGAATCATGTATGAGCATGTTCCTTGCTATTTTGTCTAGCCAACTGCTCAATGACAGTACTTCGTGTTTAGCGAGGTTGCCTGGTAACCGCCCGTCCATGACCTTACTTTGCTTGTTCACCTTGTGGGGTGCGCATCTAATGTTTGCGCTTGGTTGGAAAGAGTGTGGTAATGTGATGTTGATTCACAGAATGAGAAAAAAGTATGCAAGGTTAGAAAGCAATGCTGCACAGACTCTAGATCTTAGAGGGAAAATAAATAATGCTGGAATGCGACTATGTTGGAAATATGGGTTCTACAAGAATGAGCTGTAAGCTTCCAAAATAAGGGCATGCCCATAGAGATTAATTGCTTTGTTATGTTGTAGAAGTGAGTAGGGATGCCCTTACTAATACACATTAGTTCAAAATAATGTATTAAATGAAAATTCAACTCTGTAATTCTCTTATTCATTATTGGCTGATGCTGGTCTTCTGACTGTATCCTTGGTTTGTGTGACTTCAGTGGGATACCAGACTAGAGTATGCACTGATTCTATTTTCGGGACCAGCGCTCGTGCACTGGAAGAAGAAGTCTCAAAGAAAGTCGATTCTTATGTAAACATGCTCCAGCAAAGTGCTGAACAATGCAAAGATGAAGGGGTAATATTCTCTAAATGTTTTGTGCTGGGATGCCTTTGCTATCTATTCCTTGTTCTGTTTCTTAACGACAGACTATACATATATACATATATACATATCTATTCCTTGTTCTGTTTCTTAACGACAGACTCTACATATATACACTACATATGTATACACATGTATGTAGTGTATGTATATTATATATATAATATACATACATACATACATACAACGTAACAGTCTCTGATTCAAGTGTCGTTTGGTTGGTGGGCCCCACGATGATGTGTTTTTGAAATTCACTCTGACCATCATGCGGATGACCCTATGTTAGGCCTAGGGCTCAAAAACCAAGAGAATCTCTGATTCAAGTGGGCCACACCAAGGGAAATAGTTGAGAGGGGGATGCCCACCCTTGATTTTTTGACAGGGCCCACTGTGTGAAATCTACTCCGACCATTAGATGCATCATCCACATTAGGCCTATGGCTAAATAATCAGGCTGACATATGATTTAGGTGGGTGATACAAAAGGAAACAATTGGGAGAGCAATGTCCTCCCTTGATTTTTTATAAGGTCCATCCTGATGAGTATGTTAAATCACTTCAACATTCGATGCCACACCAAAAGTTAGGCCTGGGGCCCAGAAATCAGGCTCATCCATGATTCAAGTGGGCCACATTAAGAGAAATAGTTTGGAGGGTGGGCGTTACCCTATACATTGTTTCCAATCCTATTGTCCACCTAAATCATGGATGGTTGGATTTTTGGGCCCTGAGCCTAACAATAAGCTGATGTACCTGATGGTTAGAGTGGATTTCACATACACTCACAGTGGGGCCCACCCTGTCATGCCTTGAAATTCGGAACACGGTGTCCTTGATCCCGAGTTCTAGGTTGTGAATTGTAATTCGAGCATTTATTCTTTGAAATCCCATTCCACACATTGCACATTTAAACTAAATTCAAATAGAACTTCATTAAACTATGACTTAATTCAAACTTAAATTTAAAATTTAAAATTTCAAACTAACTAATATACTTTTACTAAATTCTCTACTAAAGAAAAGCCTCACTAATGTCTCATTATATTGAATTCAACAAAATAAAATAAATTAACCTAGTCTACTGACGCCACTTTAGTAAAAGTATCTGTCTAAGTACTCGGTTTCGCATGCATCTTCTTCTTGAAAACCTGCATTTGATGTTTGATTTGGGTAAGTTAGAAGCCTGGTGAGATCATATTCATCTCAATTGAATTCTACGAAAAGTACAAATAGTTTGAGAAAGGCGGAAACTAACAAAATAATAGTGGGTTAGATATATACTAATATTTACACCATGATACAATGCATGACCATATGATTTCTATGCTATGAATGCATGATTATTTCACTTTAATTAATTAAGCAAAACGGCTTTCCACAACTCTCATGGCATTGACATTAGGAACCTTTTTGCAATCCCGACATGCTCATCTAACCGGTCTAGCGATGTGTGTACTTATATCCAAGATTTCAGCGTTACTGACATTAGGAACCTTTTGCAATCCTGACATGCACATAAATGAGCAATCCTAACATGCTCACAGATCAGAGCACTCGGATCTCATATGACATTGACATTAGGAACCTTTTGCAATCCCGACATGCTCACCTAATCGGTCCAGCGAAGTAGCAATCTCGACATGTACTCAGATGAGCAATTTCGACATGCTCACTGATGTGTTACCCAAAAAGAAAAATAATTTCAACTTCAAGTTTCATTATATATAACATGGTCATGTATTCCATTCATCCCTTGAGAAATCATAATGCGAGTCAATAACATGATTTCAAGCACACAATGCATGTAATGTTCATGAATGGACAATTCATCAGGTGAACCATGGTAAGACCCAATCTAAGATCTATATTCTTAACATTGAATATAACATTAAACATGAGTGGTAGCTAAATTATCGCCTAAGGACATCACACGATCTAAGGGCCTTCCCAACCCTCGGAGGTTGGTTACGAATGATTGATGAAATGAGTAAGGTGAGGAATGAAGCTTTTCCCAAGGAGGAAAAATCAATTAGAACTGTAGAGATGGAGTCCACGATGTAGTACGTTCTATTTAGATACAATTTTATACATGTGTGAATTTCCTAACTAGACTAGGTAGGATAAAACTTAAAATTAGGAGAAAAATAAGAATAGTTTACGCAACCAGGAGGAATTTTCTATGAAAGGAAATGGAATTCAAAAGAGAGGAATCACTTACTTGTAGACGACAATCTCTTGCTCCAAACAGACCCTAATTCGGATCTGAGTTGACTTAGCCGGTTAACTCGTTGGGTTAACTCAAACTTCTTCTATGATTTCTCCTCTTTCTCATTCCTTTTTCTCCTCCTTTTCCTTCCTTCTCCTAGCAGATTGACGTCCAACAATGTCATTGACTCGCCCAAACTCGACTCAACTCAGCAAGGTGTGCGGGTTGAGTTGATAAGTATCTCTCTCTCTCTCTCTCTCTCTCTCTCTCTCTCTCTCAGTTTTCCTCTCTGTGTTTTGTTGTGCTTTAGTTCTCTCACTGGGGAAGGGTTTTATATTCTCATTCGATTCTCTACAAGGTTCTAGAAATCCCACTCGAGGAAGGTTTCAGCGTCAAACCGCTATGTGTCGAACAACTTTACGTGGAGAAGGATTCTAGCATTTATCTCGTTCACTAACATATCATGTGATCTTGTTGGAATTGGACTATTGTTTATTGATCAGATGGACCATCTCGCGTATAGTTTGGATCTTGGATTGTTGAAGAAAAATGATCATGCGGTGGTAAGTTCTCGGTGGAGAAGAAAGCTTTTGTTAATGCCAGATTGTAGTTTGTTAGGTTTTTCTTTGTTCTCGATCTACTGGATGGTTCAGATTGGTCATATGGTACTTGAGAAAGCTATGAATCGAAGCTCTATGGACGTTCGTCCGGTGGGTTCATTGTTTGAATGCTTTGCATCTCCACCGCACGATGTCGTGAAAACCGGCATCTTCAATGATGTCTTTGCGAAATTTCCTGTTTGGGAGGTTAGTAGTGGGTTCCATAGATCAAGAACGGTCCAAATCTTTGAAAAGCTCATGATCTCTGGAATTCACTTTGGATGACAATGCGACAGGTGCTAAGTTTCCGTTTTCGTGACTATAGATGACAGATCTTTCAACTTGAATGGTTGTATTCTCCTCAACTGACGGTCGTGATTTAATCTAAGATGATTGTTGGGGTATAAAAATTTGGTTAAGGGGAGAAGCTTCAAGGAGAAGAATTGGTGAAAGAAGTGAAGGATAGAGATGAAAGGCAGGTGAGTTGCACGGGTCCGCGCAACTCGGCATCGGTCATGATGGGCCGCACAACTCTCTTCAGAAAGGGACGGATTGGGAATGCGAAGTGGGGTCCACGACACAGGATTCGAGGGCTCACATGTGCAAAAGCCTATAAATACCCCCCTACCCCCTCATTTGGAGCATTGGATGTTCAGAAGACCAGTGCCTTTGACAGGTATTGGAGACAGAGAGAAGGAGAGGGAGTGCAGAGTATTGAAGGTTCGGGCCGCGCTACTCCTGGCAAGTTGAGCGGGCCCGCACAACTCCTCTGCCTGCGCAACTCCCACGAGTTGCGCGGGTATTCTTTAACGTAGCTGCCATGTTGCAAATTTTCATATCCTCAGGCCATTCCAGATATTTCGAAGGGATCCAAGCACTCCTTTGTCATGCTAATAAGGGATGAAATGCATGGGAAACCCGCACAACTCATCTTCCTTGGAGATATGATCAATATGAGCCAGAATGCTGCCGAAATTTATATTTTAAGCTTTACTTAATACTTGTATTTTTGCATTTCTAAAATTCCATCCCGGAATCAAAGGATCAAAAGGATGTAACAAATTCAGAATGAATAAAATTGATGATTATTCTCTTTGTTCTATCCTTTGTCACTATTGAGTGAGATAATTCGCCAAATCAAATGCCTTTCGTTTCTGGTTGAAACAAAATGACGACTCTGCTGGGGAAACATATCTTGCTTAATATTGACTTAAGGATGACTTGGAGAATTTCATTATTGTTTGGCGACCTATAAGGCGCCAAAATGGCGACTCCACTGGGGAAACATCCTTCCTTTCATCTCCGGGATAGAATACATTTACGAATAAACGCTAATTAAATTTTATTATTGATTTTTGATAGATATAAGCGTGATACATCGATAATAAACGTATCGATTGTTTGAGAAATCACTGGTAAAAAGGCAAAAGGGTAGGAGAAATGGATGATGGTTATTCTCTGAGGCGAACAGGCAAAGTTGCAGTAGTTACGTTACGTTCAGGAAAAAGGATAAAGAGCCCCCATAAACAGAACACTGAGGTAACAAGAAAAGAAACATCTCAAGAATGCGATGACAGTATCAGAGAAAAAGGAAAAAATAAGGTTGAGGGGGTAATATACGATGTGGTGAGTCACTTCAAAGGCGTACCAGCTCGACTAAGTGTGTATGATGCATTACGACTGTCAGAAGATTCTCGAAACAGTCTGATTCAAGATCTATCTGATAATAATGTCAGAAAAGCATTACTCACAGCGATGGAACACGAAGAGCGAAATAATTGCATGCTAGTCATTTCTTTCTCCGATGATGACCTAATTTGTGGTGAAGAGCATAACAAACCGTTGATGGGCCATGTCAGCGGTAAACAGATAAAATGAATAATGCTAGATAATGGGTCTGCGGTGAATTTGTTGTCCTTAATGATGTTAAATGAACTGAGATATCGTTGTTCTCATTTGCGCCCTAGTGGGATGATGATACAGGGGTTTAATCAAGATGGACAGCGGGCGCTCGTCAAAATTACATTAACGTTGGAGATAGGGGAGCTAACGGCAGATGTCATTTGTCATGTAATCAATGTGGTAACTACATACAATCTCCTCTTAGGAAGACCTTGGATGCATCAATACGACATTATACCATCAACCCTCCATCAATGCTTTAAATACTGTAAGGAGGGGATTCAACATATGGTGATGCCAGATGCAAAACCATATACGGAAGCAGAGTCCTTCTTCGCCAATGCCGGTTATTACAATGAGTTTGCTGCAGGAAATCAAAAGGAAGATAATGAGAATAAAACAACTAGAGGCGAAACGAGTGCGGTGCAGGATGGGGTCTCCAAAATAGAGTTGTTTGGGAAAGAGAATGTGAAGCAAAAATTTTATTTCGTGCTATGACACCTGAGTCGAACGGGGCAACCTCCGCTAACGTTGTTTTCTCCTAAGCAATTAGAAATTTTGCAATCAAATTACACGATGCCGCTACCACATGCAGAAAGGAAGAAACCATTCCCAGTCATGCCTAGGAGGTTTCACGTTGAAGCTAACTCGAAATACCCCGAACCCATTGAATTCTATGCGGTCTCAGAGGCAGAGATAGAAGAGAAGGTAGATAACCAGATAAACATCGCGAATTTGACATCTGAAGATCTGGAAAGATATAGCTCTGTTAGCAGAAAAATAATGAAGAATATGAGTTTCAATTGTGAAGAGCCGACTGGGTTGAATAGTGGAAAAGGTATCTTGACCCAGATCGGAGTCAATAAAGAAAAATGAGAGAAGTTTCGTGGATTGGGAGGAGAATCGTCGGTGAATATGGTTACCAAGCATCCTGAGGTAGCTCCGAAGCAGATAGAAGACGGGGGGCAACCGACGATCGACAGTTTGCGGGAAGTAAATCTGGGGGACAAAAGAAGAACCCCAGAATACATTTATAAGCGCCAGTCTCCCTGAACAAGAAGCTAACTGGTATATTGAATTGTTGAAAGAAAACAAAGATGTGTTTGCTTGGACATATGCAGAAATGCCAGGCTGGAATCATCAGTGGCGATGCATCAATTAAATATTTCTAAGGACAAAAAACTGATCAAACAAGCGCAGAGATGATTCCATCCAGATGTGATTCCCTTAATTGAAGAAGAGGTGAATAAGCTAATTAAAGTGGGGTTCATCAGAGAAGTTAAGTATCCTAAATGGATATCAAATGTTGTACCGATGAAAAAGAAGAATGGACAGATTAGGGTATGTGTTGACTTCAGAGACTTAAATGAAGCATGTTCGAAGGATGACTTCCCATTACCAATTACTGAGTTATTGTTCACACCCTAAGTATAGGGTTGTGAAGTAGTAATAATCTCGGTAAGATCGAGGTCGAATCCATAGGGACTGAACCTTGTACGTAATCTGAAAGTTTCTGGAACTAGAACTAGGCGAAGATGTAATCTAAATCAGGTAAAAGGAAGGGAAAAATTGTGAATTTAACTAACTAAAATTTATAAAATTCAAAGGTGGGAAACTAGGGTGCCAAGGATCTACTTGTAGAGATCAGGGAGATCTTATGCTTGATTCATGAACTCAACTGGACTTAAAAGTCCCATCTTCATCCAGTTGGAGGATATAACATTATAACTCAATCTGAACTTCCTTTGATCTAGTTTTCAAGAGATGAAATGTATGAGAATTAGAATTGATTCCATCAAAAAATCATTCCCATGGGCCATGAGACAAAGTAAACAACAAAATTTAACCAATCCACAACCAAGCTAAGAGATGTATGAATGTTAGGAAGGATTCCCTCATCCAACCATGTCCAAGGGGTGATGGTGAACAACAGGGCTTCCTCATTTCACAGTCAACATAATGAAAAGGAAATGCTCAAAGCCATCATTGATCTATTGTAATTTAAGTCACAACAAACCATTAAAAACTATGAATATTCCTTAAAATCAAACCATAATCAAAGTTAGCTCAACGTAACATAAATCAAAGCAATAGAACCAAACCCATCACATTACAAGCTTCACCTCTTAGCCCTAGCTAAGAGGCTTAGCCTGACATAGTCATGCTAACATCTCTGAAAAGGAAAGACATAAACACATAAAGAAAGAAGAAAAGGAAGAAAAAACCCGAACTTGAGCCGTCCACGCCTTTTCTCTCTCCCTTACTCTCTTCATGTCCCAAGATGATGCCTTTCTCTTCTCCTCTCCTTTATATAGGCACCAGGGGGGCCGGTTTGTTTGGAGTCGGTGGGAAGACCCCCTTTACACAGCAACGTGCGTATGCAGCAAAAAACGCAAATCACTTTGCGTTTGGAGGGAGATTTCGGCCGGTGGACGTTCTAAGAACTGTTTTTGGCTTCGTGGTTGGGGTAAAGACCCCCTTCTCGAGCTTTTGGACGGTTCAGATCAGAGATCCGACCATCATCTGGGCTGTATAACGCCCCGCAACGTCCGAAAAAACCGAACGTGTGTACGATGCAAATTTCATTGCGCTGTGATGCTCGGTGGGCCCCACAGTGATGTTTTCTGAGAAATCTGACCCGTTCATTGGATTCCTGGCTAAAAACCAGTTGGGAAGGAGTGGTTTTTATCGGGTTTTGGTGTGGTCCACTGTATCAAACTAACTCACTGTTAATCTTGTGTTTTTCGACAATCCACGTGTGTACACGTGCATGGGGCCAAACGGCCACCTAGGCGATGGTCACCCCCCCCCCCCGGAGCATATGGACGGTCCATATCATAAAAAATAGCGGCGCATGGGGCCCATTAGCAAAACCCACGGTCGGACGTGCAAAGACGTTGTTGCGTCTGTGAGAAAGGTCGGGTCAAGGCAGTCAAAGCTGCCTTGACGTTGTGGTGTGGCGCGGGCGCGTGTACTCCATGTACACGCGCTATACATGTGGGGTCCACTGTGATGTACATGTAAGATCCGCTTCGTCCATTTGTTTTGCCACCCCATTTAATGGGTTGAGACCAAAATTGAAGTATATCTAGATATCAAGTGGGCCCCAAATCAGAGATTTGTGGGCTGATCTGTCCGTTGGACCACTTCCACAAGGATCCAATGACTGAAATTTGACGGGTACGGTTAATTTATGGTCCTTAGGCCATATATAAAGTTTCGAGCCAAACGGATGGTGGGAACCCTGTGATCTTGCATTTTGGATGATTTTCAAGCCTCTTTAGCGTGAATGACTTGATTTTCTCAGATCTCTGGCGTGTAAATTCTTCGATCTCGGTCCCCTGGGGTCCGTCCCTTGCCTTGGTAATTATGAGCGTTAAATCCATGCTTTTAGTGCCCTTTTTCAATCCAGACTCTTAAATATACCTTGCATCACAAACATGATTAAAATAGGCCGTTAAACAGTATCAGTATCATGTTCGTAAATTCAGGTAATAACTGGGGTCTAATATGCAATATTTGACCCTCAACACAATCCCCAACCAACATTTTGCTAGTCCCGAGCAAATTATACGAAAAATAATTTAAGAAGTACGAGACAATTTCTATTAACCCGAGTGAATTTTGAAAAGCAATCCAGATACGAGAATTCTAAGATTCATGAGTGTTGGGCATTACTTTGTCTTGGACTCAAGCGCACGGTAAACTTCATAGTTAAGTTCAAAGTATTAATCCATTCATTAGAAAAATTCTAAACATTGAGTTCCATGGGTGTATAGTGCAGCCTTGATTTATCACAAGTAAAGGTCCAATTGTCAATCTTCATGATAACATTGACAACCAAAGGAAACACTATGGATAACCGAACCTAAACCAAAACTTGCCTTACAGTTCAATTACTTTCTTTTTCCTATCGACGGTTTTCACGCCGTGTCAATCTTGGGGAATCGAACCCTCACCTATAGGGAGCAGACCTATGGTGAAGACTGTTCGCCCACAACCACATGTATCAGGTAAAACCAAAGAGGGAAAATGAACCCTCACCTATAGGGAGCAAACCTATGGTGAAGACCATTCGCCCAATCCTTTCTAAAGATAACTTTTTTTTTTTTAACATGATAGACAAATACCCCAGGTTGGCTCCTTCCATACCTAGTGACTACTAGGTTAACAATTCCATATTGAACTAAAGCTTTAACGTGTAAGCTAGGTGTGACATGTGAAATCATGACTCAATCAATGTTTAGAACTTCTAATTATGAATTAACAATTCGAACTTAACTGTGAAATCTAACAGATGGCTAAATCCAAGACTCATAAGTTACCAACATTACGTATCTTATAATTCTACTTCAAAGATGGCCGTCAAAATCACTTCGAATTCACAAGAATTTCTAGAAAAAATTTAAAAATTTTCACAATTTATTTTTGCTCAAGACCAAGAAAATACTGATTAGGTAACCTAATCTCCCATCCCCAACCTAAAATCTACATTGTCCTCAATGTAAAAGATACAAGCATGCAATGCATATGAGACAACAAAAGTAAAGGAGAAGTGATGGAAAGATAGTACCTGATGACGGAGCTAAGCGGCTTTTTCCAAAGAGATCTCAGCATGAAAGCGTGTCAGCATAAGAGTGAAATCAATGAAAGTAAACTAACCTAATGGCATAAAACCGACTATCCTAGAACGACATAAAGCAAACTACCTTAGTCCTATGAAAGCAACAAATTCTAATCCTCAACTGTGAAAGCACGGGAAATCTACTTAGTCATGCATACAGGTTCTTCCTTCGGCCAGTATCTTGGTAAATTTCTCAGAAGGTTTCTCAACAAGATCATCCAGAAGCCCTTTTTACAGTAGGCTTGGATGTCTTGGAGCATGAATGTCCAGAGAAATTGATGGACCTCAGCATAAAGTTTCCTTTTAATCTTCTGAAGTGTCCAAAGTATATACGATTCATCTATGACAGAAAAAATTTCGAAGTTAGTACACTATGATGAATCAGAGACTACAAGTAGATGAAATTCAGAAAAATTCGTAGTAGGTGGTGTAGTCTCAACACACGCTGAAGTTTCAATCTTCGGTTCAATTCTCAGCTCTTCCTCCTTTAATGGTAAACATTCAGGATCTGGGGGAGGAGGTACTTCAGAATAAGGGTTCTCTCGATCCGTGACAACTACCGAGGCATCCACTATTTCTTGTATCATAGGATCGTTTGAATTTGCAAAGTATGCCAAGCAATCATCAAAAGAGTCGAAACATTCAGTTGAAAGAGTTCATTCTTCCTATCGAGATCTGTGATGATATGTCCAATAACTCCTTTATCTTTCCCTAGAGTAGAAATAAGCATACTCCCTTGTTGCTGTTCAAGGTGGGAAGAAATCACCACCTGGTATGTCACATCTTGACCTAAATAGTCATATTTCAAATCAGAGGGTAAAGCTTTTAGGTTAAGCTTCGGTGCTTGAAGGTTAGATGGTAGAGGCACGACATTGGTTTGGGGCAACTCTTCAAATTGTGGCCTCCACCGGTTAACTTCAAGTACCGGCGCAGTACCAAGCATGACACCCATCTCCCTAATCATGTTATCATTATAATCATGGGAGTGGGCCAGACACATCTCTAGAGGGTCAGAGGATAAGGTCAAAGGTGTTATCTCCCACGAAAGATTCAATCATGTTAATGTCGTGAAAGTCATCATCATCCTCGAACCCTCTACCAGTATTGAAAAAGATATTTAACTCCAATGTCATATTCCCGAAAGACATACTTGTGACTTCATTCTTGTAATCGATGATTGAGTTTGAAGTGGCAATGGGCGACCAAGAATGACGGGAATCTGAGTGCTCATGTTACTGATGGGTTCTATATCGAGGAGGATAAAATCTACTGGATAGTAGAATCTGTCAACCTGGACCAACACATCCTCGATTACCCATCTCGGTACACGAACTGAGCGATCGACAAGTTGTAATATGGTTGGGTTGGGTTTTAATTCACCCAAACCTAACTGTTTGTATATCGAGTAGGGAATCAGATTTACGCTCGCTCCTAAGTTAAGAAGTGCGTGCACAATTTGATAGTTCCTGATTACACATGATATGGTTGGGCTACCGGGATCTTTGAATTTCTGCGGCACATCTTGTTTTAGGATGACACTCACTTTCTCAGTCAAGAAGATTTTCTTTTGAATATTTTGTCGTCTTTTGGTCGTACATAAGTTTTTCAGAAATTTGGCATATGAAGGTATTTGTTTTACAACATTAAGTAGAGGAATATTGACCTTCACTTGTTTCAACACTTCTAGAATATCTTGAGAGTTAGATAGAGGTTTTGGTGCAACCAACCTTTGGGGAAATAGAGCAACTGACTTGTCTTGAAGTTCCAGTTCTAATTCTTGTGGAGCAATACTAGGTCTATCATTGTTATCCTCTTCTGGGTCTTTAGGCTTTTTAGTCATAACCGGAATAGTTTTGTCAATGGTCTTCCCACTCCTAAGAGTGGTGATAGATTTAGCCTGCTCCATTTGATCTAAAGAGCTTGGATCACTTATCTCATATTGCGGTTTGGGATTGGGGAGAGGTTGAGTAGGAATCATCCCTTTTCCCCCAATCATTATGTGTGACTCTATCCTTTGAATGGATGATGTAAGTGATCCTATTGCTGATCTGATATCTTAGTTGAATAGCTCTTGGTCTTGAATGTGTTTTAGAACTGGATCCTCTTGAGGTTTCCCTTGATTTGGAAATTGATTGAAGAAACCTTGAGGGGTAGCAGTTTGTTCATTCCTCCAACTGAAGTTTGGATGATTTCTCCAACTAGGATTGTACGTATTAGAGGTGGGTCCATTGAAAGGTCTTTGGTAATTATTTACAGCATTGGATTGCTCAGTCAGTACCTCTTGAAAGACAGATATAGTTGGACAATTTTCGGTTGTGTGACTGTTACAACCACAAATACTGCAAACAACTTCCTTACCCTTATCCTTGATTCCATGGCCTCAAATTTCTTTATGAGATTAGCCACTTTAACATTGATATCATCATCCTCTTTCAGTAGGTATACTCCGCCCATTTCCTTTGATTGAGTGGGCCTAGAAGTGGTACTCGATTTTGGGTATGTCTCCCATGATTGTGTGTTTTTAGCAAGTCTATCCAAGTAATCCCACACATCATCGACATTTTTATTCATAAATTCCCCATTGCACATCGTCTCAACCAATTGGCGCATGGAAGATGTCAGTCCATCATAGAAAAAGTGTGTAATGCGCCACGTTTCAAAACTGTATTGTGGGCATGAACTGACAAGATCCTTGAACCTTTCCCAACATTGGAAGAATGTTTCATCCTCCTTTTGGGCGAAATTCATGATTGATTTTCTAAGGGTGTTCGTTTTGTGATATGAAAAAAAATTTCTTTTTGAACTCCCTTGTTATGTCATTCCATGTGCCAATAGATCGGGGACTTAGTGAATGTAACCACATCTTAGCTTTCTCTTTCAAAGAAAAGGGAAAAAGTTTCAGCCTGACCGTGTCCTCAGACACGTTAGGAAAGTATAAAGTGGCTATGATTTCATCAAACTCTTTCAAGTGTAGATATGGATTTTCAAATTCAAGCCCATGAAATTTTGGAAGGAGTTGGATCACCCCTGGCTTGATATTCATGTGTCCCGTATTTTCTGGAAAAACCATGCATGAGGGCGTGCTCACCCCCGCTTGTTGTAAATAATCTCGTAAAGTACGAGGCGGGGTTGCTTGATGCACCTCATTCTCATCCTGGATGTCCTCCACCCTAGGTTGGGGTAGAAGAGGTTGGTTTGCCGCCATTACTTCAATTAACTCTGGGGATCTTGAGTGGTGTCTAGTCCTGCGATGGATAGTCAACCCCTCAACCAATCCTCTTTCAGTCAAGAGACGTAGAGTGTTATCACAGACCCACTTGGGCATGAAACACTTGCAGCTCTCAATTCAGATTCTAAACCTAAACCTAAGAGAGAAAGAAAATAGAAATCTAGAAAGAAAGAGAAAAGGGTTAGAAAGAAGTTACCAAATTGGAAGTTCCTAAGTTAAATACCTGCAAAATAAAACAAACCAAGTTAGTTTCTAAAGATAGAAAGTCTAGAAATAGCAAGAGATCCTAAAATAGAAAGTAAACTAGTTTCTAAAAAGGGAAAAATTCCTTAAAAAAAATAGAGAAATTAGAAAGAGATTACCAATTTAGAAGATCTATCTCAGAATCCTACAAAATAGGAAAGTTAGGTTAGTTTTTAAAAATCAAACAGAAAAATCCTAACCTAATAATTAGAAAAAACCCTAATCTTAACCTAATTCCAAAACTAATTAATCTCAGAAAACGTAACCGTCAATCCCCGGCAACGGCGCCAAAAACTTGTTTACACCCCAAGTATATGGTTGTGATGTAGTAATAATCTCGGTAAGACCGAGGTCGAATCCACAGGGATTGAACCTAACACGTAATCTGAAAGTAACTGGAACTAGAACTAGGCGAAGATGTAATCTAAATCAGGTAAAAGGAAGGGAATAATTGTGAATTTAACTAACTAAAATTTGTAAAATTCAAAGGTGAGAAACTAGGGTGCCAAGGATCCACTTGTAGAGATCAGGGAGATCTTACGCTTGATTCATGAACTCAACTGGACTTGTCCCATCTTCATCCAGTTGGAAGATATAACATTATAACTCAATCTGAACCTCCTTTGATCTAGTTTTCAAGAGATGAAAGGTATGAGAATTAGAATTGATTCCATCACAAAACCATGCCCATGAGACAAAGTAAACAACAAAATTTAACCAATCCACAACCAATCTAAGAGATGTATGAATGTTAGGAAGGATTCCATCATCCAACTATGTCCAAGGGGCGATGGTGAACAATAGGGCTTCCTCACTTTACAATCAACATAATGAAAAGGAAATGCTCAAAGCCATCGCAGATCTATTATAATTTAAGTCACAACAAATCATTAAAAACTATGAATATTCCTTAAAATCAAACTATAATCAAAGTTAGCTCAACGCAACATAAATCAAAGCAATAGAACCAAACCCATCACACTACAAGCTTCACCTCTTAGCCCTAGCTAAGAGGCTTAGCCTGACATAGTCATGCTAACATCTCTGAAAAGGAAAGACATAAACACATAAAGAAAGAAGAAAAGGAAGAAAGAACCCGAGCCCGAGCCGTCCACGCCTTCTCTCTCTCTCCCTTGCTCTCTTCACGTCCCAAGATGATGCCTTTCTCTTCTCCTCTCCTTTATATAGGCACTAGGGGGGCCGGTTTGTCTGGAGTCGGTGGGAAGACCCCCTTTATGCAGCAACGTGCGTATATAGCAAAAAACGCAAATCACCTTGCGTTTGGAGGGAGATTTCGGCCGGTGGACGTTCCAAGAAATGTTTTTGGCTTCGTGGTTAGGGTAAAGACCCCTTCTCGAGCTTTTGGACGGTTCGGATCAGAGATCCGACCATCATATGGGCCATACAACGCCCCGCAACGTCCGGAAAAACTGGATGTGCGTACGGTGCGAATTTCATTGCAGTGTGATGTTTGGTGGGCCCCACAGTGATGTTTTTTGAGAAATCTGATCCGTTCATTGGATTCCTAGCAAAAAACCAGTTGGGAAGGAGTGGTTTTTATCGGATCTTGGTGTGGTCCACTGTATTAAACCAACTCATCGTTAATCTTACGTTTTTCGACGATTCACGTGTACACGTGCATGGGGCCAGTTGGCCACCTAGGCGATGGTCACGCCCCCCCCTCTGGTGCATATGGACGGTCCAGATCATAAAAAATAGCAGCGCATGGGGCCCACTAGCAAAACCCACGGTCGGACGTGCGAAGACGTTGTTGCGTCTGTGAGAAAGGTCGGGTCAAGGTAGTCAAAGCTACCTTGACGTTGTGGTGTGGCGTGGGCGCGGGCGCGTGTACTCCATGTACACGCGCTGTGCATGTGGGGTCCACTATGATGTACATGTAAGATCCGCTTCGTCCATTTGTTGTGCCACCCCATTTAATGGGTTGAGACCAAAATTGAAGTATATCCAGATATCAGGTGGGCCTCAAATCAGAGATTTGTGGGATGATTTGTCCGTTGGACCACTTCCACAAGGATCCAATGGCTGAAATTTGACGTGTACGGTTAATTTATGGTCCTCAGGCCATCTATAAAGTTTTGAGCCAAACGGATGGTGGAAACCCTGTGATCTTGCATTCTAACGATTTTCAAGCCTCTTTAGCATGAATAACTTGATTTTCTCAAATCTCTGGCGTGTAAATTCTTCGATCTCAGTCCCCTGGGGTCCGTCTCTTGCCTTGGTGATTTATGAGTGTTAAATCCATGCTTTTAGTACCCTTTCTCAGTCCAGGCTCCTAAATACATCTTGCATCGCAAACACGATTAAAATAGGCCATTAAACAGTATCAGATTTGTAAATTCAGGTAATAACTGGGGTCTAATATGCAATATTTGATCCTCAACAGTTATTGATTAATAGTACAAATAAGTACGCCGTTATGTCTTTTATGGATGGCTATGCTGGGTATAACCAAATAAGAATGGCACCGGAGGATGAGGAAGCTACGACATTCAGGACGTCGCTGGGAATTTATTGTTACAAGGTTATGCTGTTTGGAGTCAAGAATGCTGGTGCGACATACCAGAGGGCAATGCAGAATATATTCCACGACATGATGCACAAACATGTTGAGTGTTACGTGGATGATTTAGTGGTCAGGTCAAATGACCATGAGGAACATTGTGAACATCTGGTGTTAGTGTTTCGTCGGCTCAGGAAAAAGCAGTTGAGAATGAATCCGTCTAAATGTGCGTTCGATGTCTCGTCAGGAAAGTTCCTCGGTTTTGTTGTCAGGCACAGAGGAATTGAAGTCGATCTAGGAAAGATCAGAGCTATTCAAGAAATGCCACCTCCAAGGACATTAAAAGAATTGAAGAGTTTGCAGGGAAAGTTGGCCTGTAACCGTCGTTTTATCTCTAATCTCGCAGGAAGATGTCTGCCGTTTTCCCATCTAATGAAGAAAGGGGCGGAATTCGTATGGGACCAATCGTGTCAAAACGCGTTCGATTCGATCAAAGAACTATTGAAACAACCACTAGTACTAGTGGCGCTTGTGAAAGGTAAACCCCTCATTCTTTATATTTCTGCAGCAGATAATTCATTGGGGGCCTTGTTAGCCAAACAAATGAGCAAGGGAAGGAGATCGCGTTGTGTTATCCGAGCAGAACTTTGATAGGAGCTGGATGCAACTATTCGCCCATCGAGAAAGTGTGTTTAGCTCTGGTTTTTGCAGTGCAGAAATTGAGACATTATTCTCTCCCATGATATAATCTTGATATCGCGAGCGGATCCTCTGAAGTTCTTAATGACAAGACCAATGATATCAGGGAGACTGGTTAAATGGATGCTTTTATTGTCAGAATACATGATCACTTATGAACCGGCAAAAGCGGTAAAGGGACAAGCGGTGGCGGATTTCTTGGCAGCCCACTCTGTGCTGGATAATGAAATGATCATTGATGACTTTCCAGATGAGCAGGTAATGATGACAGAATTGCCTGGTTTGTGGCAGATGTACTTCGACGGCGCTTCTAGAACTTCAGGAACGGGTGCTGGAGTAATATTTATCAATCCGCAAGGTGACATGCTGCCATATTCCTTTACGTTAGGTGCATCGTGCACTAAACGAAGTTGAATTTCAAGCTCTCGTTATAGGGATGGAAATAGCCCAGGAAATGAAGATAAAAGCGTTACGGATTTTTGGCGATTCTAAGCTAGTAATAAACCAGCTTACTACAGAATTCGAAATAAGGAAGCAAGAGCTACTCCCATATTATCGTCAAGCGCAACAGTTGTTGGAGAAATTTTAGGACGTTGAAATCAAACATATACCGAGGTTAGAGAACGTAAGGGCAGATGCTTTGGCTAGTTTGGCTGCGGCCTTGGCTTGTCCTAATCGAAGCCCTGTTCAAGTGACAATCGAAGAAAGAAGGTTTTTGTTGCCTGCTGAAGATGTCGAAGTTGCTGAAGTATTTCCTGTGTCATGTTTGGAGATTACAATTGATGATTGGCGTCAGCCTTTTGTGGATTATTTCAAATATGATATCTTGCCAGAAGATCCAACGCAAAAGTTGCAAATAAAGCAAAGGGCGAAGAAATTCATTATGTGTAATGAAGAGCTTTACAGAAAGTCCTATAATGAGGTGTTGTTGAGATGCCTAGCTATGAAAGAAGCAAATCAGATATTACAAGAAGCTCATTCAGGGGAATGCAGAGCTCATTAGGCCGGTAGAAATCTATTTCATCGGGTGCATCAAATGGGGTATTATTGGCCTATAATGTTTAAAGACGCAATTGATTACACACGACGATGTCACGAATGTCATATACATGGCGATGTCATACATGTACCCCTTGAAGACTTGCATCAATCAGTGGCTTCTTGGCCCTTCGCAGCGTGGGGACTCGATGTTATCGGTCTTATAAACCCATCATCATCCAGAGGGAAACAATACATTTTGGCAGCCACAGATTACTTCTCAAAGTGGACTGAAGCCATCGCATTGAGAAATGTCAAAGAAAAGGACGTCGTGAATTTCATACGACATGCAATAATATACCGCTATGGCATTCCGAAGAAGATCATCACTGAGGGACCCCATTTAAGAATAGGGGAATGAAGAAATTATGTCGAAAGTTCGATATCCAGCATTCATTCTCGACACCTTATTACCCGCCAGCTAATGGGTTGGCCGAAGCATTCAATAAGTCGATTGTGAAAATATTGAAGAAAACAGTCGCAGGAAATAAACGCGATTGGGATGAGAAGTTGCAAGAAGCTTTATGGGCTTATCGAACTACTCACCGTATTGCTACGAAAGTAACGCCATATTCTTTGGTTTATAGAGTTGAAGCTGTCATCCCAATTGAAATGCAAGTTGCGTCGCTCGGAATAGCAGTACATCAGTCGATTACTGATGATGAAAACGCCAAGATCAGGTTGGCAGAATTGGATTTGCTAGATGAAAAGCGATTAGCAGCTCAGCAGCAATTACAGATATATCAAGCAAGAATCTCTGCTGCTTTTGACAGAAAGGTCAAGCATTGCTCCTTCAAAAGAGGCAATATGGTATTGATGCTCAAAAGGCCGATAGTGGTCACTCGTAAGACGGGGCAAATTTGACCCTAAATGGGATGACTCATACATAATATCTGAAGTATATTCTATTGGGGCCTATCAGGTGGTAGATCAAGATGGACGGGGCATAAGTATACTAGTCAATGCCTGTTTCATAAAAATATATCATCCCTGAATGTATATGCAGGTTTGATTCAGAAGATTCACGGTGTAATTCTTCTCAATCAAAAGGGGGCAGGCAAAAGCATACAAAGGCAGAACTCTGTATTTCTTTTTAATATTGTATTTCTCTTTGAATACTAATGAAATGCAGGCCTTCGAAGCATATCAAATCCATATCGTCAAATATAAAGCACCAAGTATATATCACCAATCGCCAAATCGCCAATCATTATCTTGTCGCCAAGTATATATCGCCAATCGCCAAATTGCCAATCATTATCTTGTCGTCAAGTACGAATGGCCAAGTTGACAACGATTATCGCCGAATCGCCAAAAGCTGTTATTACTATCATTATCTTGCTAGCACAAGGCTATTAAAATTAATAGCACCGCAGGCTGATATACTATCTTAATTAAATTATAAAGATTTGTCTCATATCATCAGCAAATGAAGTATATTAATTTCGATTTATTATTTCAGCAAGGCCAATTCATCATTTACAGGTGGCAGAATAAGCTTATTAAGCTAAGTATGAGAATCGCGACAACAATGGCGACTTATCACATATGATAGCGAGAAAGATGCCGCTATGAAGCCAAACACGCATAAGGCTTATTATTATGGGCGATGGCGATATAACAGAACTATATGGGTAGCAGTGTTGCCTGTGGCCTTAAAAAGCACGGAGAGAGCATTATGCGCACCCATGCGGGCAGTGACCTATGCCGTTTGTATAGCTTCAGGCAGCGTCACGTGGGCGGCCAGAGAGTGCCCCCTCGTGAATGGGTTTGACCTTGCAGATGAAAGAAAAGTGAGTCTCTGAAGCAGGATGACTCCCAAAATCCCTGGCTTGATTTCAGTAGTAACGCGTGAGGACAGGTCTTTGAAGCAAGATGACCCCTCATTGATGGACTGGTGACCATGGATTTAGTACCTGACGGTAGCCTTGCACGCCCCGTGAACTCTAGAGAGTTACTGTAGCCAACCTTGTGCATAAATCCTATCGAGTTCACTGCCCCGGTAGCTTCACTAGGCCCCTCTGATGGATCGCGGTTTGTGAACTTCCCGGCCGCGATAAGCCCCGTGAACTCTAGAAAGTGACAGCGGCCTATTTATGTAAGACCAACTCTAACTACTTATGAGTCTAAATTGTGATCGCTCCAACTACTTACGAGCTTAAACTGTGTGTGCAACTAACTGACACCGAAACTTATTTCCGCTCATTCTAAAATACCACATAGGCGATGCTATGCTAACAACTATAAATAGATTGTTACTTTGATTAGCATGTGTCTATCAAATATGCTTATGAGAATTGCTCAAGCTTAGAAATATTATGAATCCTAAATCAGCATATAATTCTGAAGATGTGTATGTTCATACGTTTCATACAGAAATGCGTTATCAAAAATAGGTGCAAGAGAGCCGAAATGTTATATTTCCTGTTCAAATACAACAATGTTAAGTTTGATCAATACATTTGCTATTTTCTACTCCGAAGAGGATGAATTTTCAATGATGATATGTTTGTCCTTTTGAGGAAAACGACAATGTCTTTCTGTCTCTTACAATTCACAAGGGAGGAGGAGGATAGAATTGCAAAGAATCATCATTCTCATCTGGAAAATCTAAAGATTCATGAGTATTCTTCAAAGGCGTACCAAAGGTTACCCATCCCTTAAGGGTATCATCCGGCTTCGTTTCAAAGATATTGTCTTTTGAAGAAATCTTTATGCAAAGTTGGCCTGGAAAGGGGGCATGATCTGCTTCTTCAAAATAGCCAATGCCTTGGTCTTTTTGATAACTTTTTAGTTGCGGTGGAAGAATCCATATGGCATGATTTACTGGGTAATAATGTTTCACTAAGTAATACTGATGAACCCACCAACACATCCAGTAGTAAGAAGCGCCAAACGGATAATTATAGCCGGGAATTATGAAATGCGAGCCGGTATGAATGTTCAGGAGCTGCTTCCATATCAGAGCCCAATTATATGGCCCAATTCCGTAACTTCTCATTCTCTAGGAATAATATTGCAAGTCTCCGGCATAGTTTGATTGTATCCAAACTGGCGAGCAAACCTGCTTGGATAGTATGGTTCATGCCAGAATACGCTACCTTCCCTCAAAGGAAGAGTACCAGATCGGATGGAGACAAGAAAAGAATGTTCGCCAAATGAAATGGAATCATCGTCGACAACTGCTATGTCTTCAGGAGAGCTAGTGAACAGAAATTGATGGAAGTCGATAGGATCATTGCTTTCTATCTTTCTAGTGACCCAACCATTCGACTTCTTGATCATCTTTCTTAGTTGGTAATGTCGAAGAGGAAGACGATCAGGGTTCGAATACGCTCTTCTAGAATCAGCAAATGTCCAAGGGAAATAAACTCCTAGCCAACTCACAAAGAAATGCCATGGAGCACAGACAGTAAAAGAGTTGGAAGAAGAATTTTTGGAACCAAAGATAGTGTCTCTGAAGGCACGGTACAAGGAACACAGGACTGGGGGAGCCAGTGAGTATTTTCAGCCTTCCGCCATTGCACCTGCTACCATGAAGAAGGATGGCTTGATAACGTCTGTCTGCTTGGAATCCGAAAATATCACTGCACTTAGCCAGTAGGCTAAGAAGGCAGCTAGTTCGCAGGAGGAACTGTATTCAACAATGCTCTTAGTATTTTGGCGAATGGTCTTAAGTTCTTGGTGATAGGGTTGTACACGAACCGGGCTAGCCCGGTTAACTCGCTTGACTCGGCCCGACCCAGAACTGAGTTTGGTCTGGGACGGGCCATTTTCTTCAACTCGAAATTGAGTTCGGGCCGAGTTCGAACAGGTCCCAGTTCGGCCTGACTCGGTCCAAAACCCGACTCGACCTGGCCCAACTCGGCCGTTTATATATATATATATATATATATATATATATATACATATACATACACACACATATTCCTAAATCCTTACCCTAACCATTTGAGACAGAGAAGTGAGAACGCCGCCGGACCCTAAACCTAAAACTTTCTATCTCTCTCAATCTCTCTCTCTCTCTCTCTCTCTCTCTCTCTCTCTCTCTCTCTCTCGTCCCTCTCGTCCCTCCCTCTCTAATCTCTCGTCTCTCTCTCTCAATCTCTCTCTTGACTTCTGGGATAGTTCACCGCTCATCTTTGAAGTGACAGTGACTCATCCACCTCACAGGTGTCATAGATTCACAACAATCCAAGCCGTCCAAATCGTGGGTCCCTTTGTAGATGGAGCAGGTCCGAAACTGGCCCGAGCTCGCCCGATTGCTGACTGGGCCGAGTTCGGGCTGGACATGTTGGCTTGGTGACCGGGTTGGGCCGGGTTCGGGCTGGGTTTGACTGGTGATGGGGCTGGGCCGGGTTGAGCCCAGTTTGACTCGGTTCGGCCCGATGTACACCCCTACTTGGTGATTATGGCCTGCAAAGCTGTTAGGGTGAAGAAATAATCATTAAAACTAGACCGTACAAAATTGAAGTTGTGAAGGAAGAAAGTAGAAAGGAGGAAATATATCGCAATTTTTGAGAAAAGCAAGCTAGCCATTCGAGAGAAGTGATGCGATTAGGTTGAGGGAAGTTGGCTAGTGCACTGAAGAGTTCAAGAGTGGTCTTTGAAATTTCAGATTTACTGTCTCTTGCATAAGCTAGAGCGAGCTCTCCATTAGAGGGTACATAGGCATCAAAGATGTTACCCATAATGGGAAGACCTGTTATGCAAAGAAGATCCCATAAGGTGATGCTCATTTCGCCTGAGGGAAGATGAAATGAGTTGGTGATTGGGGACCAATGATTGAGGAAGCCTCTAAAGATAGCAGCATCCCCAAGAAAATGCTTTGATGTAGCTATGATTGCATCAGAGAGATTGATTTGTTCTAGAATAGTTGCGTGTCTTCGAACGATGGCTCGAGCCCAAGCGCTGTAGAAATTACGAAGAGATAGGAGACCTGTTGCCGAAATTTTTCTGTATTCCAAGGTAGTCTTTCAGAGAAGAAGAGTTGTTGAGTGGTCTTGAAATAGTGGGCAGGGAAAGGATGCCGAGGATTGTGACATGGGCGTAAAAATCTCATTTTATGAATCCTGCCAGTTCTTTGATGGGGCTCATTCTTTTCTAGATAGCCTGTCAGAATTCTTGGCTCTTTCATAATCCAATTGGCCACGGAGATAAAGATATTTCGTCGATCGAAAGGTTCACTGTGAAGAATTGACCAGTGACGCCACAAGTTGATGGGAATAATGGTTAGTTTGTTGGTAAAGGGGTTGTGAAGCTCCAAAGTCTCTTCGTTTATTTCTACATATTTCCAACAATGGTGGAAAGGTTGGTTGGACCCTGAGGAAGATGGATGATTCCTTCTTCTCGAAAAGGATGTCGACGAGCGATGCATGATCTTAAACTAAGAGCTGTTGGGCTGAAGATGGAAATTTTAAAGGGGGAAGAAAATTCAGCAAAGTTTTGGAACAGGGGTTTTTGGCACTAAGTGCTGGGGACTTGCGCGGGTAAGTTGCGTGGGAGAATTGCGCGGAAAAGGGGTTTGACAGAGAAGAAAACATTTTGAAGTAGGAAATGGCTGGAAGTTTTGATATTTATCGACTAGCAGGATCTGCTGCGGGTGTGAGTTGCGCGGAACCATGGGAAGGAAATTGATCCTTCTAATTGACCTATAATGGTCAAATCTTGGATCAAAGGGGCATCTGTTGGGGTATAAAAATTTGGTTAAGAGGAGAAGCTTCAAGGAGAAGAATTGGTGAAAGAAGTGAAGGATAGAGATGAAAGGCAGGTGAGTTGCGCGGGAACCATGTTGTGCGAGAGTTGAGTTGCGCGGGTCCGCACAACTTGGCATTGGTCATGATGGGCTGCGCAACTCTCTTCAGAAAGGGACGGATTGGGAATGCGAAGTGGGGTCCACGACACAGGATTTGAGGGCTTATACGTGCGAAAGCCTATAAATACCCCCTACCCCCTCATTTGGAGCATCGGATGTTCAGAAGACCAGTGCCTCTTACAGGTATTGGAGACAGAGAGAAGGAGAGGGAGTGTAGAGTATTGAAGGTCCGAGCCGCGCTACTCCTGGCAAGTTGCGTGGGCTTGCACAACTCCTCGGCCCGCTCAACTGCCATGAGTTGCGCGGGTACTTTTTGAGGCAGCTGCCATGTTACAATTTTTTAGATCCTCAAGCCATTCCAGATATTTCAAAGGGATCCAAGCACTCCTTTGTCATGCCAATAAGGGATGAAATGCATGGGAAGCCTGCACAACTCATCTCCCTTGGAGATATGATCAATATGAGCCAGAATGCTGCCAAAATTTATATTTTAAGCTTTACTTAATACTTGTATTTTTGCATTTCTAAAATTTCATCCCGGAATCAAAGGATCAAAAGGATGTAACGAATTCAGAATGAATAAAATTGATGATTATTCTCTTTGTTCTAGCTTTTGTCACTATTGAGTGAGATAATTCCCCAAATCAAATGCTTTTCGTTTCTGGTCGAAACAATGATCTCCAGGATCGTGGTTGGATTGTTTGGTCAGTTTCCAAAAAGAAAGAAACAAAGAGAAGATTTCATTGATGCGTGCAGGCAAGAAACAGTATTTTTGGATTGTATACCAGCTTCAGTTCGCACGTGGAATGGTTTGTGGTCATGTTGTTGGTCGATCGAAGGGTCAAGGAATTTAGTGGGCCTATTCCTTGAATGTTTTGGATTGTCAAGTAATGCATCAAATCAGTGGTTCTTTGATTGAATGGTTGAATGGGGCTGATCTTGAGATTAATGGTCGGATTGAGTTAAAATTACCTATCGAAGGTCCTCAAGGTCTTTTGGGGTGCTAAGGTATAAACGTACAATTAGTCGTCCAAATCAACGGTCATATCATGGTTTTAATTGCATGGGGTGTATGGTGTGGGATATGCATGCATACGATGAATCTTTTGTTTTTAGAAATTAAATATCTTGTAGGTTTCTTCTCGGGAAAGTCTGGTATCTCCAGAAGTTAGCCTAGATGTGGCCTGATGTGAGATGTAAACTGATAGATTCGTCGGGGGTCGTCCATGTATAACAAGTGTGGCCGTTGTGTGATTTTCAGGCGGGTCATCCAACGGATATGATGTGAAATCCAATGGATGGGATCTTGTGAGCTAGTATAAATAGTTTTTCTAGGTTCGGTGTTGGGTATGAATATATACACCGTGGAAAACTTAAGACGATCAATGGTACATGTGTTACCATTGGAATTGTAAGGTTCAAATTTGTTGATGGTTAGCCGTAAATGGCTTAAATCGCATCCATTATCTATTTAATGATGATGTAAGGATCACGATTGAAATTGAGTTGTTGGATATCTTTATCTATCCATAAGGAGTATTCTCAATAGTTGGATTGATGGTAGATCAAGTGTATTAAAGTATGTAGGCTCATGATGTGTAAAAGGATGTACATGTATAGGTATGCGTAGTTAAGGTCCTTAAATTGTGACTTCAATGGTTGGTTAAGCATATACGAGGATGATGAACAAGATGAATGGTTTAGAATCTTAATTGATTGAGTGTATGAAAGGATATGAAGATCTTGTAATTGGTTTACTATGATCGGTTGGTCCAAAAGCGAAGTTTACGATTGGATATCTTCACCTAGAGATGAATGGTTATTCGAACAGTTGGTTTGATGAACGGTTGAGTATATTGGGGTATATGAAGACCTAAAGTTTATTATAGTATGTATGCGAGAGTATAAGAGTGTGTACACCTGCGTTCATCTACTCATCTCTAGTTTTAAAAAAATCTAGTTGCTAAAATACATGCGTGAATGAGCACTCATGTACCTACTCGTACGCGAAAATTTTCGGATTCTTACACCTTTTCGCTCGCAAGGATGTTTTCTTGTGGCACAACTTACAAGAGACCATTACTATATTCGTGTGTGTGTGTGTGTGTGTGTGTGTGTGTGGTGTGTGTGTGTGTGTGTGTGTTTTGTGTGTGTGTGTGTGTTGTGTTGTGTGTGTGTGTGTGTGATGTTTTCATCACAATGTGGTGCAAACAGTTGCCGTGATTTGTTGATGACATCCACTTTGACCGTCATGTACGCCTACCCTCGTCTAGTAATGGACCCAAAATCCAGGCCAATCAATGACTCAGGTGGGCCACACGAGTAGGAATGGTTGGGAAGGGACACCCATCCTTGATTCTTACTGGGCCTCACCCAAGTCTTATAATGGCCTGATTTATTTATTTGTTTATTATTATTATTATTATTATTATTTTTTACGTATGGCAGATGTTCTTATTAATGGATTGGATGGTATATACACAACATGGTGAGCCCTCTATGAGAATCCAAGGGTGGGTTTCCACTTGCAACTGTCCTAGCTGGTTGTGGCCCATCTTAGTCATGGATCGACATGTATTTTGGGTACAAGGCCAAATGAGGGAGGGCATGTCTGATGGTTAGAGTGGATTTCATCAACACATGATGGTGGGGCCCACAACAAACTGTTTGCACTAGATCATTTACCATGCGGAGTTTCTATCTTTGGGAGTAGTACCAATAGGTAGTAAGATGAGGGAAGGCACACTTGATGGTTTGGCCATGTGAAATGGAGAATCGTGCCGGTTAGGAGTGAGTTGGTTTAAGTTGAAGGCCCTAAAAGGGCAAGGGGAAGTCCCAAAAGGACATGGGGAAGGTAGTAGTAAGAAGAGACTTGATGACCTAGGCACAATTCTCCATTTCACATGGCCAAAAGGGCAAGGGGAAGTCCCAAAAGGACATAGGGAAGGTAGTAAGAAGAGACTTGATGACCTATGGTCTAATGAAGGATATGGTCCTCAATAGCATGGAATGGCGGAACGGGATTTGTGTAGCTGCCCCAAATTAGTTGGGATTAGGATTGTGATGATGATGGTGATGATATTAAGCTTCTACCCTCAGTGAGCTGCTTGGAAAATAGTTAGCAAGGAACCTTCTAGTTTCAATATGATCTTCCCAGATGTGTGAGTTTGAAAACTTCTAGTTTCATTCATGAATCCTAATATAAGCATGGCCCAAGTACTTTGATGTTACGAGTGAAATCTTGCCACGTGTATATCCAGTTTCTCAATTTTCATGTGGAATGATCGCTTGTAGAGCTAAAGAAAATTGCAACAAATAGGTTTTATTATTTGGATATGGTATTTTCTTTGTACATCTTATGCTTTTTTACTTTTTAAACTTTTGCCTCTTATCTTTTAAATGCTAGCCATATTTCTCTACATGAAATGATTTGTTCCATCCATATTTATATTTTCGTTGTGCCTGTGAGCCTCTATCATGTGTTCTGAAGCTCAGTAAAGGAGGAAGGTTGATGTCCGATGGACAACAGATCATAGAACTATTGCAATCCAGCATTTAGAACCTGACCCCTAGCAGTTGCTGGGAGAAAGGCTAAGATGAGTGATGATGTGTATATTTTTGGTCACATAGCTGGGTAGCTTTCTTCAGAACATAAACCAGCATCCTTATGATATCAATTGTGGAAAAAAATGTCATGGATGTTGCTTATGCATTCGATTCACACGTGTTGAGCAGTGAGATGGTGGGACAACCCTGCTTCACGGGTTTGGCTCCCATACAAACAATAGAGTAGGTCCCACACACAACTAATTGCATGAAATTATCACTAGTCATTACATTTTTTGTTAAACTCTAATGTTCTTTTATTGTGAATTAGGTTGACATCAAAATCAAAGTCAAAATTACTGCCGGAATTCCAATCAAGCAAGTTATTTGGCAAGAGGTTATGTCTTGTAGAGCAACTTGGGTTATACTTGACAGGTACTTTTCTCTCTTATGTTTTTAATGTGTGCAAAATAATGCTTAGCTCATCCGATTATTTTGCAGAATTTATATAAACCTAAAACATGCAGTATATTGTTGTTTCTTGTTCTTGTATGTGTTTCTGTTTTGGCATGAACCAATAATTATCAGTGGATTCTCCTGCCACAGGCTGACATATCCATTACTCCTTTGACACTTCAGCTATTTTATTTATTGATGGAATCCAAGAGCTAATGATACCTTGATAAGCTATATTTTTTAAATTAGTGATTATTATTAGTAATTAGTAATTGTTAAATGGCTATATTGTACTAATCTTGAAGGCTTACGAGAAGCTACAATGAGAAAAAGAAGAAAGAAGAAAGAAGGAGAAGAAAGATGGAAGAGAAACAATGAGAGAGGGAGAGGAGAGAAAGGGCAAGAATGTGAGATGCTTAGGGTGTATTGAAACCCTAGCCCTCTACTCTTACTTATAATAGTAAAAACGTGAATGGGGCCTATGGGCCTTATTCAACTATCAACCTTTCAACACTCCTCAAGCTAGAGCATCTTAAGAGGTCCAACTTGGGAAAAAGGGCTAACATAATCAAACCTTGGAAAGAAAGAAATTCTTCTCTAATATATCAAACCTAAGAAAGAAAGAAAATTTTCTCTAACATCTTCCCGCAAATTCAAGGTGCTCTGAAAAGTGGAACTTGAGTTTGGAGAGGTACACAAAAGATTTCATAAAAACAGAAAATTAAAATGTAGCATGATTGTGAAGATGAGTAGTGTTGGTTGTGATGAGAGGCAAATGAGCAGATGAGAAGTGGAGATGATGAGACCACCAATACCTTTAGGCAAATAGGTAGTTCTTCAACTTCAGTGATGTGAGCCATTGGAACAACCATTCGGCACAAACGAGTCTAGATCAACTATCCAGCTTAACCAAGGCTGGGTCAATGGCCCAACACAATCATAAGTCTGAACAACTATCCGGAACAAATAAGAATGGACCAACTGTCCAATATAAACAATGAATTTGGATCAACTATCTAGCTCAACTAACATTAGGCCAACCGCCCAACACAATCATAAGTTCGGACAACTATCTAGAACAAATAAGAATGAACCAACTGTCCAATATAAACAACAAATCTGAGCCAACTGTTTAGTGTAAACAAGCCCATTACAATCATAAGTTTGAGTCAAGGTTGGGACAATAACCCAGTCTAAACAAAGCCCCAACCAACTGTTTGGTGCATAAACTGATCCGGGCCAACTACCTGGTACATAAACGAATCGAACCAACTACCCTAAATAAATACTGGGCACATCACACACCATGGTAAGGAGAGCCTGAAATGAAGAAGTTGCTAAGTCGTCAAAGGAGGAGGTGGAGAAGTGGCGAGCACACATTACATAGCAAGAGACAATCTATTCAAATACCTCTAATGAGACAATAGAAAAATCAGCAAGAACTTTTTTTTTTTTTTTTTCAAAAGGATGATTGTATTTCACAAAAGAGGAATTTACAGGGCCTTCGGGCGGGCATCACAAAAAGGACGATGCCTCACCTATCATGTAGGGAGCATGAGCTAAATCCCTCTCAAGTATCCTAAGCCTACTCTATCCAAAAAGAGAAGGCCTATAGCAATATCCAGAAGATCGGTCTCGGCTGAAAATGTGGAGTTGGCTTGCGAGGCACTACCTCTCCTAGCTAGGTGGTCGGCTACGACATTCGCCTCCCTAGGAGTATGCGAAAAGAAAATGTGTAAGAGGCCACATAAAGCTCTGACCCTCGCGCACCAATACCACAGGGACCACGCAGGACTAGAGTTGACTGATAGGATCTGAATAGTTGATTTGGAGTCGCTCTCCACCTCGATCCTAGAAAAACTCATCTCAACACATCTTGTCAGACCTTCCCAAATGGCCCGTAGCTCGGCCTGAGAGCTTGAGCCGTTACCATAACCCGACGAGAAGGCAAAAATAAATTTGCCTTCCCAATGTCTACCCAGACGACCTCCGCCCGATGGCCCTGGGTTACCCAGCGCCGACCTGTCAACGTTGATCTTGATCCAACTGCTTGTGGGCCTCAGCCATTTAACTACTCGAGGGGAGGGAAGCTTGGAAGAAGGAGTGATAATACGTAGCTGCGTAAGGAGTGAAGAAGATAACCGATTGAGGGACCTATGGAGGGGAAGGGCCGATCATCTCAATCCAACGGCGGACCCTGGAGATAACCAAACTAGAAGAGAAGACGGTGTCGTTGAACTTCGCCCTGTTCCTCTCCAGCCAAATCTCCTAGAAAATGAAGGGAGGAAGGAGGACGCGTAGCAGAAGCAGACGATCATGCGAAGTGGGGGCTCACCACGCGTTAGCTCTTCCCATAGCTGACCTCTGGGAGGTGTTGGTGAGCCTGAAAAAGGTTTGGAAATAACCCCAAACCTGCCTAGCTGCAGTCCCCTCCAAGAAGAGATGGTCCAGCGCCTCCACGCTGGGTTGATGGGGCGCTGGGCAGCAGACGCACTTGGAAACTATGGCGACGCCCTTCGCTTGGATCCTGGCGTCCACTGGAACTGCCTTGTGAATGATTTTCCAACAAAAAAGCGAAATTTTTGGGGGAATATGAGGGTGCCACACCCATCTGTACCAAGGATATATCACACTTGGAGTTCGGAGGAGCTCCCAAGCGGAACCGACCTTGAATATGCCTGAAGCTGAGGGGGTCCAAATTCTTGTGTCTTCATCCTCAGGGGAAGTGTAGATACCTTCCCTAGCAATATGGTCCACCAAATCAACAGGGAGGAGTGACAGGGCTCGACTTGGGTCGATCCAGCCTTGGGGGCCAATGAGGTCGCGCACCTGAACTTCCAGGGAAGAGGGTAATCAGCAAGAACTTCAATTACACATCAAAGAAGCTTCAAATCCAGCAACACATGAGCTGGATCACCAAAAACTTCAGCTAATCAATAAAGGGGCTTGAAATCTAGCAACACAAATTAAAACCCTAAAAATTCCAGCTGCAAGCCACCCCCTCTTATGAATCACAACAAGTCAACGAGGAAAAGGCCTCATGACTCGAAAAAAAGAAAGAAAAAAGAATGAAAAAGAAGAATAAATGGGGTAGGGAAAAAGGGTTAATAAGAAGTTGTATAGGGAAGGAAAGAGGGAATGAGGAAAGAAAAGAAGATTAGAAAGGGAAGGAAGGGAACCATTACTTGTTAAGAAAGATTAGAAGAATAAAACTCATAAAGTTAAGAGGAAAAAGAAAAAGAGGAAAAAGAAGGAAAGAGAGAAGAAGAAAAAGAAAAAGGAAGGAAAGAGGGGAACCACCGAGGATTAGTAAAGGAAATACAAAAAATACCAAAAAAAAATTGCTTTAATAGAAAAAATCAGCAAACACTAGCCAAAACAACAAAAAATCTGTTTCAACAGAAAAATCCGGCAAACTCTAACCAAGGCAATACAAAAATTTGCTTCAACAGAAAAAAATCCCGCAACCCTAGCTAAAGGCAACACAAAAATCAGAAAGTCCTTCAGAAAAAAAAAAAAAAAAAAAAAAATTCAATAAAAGAATTGAAGAAGAATATAAAAAAAAAAAAGTGAGAGGAAAAGAAGAAGAAGAAACGACTCTAATACCATGTTAAATGGCTACATTGTGCTAAGCTTGAGGGCTTCTGGGAAGTTATAATGAGAAGAAGAAAAAGAAAGGAGCAGAAAGATAGAAGAGAAATGATGTGTGTGTGTGTGTGTGTGTGAGAGAGAGAGAGAGAGAGAGATGCTTAGGGTGTACCCTGGCCCTAAAAACGTGAGAGAGAGATGCTTAGGGTGTACCCTGGCCCTAAAAACGTGAATGGCCTTCTTTACTTATAATAGTAAAAATGTGAATGGGCCTATGGGCCATTTTCAACCATCAACCTTTTACAAATAATCATTTACTATCATTTCCTTTTCTGTAAAATTGTGTTGTTGTAATAATTTGGTATCTGGATTCTTTAATTTGCATATTTAGGCACAGTTGAGAATCTGTAAATTAATGGTTGTAATATTTGTTTTGTTGTAAGTCATTCAGCAATGTTACATGGTCATGTAAGCAACACAAGCAAGTAGATGTAACCGTAGTTCTAAAACTCCATGACTTGACTCAAATCTTGTCCAAATCGATGTTTTAATCTGAGTCTATGAAACTTGCTTGTGAGTGTGATTTGGCCCTGAATTGACAATACTTTTGTTGAGGCGGCTTGCTGACTTGCTTGACTTGATGTGACTCGTGGTGACTCAAGGTGAGTCACTCACCCAGTCAAATGTTCTTTTTAGGTAAAAGTCAAAAGGAGCTAGTGACTTTTACAACTCAGGGCATTAACTAACAAAGTAAAACTCTACAACAAACATGCCATCGGCTCTGTATTTGTTCATTTCAACCATTTTAACTAGACATAACAACTGTAAATATTTCTTACTATAAATATTTTAATTTGATTATTAAATACTGTTTGAGTCAAGTAAAGACTCGGTCGAGTCTTCAAGTCAACCCAACCGGGCTGGAAATTCGAGTCAAGTCGAGTTTTCAGGTTTTTGAACTGTGAATCCAACTAGTGACTCATAAGAAGTAAACAACATTTTATGCATCTTATTTATCTGTTAAAAGTTTCTATTAAACATGCCTTTATAATTTCCATACTTTGATTAGTGTTCTTTTCTATTTTTTACCATCTCTTTTATCTTTCTTATATTCCAAAAAGATTCACATCTCCCCCTCAGCCATGGTAGACTAATTGGCTGGACTTGGCTTTTAGCCAGGGCGAGTCGACCCATCCTGCTGCGTTGTTTTTTATTTTATATTTTATAATCCTTGGTCCCTGAGTGCATATTGCAATAGTACTTTGGGATAATAGCTTATTTTACTTTTATTGCTTATTTATTTCCCCGTGTGCTTAGTTCTTTTCCTTATATCTTAATAGGCACCTCAGAAAGGATTTGACGTTCTACGAGAGACATATACCTTGCAAGGTTGGGATAATTCTAGATAGCTTAGATTTGCAAGTGCGGAGGTCTAATACCATAATTGCAAATGATATAGATGTTTCAGAACAGAAGTTGTTTTATTCTCTATCAAAATCAGTTGAACCTATCTCTGTCTTGATCGAGCCAGATAATTTAAATTTTGAGCAGTCTGTTATTTCTTGTGGAAGTAATTGTACATCTTTCAGTTCCCAAGAGGGCTCGTCTTCTTCTTCTTCTTCGAGAAATAGGCAACAGCAAGATCTCAACTTTTCCTCAAATGGTGAGGCTAGGTTTCCTTCTAAAGCATGTAACTACTTGAATGTGAGCAAATCAGTCATATGTATGACATTTGGGCTGTGCAAAAGGTGTGGCCTACCATGAAGATCACCTGGTGCCAAAATCAGAGCAATCTGCCATCTGCGGGCTACACCTGCACATTGAATCAGACTGTTGATAGGTCTGATTTAAAATGTCATTTATTATTATTGTACTTGGTGGTCCTCATGACAAGTGGGCCAGCCTTTTGCATGGCTCAGATGTCGTTCACGTGACACACTGGTATCAGTGCACCCATTGACTGCAAAGTTCACATACGATGGATTGTAGGCAGATACCTCTTCAAATTTCCATTCTTTAGAGGGTTGATCATTTCTAGCTGAAAGGTTTTTTGTTTTTCATTTTGTCGTCCAGGGAAATCTTTCCAAGTGGAACCAAGAAATTCATCTGATTCTCAGAGTTTCAGGAGCCAACACATCAGGGTTTTTGAGAACGAGTCTTCAGAAAAGCCAGTTCTTTGTGCTGGTTGTGGGCTAAGGACTGTACTATATATCAAGGATTCCATTCGATTCAGATTTTCAGATATTCAAGCTGCAACATCTGACTTCTCGAAAGAGAACTTGTTGGGAGAAGGTGGATTTGGTCATGTCTTTAAAGGTCAACTTAAAGATGGGCAGATTATTGCGGCAAAGCTACGGAAAGAAGCAAGTTTGCAAGGCTTCACTGAATTCCATTCAGAAATATTTGTCTTGAGCTTTGCAAGACACAAGAATATTGTGATGCTGTTGGGTTATTGTTCCAGAGAGAATTATAACATTTTGGTGTATGAGTATATCTGCAATAAATCCCTGGAGTGGCATTTATTGAGTAAGTTATTGTTTTGGGTTTGAAGTTTTTATCATAAAAAAATGTTATGTGGGCTTCAATTCAACCGTTGTAATTAAAAAAAAATAAAAAAAAAAAAGAAAAGGTGCTACAGGGATCAATTATTTTGTTAATATTATATCTGATACAATCTGTTCCACCTTTTGACTGATTGATAATCTTTTTCTGACTGTTTCTTCTTTAATATGATTAGATAAATCAGCCCCTACACTTGAGTGGCACCAGAGACATGCTATTGCAATCGGAACAGCCAAAGGATTGCGTTTTCTACATGAAGAATGCCGTGGAGGTCCAGTAATTCATCGAGACTTGCGGCCTAGCAACATACTACTCACTCATGACTTTGTTCCTATGGTAAATATTTCTGCAGCTTCATCACATTCATTTCTTTTAACCCTTTAGGTGTTATAGTCATTCTCTCTACTGAGAATGCAGCATGTGATGACATAACAATGCATTGATGGGAGTAGGGGTGTACACGAACCGAGCTAGCTCGCTCGAATCGACTTGAAAATGCTCGATTCGACTCGGTTCGAAGCTGAGTTCGAGCCGAGTCGAGCTGATTTTTTGAGCTCAAAAATGAGTTCGAGCTGAGTTTGAGCAGGCCCCAGCTCGACTCAACTCGGATCGAATCCAGAGCTCGAATCGAACTCGGATCGAACCAGTTCGGTGACTCGGTTACTTTGCCATTGATGTTGCTCACCAAGTGTTTGATACAACGACTCAACGAAGTGTGGCTGGTGGCAAGGAAGGTATGTACATGGAACAAATACCCTTTTTTTCTTGGTTTTTATGTTGCTTAGAAGGTGTTTGATAAAATACCTGTAAAACCATTGCTAACATTTCACATACAGAGGGATTTTGAAGGTGCAGTCCTGGTGTTTGTGGAAATGCTGCAATGGCGAACTTGGCTCGATCTTGGCTCGAACTGGCCTGAGCTGCTGACCGAATTGAGCCGAGTTCGAGCTGAGGTCAGCTAGTGGCCAAGCCGAGTCGAGCTGAGGCTATCTTGACTCGGTTCAACTCGATGTACACCCCTAGATGGGAGCTTCGAACAGCTGTATACATTATTCTCCTCTGGTTGGTGTAGGTAACACAAACAGGAGTATGTATCCCATTATCCTTTGGTACTTGCGGGAGCTTTCTTCAAATATTGAGTTTCTTACTTCTTTTAATTTTAGAAGATTGGATCCATAATGATTGATTGTAGAAGTTGGGGTGGGAGATCCTTAGGTTGGACATCATCAGCTACCTTCACATTTTCTTTGCAGTGGAAAGACAGATTGGACAGAAAACTATTTCTTTGTAAAGTCAGTTTGATGCTTGTCGTAATCTTATTCAAAAACTCGAAAACTCGACTCGTTAGCCGGGTCAACTCGAAGACTCGACCGAGCCTTTACTTGACTCAACTCGATATTTTAATAATTAATTTAAAGCATTTAGTGTTGGGAAAAATGTTAAATTTGTTGGGAAGAGAAAAGGTACCAAAAAAACAAAAAACAAAAAAAAAAAACCCATAAAATAGAGCTTCACTGTTTGAGTGTTTGGTGCACTGGTAGTAGGTTTTTAATCTCAAACAGGTTGCTTGTCGTAGTCCTATCATGTGCAACATTTTTTAACAAAAGCCAGCAGCTGACTGGGTGAGTGACTCGATCGAGTCACACTGGGACGTGTCAAGTCACCCTGAGTTTCCTAGCCAACTTGATGAATCTTGTCGAGCCCCAACTGAGTCAGGCTCACCAACGTGTTTCCAAGATACTCAGCTCGAAATCTCTCTGAGTCGAGTTGAGTCACTGAGTTTTGGAAATACGGTTGTAATTGCACCAGCGGAGGCATTTGACCTGCCGGTTAGAGGAGGGTCAATGTTAAGCGGGCAGTCCATCATCAAACTTTGGTTGACATGATTTGCAAAACTGACTTGATATAATTGGGAAAAGGCTGTATTGATGTATTCATTGTAAATTCTGATCAACAGAATACCAAAAAAAAAAGAAAAAAAACTAGTTTGTGGTGATAGTTATGCAAATGGGATAATAACTGTAATGTTACTGTTGTCATTTGTCTTACCTTGCCAAATCAGCAAAAAGCATGGATAAATATCCACTTGGGGCCTTTTGATTTCATTAACATTTGATACTTATTAAATCCATGGCTTCCCAAATTTGTCACATCTGTAAAATCCTTTCTTTTTGCCAATACAAGTTTTGGAGACTTTGGAGCTCTCGACTTTTTTGCTTACTAACAACTTACGCTGTTTTGGACACACAGTTGAATCAAATTCCAATCAGTTCAATCACAAGAAGACGACAATAATAATGTCATTTTTTTGGGATCATAATGAGGAAATAACCCTCAATTCACAGTTAAAATTCCTTCGAAATCCAACTTGATAGTAAAAATTTTGAACACCGACCTACAAGTCGAATATCAAGGTACTTACAATTTGGTCATGTCTATTTTCTTGAACTAATACTGCACTTTAAGTGGATAATGCATCCAAATACACCCTTAATTATCAAACCTTGGTTGACATCAGATACACTAAAGTACATAATTTATGACTAAGAAAGCTTTTAATGTGCAGTCTGTGATTCTGGACTTCGGTTGTTGCATAGAAAATGATTTTATCAGTAAAGACTTCTCGGACTCTTTTTTTCCCTAGTTGTTTGGCTTCCTAATGAATATATTTACAAATCTCTACTAAGCCCACACGTGTATACAAGTCCGCTAATGCACATGCCACCACATATGCCTGTGTGACAAAGATGAAATATCCAAGCCATCCATCAGAAGGGTACCACTATGTAGTTTCCCTGTCCCAAGAATCAGGTCGGTCCAGAAGTCAGGTGGGCCACAGTTAAATGAACAAATGTACAGTTGTGAAAAAATTGACTGAAATTTTTTGATCTGTCCACTTCTAATATCAAGGAATACCTGCTCAGTGGACTACCTTTATCTTTTGGCAGTAACATCTACATGGTGAAGTCCATCTGATGGATAGGTTGGATATTTCACATGTTTGCCATGCTGGCGTATGTGGTGGCATGTGCATTAGTGGATTTGTACTCGCATGTCGGCTTAGAAAAGCTCATATTTACATGTGCATGCGAAGATTGGAAATTACAAACGAAATGCATTGTAAACAGGTTTTCAATTGGTGGAATGTTTTCAACAGATTGGTGACTTTGGCCTTGCGAAATGGAAGACAAATGAGGCTCCTATTCAGACAAGGGTGCTTGGTACATTAGGGTGAGTACTGATATATCTGAGTATTTCCTTTTATGCTGGCATTGTTTCCATTTGAAAATCACTTATCAGCATTTATCTTGTACAGATACCTTGCACCTGAGTATGCAGAGAATGGCATAGTTTCTGTTAGGACAGATGTTTATTCATTTGGAATTGTTCTGTTACAACTGATATCAGGACGCAATGTGATCAATGAAAATCAAGAAGAGCAAAGCCAGTCTCTACTGCAATGGGTATGAAATTTATGGATATCTGTTGGTCACAAACTCTTTTGAATTAAGTTGTGAAAGATAAATGCCCCACACTCTTTGTCATGGCATATATCTGTAGCGTCCACGAGATTCATCAGGCGGTCCACTTAGTGTTTGTGTCCTGTCCTAAAAATCAGGCCAGTTGAATCAACAAGTGGCAAAATGTATGTTGAACGTAGGCTGCTGGTTCTCTCTTTTTCTAACTGCCCATTTCATGTACCTTTGGCCCATTTGATGAATGGACCAACTGATTCTTGGGCTATGGAACAGACCTTTTGGGATCACCCTATGAACAGTATGGTTCTTGCACGTGCCATGTCAGCTAGGGCTGTACATCGAGCCAAGTCGAGTCGAGGTGGACCAAGCTCGGCTTGACTCGTCCATGCTATACTCGAGTTCGAGCTCGAGCTCGAGCTCACCCTTGAGCTCAACATTGAAGCTTGGCTTGTTTGCTAAAGCTTTCGAGTCGAGTCGAGTTTACCTCGGTAGGGTAAGGGAAAGAAAAAGAGGGAATGAGGACGGGTAGGGTTATGTAAGGTTTTTTATGTAAAAACTTATAAGTTTTAACTTCTTTTTTAAAACTTAAATATATATATTATATATATTTCATATTAATATAATATATATATTATTAAAATATATTACTCGAGAGCTCGAGCTTCGAGTCGAGTCGAGTTCGAGTTTGAGTCGAGTTGAAATACACAATGGTCGAACTTGGCTTGAACTCAACTTGAGCTTTAGTAAACAAGCTTGACTCGCCTCGAGTCGGCCTTTCAAGCCGAGTCAATCCGAGCTGATTCGAGCCGAGTCGAGCGAGCTTTTCGAGCTAGCTTGACTCGTGTACAGCCCTAATGTCAGCACATGTGGGTTGTTTGTGTTGTTTGCTTCAAGATGGGTGTCCAGAGACGGCATTCCTCATTCTCAATCTCTCTTTTACTAAGGAATGCATTGCAGATGTTGGTTATATACGGATGCCAGATATTGCTAAATTAATCGGGCCTTACACAATTCTCTGTCCTGATTTCGACAAATATATCTATGCTTTTACTTCTATTTTAGGCAGAAGTGATGATCGAAAAGCTTGCATTACATGAACTGATTGATCCTCGTATTGGAGAATCCTACGACACATACGAACTGTACCATATGGCTAGGACAGCATACTTGTGTGTTAGGAGAAGGCCGGAAATGCGCCCATCCATGGGAGAGGTAACTGATTGAGGCTTAGTACTCTGAATTTTATTTTGTGATTTTTAGTTGCAAAATGTCAAATGTTAGTTTCTTGTTTGTAAACAATGGTTTTCATCTAATCTAACAATGAGGTGTAGCAGAAGACATTCATGTAAAACCTTATTAATCTTTTATATTAAAGTAATATAGTGGAAGCTTCACAGAACTTCCATGTAATGTAATACATCATGCATGGGATATGTAGTGATTGGGGCAGTAGATCTGGTGGGTCACCACATGGTTTGGCACCAGGCCAAAAACATGTACATTCATGAGTTTTGCCTGTTGAATGTGGCCTGTTACTCATAATTCTTGTTTAGCCTCCCTCTTTAAGGCTGGTGATAAGATCCTTCCCAGATTCCAATCAATGTAGTTTTCAGCACATGGCCGATCCATGTGTTGGGCCACCAAAACAATGGTCCTGACACTGTTTGCTAGTGCCACATTTACAAAAGAGATGTTTTTTGGTGCACCATTCATGGAACTCCATGAAGCGTGCATGTTTTGGTAGAGCATGTATTTTATTACATTGCTGTTATATCTCTTTCTGTAGGAGCCTATGAGGATATGGTTATCTACTTCATAGGTCTCCCAAGAGTTATGTTGACCTTTCATCAACATTTAAATCAATCTTATTGCAAATAGTTCTTTGCCAGTTTGGTGCTGCATGTTGGGGTTCTATCGTATATTTCTTGAGCTCCTAGCATGGTAGAACCTACAAAATATGGCTTGAAATGACATTTGAAATTGGAATATACAGTTCAGAAATGAGTTTGCTCAGCTAGAAGAGATATTGATGGTGTATGAAACTTGGATGGAGTTGTGTTTCTTCATTAACATAGACATTGTAGCAATGTATTTTTCATGATGAAGATGCTATTATGCAGCTTGTGTCATAAAAATAGTGTGCAGCTCCCTCATTATAGTACACATGGAAAACATGCGATTGGAACTTTTTTTTACACACCCCACAATGGGTACTCGAACTCATGACTTGTGTTGAAACTTTTGTGAGTCTACCAATTGGAACATGGTTAGCTTTCATGTGGATAGATGATATCTCAAAAGTGAGCGGATTAAAATGTGGTAGCCATCAAATCCGTAGCCTGAAAAAGAAACAGTTAAGTTCAAATTTGAGCAAGGTCCACATTCAACTTGCTAAACTCACCATAAATCGAATGTCAGAGTTATCCAATCCCTAGGGTTTTCACCTATAGCCCATTCATGAGGCAGCCCATGAGACCCACAGTTCTGATCAGCATGAATGTTTGCCACATGTACGAAGCTAGGATGCAAGCTGCACATTAGCATTCCTCTTTTTATTGGAGTATTTGTTTATTTTAGGAATTCTTTATCGATTCCTCCATTTCAGCATGGCCATGGTTTATACCTTAGAATTTAAAATGGTTTAGGATGAGTAAAATTACTTCTCTTATTTGTAATAATTTTCTTCCTTCATATAAACTAAAGATATCAAGTTTCTTTCATTTCTGTCATCCATTCCTCATCTTGCACAGTTAGTGGGTCCTAAAACATGTGATTGAACAGGTTGTGCGTCTTCTTGAAGGGGAGAATGAACACGTTCGAGATCTAGCACAGCAGTTCATGCCTCATTATAGCCAGCAATCTACATAGCATGGTGTTTGGTGTGCCGAAGGTAAACTCTCTGTTTACTTAACAATCATAAAGGTAGCTTCTGTTTTACATTTTGAAATGCGTCATGCACTCTTACCTTGTTGAATCAATAGTTCAATATCTCCATTGAGGTTTGTCATATTTCAATGAATATTTTCTTCAGTTTATTTTTGGTAGTCGAGTTGCATCCAATGTATAAATAAAGTAAAACCAGTGTTGTGGTTTTCAATGCAGAGGAGCATGAGTGCACCTTTTCGGACTGTCGCCTTGTGGCAAGATCCAAGCTTCTCATTGGGTGGACCCACTATGTTTATCCCTTGCCTCAAAAAGCAGGTTGATCTGATCATCAAGCAGCCCATGAGTGGACTAAAGAACCGAATGGCTGAGAGAAATTGACAAGACAGACCACATTTGGCATGCGATTGTTTCCCCACCAGATGAGGGCCTGATATTCAACTCAGGGTGTATGGAAGAAATGGGGTCCTGCCTGAGGGGCAGCTTGGATCTCCCACTTGCGTGCCATGTCAGCATGCTCAAGAATCAAGTACCAGAAACATGCTCCTCCCCCCCCCCCCCCCCCCCCCCCCCCACACACCACACCCACACACACACTAGCCATTTTTCTCTTATGTACATGAAAGCCTTTTGGCTGTGTTACCCCTACCATACGGGAATCAGCTATAACCAGATTGGGTCAAGCTGCTCATCCAAACAACAAGTTCCGGCTTTCAGTTTCTACGAGTGGGCCCCATGGTTCCGTGATCCAAACCCTTGAGATCATGGGGCCTCATGTTTGAAATGTATGCAGCAGGTTTTACGTGCGAAGGCATTTGTCACGCAGTTGTAAGTTGGCATTTGAAAGCCTGTTAGACCTGCAAACGCATCTATAATGTTCGATTTGAGATCTTGCACTGAGAAATTCCCAGAAATTGCTTTAGGATTTCAGAAAAAAGGAGATGATATTCTACAAATAGACTGCTCAAAGAAAAGAGATGCATTTCTAAAATCAAAAGGACTGTCATTTTACTTACTTTCAGAAAATTGCACTGTTTGGAACCAAAAGACATCCACAAGTGCTGGTTGGTAAGTGTCATACCTTCTGCATTACCATCCACACAATGTGTAACTCCACATGGTTTGTACATCATTCTGGGCGAGTTTTCACGGCTTTTGGATCCTTATTTCCTTAGTGGAACTTGACAGTGATGCAGGCACTTGTGTTGATGATTGGGCTTCATATGGCCATGTGTTGTTACACTGAAAGTGGGCTGGACTGCTGATGCCCACTTGGAATATCTGTATTCAACTTTCTTAGAAGTCAGGCAATCCGGCAATTGGGTATTCCATTATAAAATGGTAATATCCATATCTGGCCTGTTTAGAAGTTGGGTAATTAGGCGATTGGGTAATCAAATAAAATTTTAAATTGGGTTTTATAAAAATAAAAAAACCATCTGAATCCGAATCCGATCTTCTCGGGTTGGATGTGTCAGCCCTATCAGGATGGCTACTTGGCCATGAGGATCAAGGTTTGGGTTTAGATGCTTAGATAATGAGCTAGGCCTAGTTATTGAGCTCACAGAGCCGTCGTGGACAAAGCTTGTTACAAAAAGAAAAAAGGTAAGTCACTCATTTGAAGTGGCTAGATGAGTTCTATGCCATCACCTACTAATGGAAAAATGTGGGAAAGCAAGAGCTGTAGTGGAGCAGACAACAGTTCTCCCAAACACCACCATAATTACTAGTTAGCCTGAACTGGAATCATGTAAGAAATGGAGGGTGAGATTGAATGATATAGGATGTTGGGTTGGCCCATTTCTATTGTGATATTTATTTTCCTGTGTCCTACCTTGTTTAGAAAGAATATCGATGGGGGACAAAAGAACAATTTCTTCTCCAACGATCGACTGTGGATTTGTCAGGTCGGGCCCAATCCATGATGACAATGATCGACTGTGGATTTGTCGTCCTTGCATCATCTTGGAATGCTATGCTGGTCTATCAATACATTCTCGAGGCGTTATATCTAACTCATCACTCTTCCTTAAGTCATGTCGATGTGGCCGACATGATGATGGTATAAAATAAAAAAATAAAAAAATTTAAAAAAAAACCAACGGTGATGATTAAATTGCCCCAGGAAAGGGAGCAGGCTTTTTGGTTGTCTCAATTATTCGGATATTCATGGGTAATTGATTCTTTGAGGGGTTGTACGTTTAGATGTGTAGCATCAATCGCCATTGCAGGATGATGTTGAACAGACCTGAGGTTGGTATCTTTGGTGGGCCATGATCAGAGAAATACATAAATTGGAATAATCCTGCACTGCCAAATACATATTATTTTGTGTGGATAGTTCAACCATTTTTGATGTATTCAACCATCTGTTTTGGAGGGGACTGATCCATGTGATCTTGGACTGTGGACCATCATATGGGTGGCCCACGTCGGCCCAATTAATGAGAATGCATTGGAGACTCAACAGAGTGTGATGGATAGTTGCATCTAAAGCAAGAGGTGGGCCCCACAGATGAGTGGCTGTCATGTATCAGTGCCACTAATGTACTGTAGCTATGTGTTGGCATCAACAAATAGGAGTCAACTTCAAACGTTGCTTATCTCCAAAGATTTGTTGGCACGTGTCACCAGGTTGATGGCTACTTATCCATCCCATTCGGAGGAGACCAAATCATCGAGCGCAGTGACACGTGTCCACAAGCTGATCCAATCAGTCCAATGAGGCTCCAGCCGGGAACGGGCAGAAGCTTTGAGTGGCCACCGTGATGTATGTATGGGCCTTATCCACACCGTCCATCCATTTTTTTCCGTATCATTTTAGGGTATAAACCCAAAAATGAGCTAGATCCAAGGCTCAAGTGGACAACATAATGAGGATTAAACCCTTACCGTTGAAAACTTCTTGGGGGCTACAAAAGTTTTGAATGAGGCTGATATTTGTGTTTTCTCTTTATCCAGGTCTATGTAACTTTATGAATAGGTTGGATGGAAAATAAACATCACGGTAAGTTTCAACGGGATTGCAGGGGTAGGACGCAATCCGCGTCCAATGAGGCCAATGGATGGCTGAGATCCACAGCCAATGTTTAGTTGACATGTGTCAGAGATAACCTTACCATGGTCGATCCCAAAAGGTAGAAAAGCGTCTCGGTTAATCCCTTTACTTAATCACTACCCGGCAATTTTAAGAAACTCTCAAAAGTGAAAAGGTGATCCCCTCGGACACGCTTACGTGGCGCGCATGTGTGATGTCCTGGTCATTCATCATGTTTATATGGTCTGGACAGGAAACCAGGCTGGTACACTCACTGGGAGGGTGATACTTACATGGGTTAAATCAGAAGAGAACCAACGGCGGATATGCAAGCATGCATGTGTGGGTCCACCTGATAAAGTGATCCACTTGATTTTTGGGAGGGGAACATATGAGGAGTGGACTCTCCACGATGAATGACCTGGATCTCTCGTGGATTCTCTTTGGTTCGGTTAGATTTATTAAGATGGTTTCTTAGCATGGATTCACAAACTCTAATTATCATTTCAATCCATATCACTAAACTAGCTAGGTGTTCAGGCCATAGATGATGGGGCCCACCAGATGAACAGTCCAGATTTCGTACATGTCCACTAATTGATCACCACGTGAGGAAGGAGAATGTGGATGAGATCCACCCTTTTCATCAGGTGTGCTGCCTCATGTTCACATTGGAAACTACAATTTGGGTTGGTCTAAATTTAAACTCGGAATGGGATGGCAACCGTTAGTTGCCTATGGCGCATACTGTGGTTTATTTATGCCATTTAATCCATTCATACGAAAAGATGAAATTACCCTAAAAAGAATCACCCTGCTTTAAAATTTAGGTGGACAGCACCATGTGAATTCGGAGGTTTTAGACAGATTTTATAACCTTGCCAGTGGTAAGGTAAACTTGAGTTCTAGATCAAGGCCTAAAAAAGGGTGGTGCGCCCGATGGACAGGAAGGTATACTTGAGTACTTCTACATTAAGGCCTAAAATTTAAAGAATAGATTTCAGAGAAAAAAAAAATAACAAAAAATGTTACAAGTAGGGGTGTATACGAACCGAGCTAGCTTGGTTAGCTTGCTCTACTCGACTCGAAAAAGCTTGATTCGACTAGGTCTGAAGTTGAGTTCGAGCTGAGTCGAGCTGATTTTCTGAGCTCGAAAATGAGTTCAAGCCGAGTTCGAGCTGGCCCCAACTCGACTCAATTCGGATCAAACCCAACTCGAATCGAACTCAGATCGAACCAGTTCGGTAACTCATTACTTTGATATTAATGTTGCTCATCAAGTGTTTGATGAAATGACTCAACGAAGTGTGGCTGGTGGCAAGGAAGGTATGTACATGAAATAAATACCCTTTTTTCTTCGTTTTTATGCTGCTTTGAAGGTGTTTGATAAAATACATTGAAAACCATTGCTGTTATTTCCCATACAGTAGGATTTTGAAGGTGCAATCCAGATATTTGTGGAAATGCCGCACAGGCAAACTCAGCTCGACGTTGGCTCGAACTCCGCTCAAACTGGTCCAAGCTGCTGACCAAACTGAGCTGAGCTGGCCAATCAAGCTCGAGGACCGAGCCGAGTCGAATTCGAACTGAGGTCAGCTAGTGGCTGAGCCGAGTCGAGCTGAGGCCAACTCGACTCGGTTCGACTCAATGTACAACCCCAATTACAAGCCAAACTTTATATATATATATATATATATATATATATAAACCAACAACCAAATACCCTCTTTAAGTGAATGATGTATCTATTTATCTTGTACAATTATATTTGTTATTGGTAAAACTGGACTGACCCACTGGACTAATCAAATGACTCTAATTAGATGCAAGCAATGAAGACAAACAGCTCAGATGAGATATCGAGAAAGAACTCGGCCCAGATGTCGACCACAACCCTCATGACTAATCCAGCCATTATGAGTGGTGCAGGCCTTAGTCACCTAGTCGACATCTCACTATCGCGACCAAAGGACAACTATGGATATTGACCTGATCACAAAACTCAACATCGACTCCAATCATCAACTAAGCTTGGTATGCAGGACCCTGACCAGAGAAACTTAGAGGTTGGCTTTGACTATCGACTGTGACCTCCTCGGATGCTGACCATTGGCAGATGTCTCTTCTGTATACGGGATGGATTACTTCCCCGAGATCTTCATCGAGATAAGCGTTATATAGCCAAGAAAAGATCCTTTATGTGATACGGTAGACTCATTGCCATACACAGAAGAGGTCTTGAAATGTTATAAATAAGAACCCTACATACAGTAAAATATATGCACTAATACCCTAATTCGACTACATCCAGAGTGTGCTTATTCTAACTTAGGCATCAGAGGGTCCTCGGCTACAACCATATCCCCCACTATCACTTGGTTTTACAGGTATACGACGGGCTAGCAGAGACTATCAGATCTCAACATCAACAATAGTATTTATTCCATAATTAATTTTTTCTATTATATACTTGTATAACTATATTTACAACCACTCTGCATTGTATTTATATTACATCTATCAATCAAAATTTATGTGATTTTTACCAAGTTTTCATAGTATTAGAACTTGGATTTGTTGATTTCTGTTAATTCCATTGTTGTCAACTTGCCAAAAATCTACAACCCGCTCTTCCGTTACCCTCTAACCGAAAGCAACCCACATTCTGCAATTGCCATTTGGGTTGCATCCAAACACAACCTGAACTAACTAGTTTTGCAACTATCTTTAATATATGACTAATCATACTCTTTAATCACATGCTACCCTAAGATGCACTTTTAAGTAGAGACACTCTTTCTTGGATACTCCACTTTCTATCCATTTCTTCTAGTAACAATCCATTATATGGCATCGCATATTTGCTCCTTTCAGGAGTCATTTGTTTCTCATTGCAAGTTTTGGGCCACGAATCACAGTTTGCCACGTCAGAGTTCGGTGCTAGTCATTTGATTTGCTTATGAGTGCCACGTGGCGTAGACGTGCGCCACACACCGGATATGCTAGTTTAATTAAAACATGGAGGTTAGGGATTCCCGTGGCTCGGTGATCAGGACCACTGGTTCGATGATTTACAAAGTGAATACTGGATATATTGAGAATCCTAACCCTTTGATAAATTGATCGAAAATAGACGGTTCAGAAGAAAATACAGCAACGGTATATATATATATATATATATATATTATATATATATATATATATATGTCAAATATTTGATGGATTTCATCTATTATATATAAGACATTTCTTTTGAGGAATCACCTGCCCAGTTTGAGGGTCATCAGATGAATGGTCTGGATTGCCAGGCTATGGACTGCACTTGCACAAACACAAGGGCGCATGATGTTGTGCGCGTCTTTTCGGTTAAACGTTCACATGAGTCGGCTGGATGCATGGAAGCTACGGTGTCTCCCTGTGATTTTTCTACAGGGATGGGATGCATTTACGAGATCAAAACCATTCATTTTGGGGTTCAATTAGAGAAAGAGATATAAGCCAAAAGATGCACAGTTTGGATGATCCTAACCCCAATCGTGGGCATCCAAATGGACACCAGAAGACAAGTTTGCAACGGTTCATATTCACTGAGAGTAGGTCTCATTAGATGGTTAAGATAACATAGAAATTGTTTTATTACTAGCGATGGCTGCGGGCCCTACACGAGCGCGATGAATCAGATCACTGGCAGGTCTGATTTGAACCATCCATTGTCTTCATACAATGCGGCTTGCTTGATATATGGGTCTGGCTGATCTTTACATCATGTGGTCTTCACGTGGACCACTCCTTTTGCATGGCTTGGATTTGATAAGAAATTGACATATTGGCACGTGAGACAGGTTGTATGTACCATTACTCAAAATCAAGAGGAACAATTCATGTACAAATATGGAAAACTCAGGTGCCAGTATGATTTGATACACGACTTTTCAGAGATGGGCCTCACATCAAAGACATACACATTGGACGTGTGTGATGTCTCCATACGTGATCAAGACAGCATATAGGGCCCATCATCAAAGACCAATGAAATGTTCCGGTGTTATGTTGCGAGGGAAGCGGATTGGCTGATCCCTCGCCACTAGCCCGGTGGCTGGTGGTCGGTGCTCTGTGGGCCCCACCATGATGTATTTGTTTCATCCATGCTGTTCATCTATTTTTACATTTGCTTTTATGTGTTGACTAAAAAAATAAGAGGGATATAAATCTCAGGTGGACCACACCACAGGAAAACAATAGTGATTAGATATCGACCATTAAAATCCTACTAAGGCCCTCTGTACTGTTTATTTGACATCCAATCTGTTGATTAGGTCATAAATACCTAGATGAAGGGAAAAAAATAAAGATCGTCTTGATCCAAAACTTTTATGGCCCTCGAAAAGTTTTTAATGGTTGACGTTCATCCAACACTGTTTCCTGTAATGTGATCCACTTGAGATTCGGACATACCTCAATTTTAGTCTCATACACTAAAATGATCTAGAAAAATAGATGGACGACATAGATGAAACAAATACATCATGGTGGGGCCCACAGAGCACTGACCACCAGCCATTGGCGGGTGGCAGGGGGAATAGCCAATCCGTGTCCGTTGGGAGAGGCCAAAGACAGATGACGTGGCACGAAAGGTACAGATGTTGGTGAATGCATGTTACGGTTGTGCGGTGGAGAAACAACGCGCGTGCAAGAGAATCTTGCAACTTGCACCTTTGCATCTCCCTCTTGTTTTCCACGTGCATCTCAACTCGCACCATCCCATACTCCAACCGAGGAATGCCCTGTCCACTGGAAAAAGTTCACTTTTGAGGCAATCTTCTCTCTCCACGTGGCAACGTCGAGCACGTGTGAGACATTCAGGCCGCTTATCGGGCGGAATGTACCGTACAGACGCGTGGTTGGCAATGCGTATAGAAAAGAAATGGACAATTAAAGAGAACTGGACCTACAGTCACTGTAAAACGTACATGTGCGACCCACCTGATGTTCAGATCATCCATCTCAACATGTATGGTATTTTGTACTGGTCAACATCTGTATAAACTTAGGCATATTATTTAATATTAGTTTCAACACTGAGGTCTTGATATGGATTCCCTAATGAGGTGGCTAACAGTGAAGTGTGAACTGACAGTGGATGTACTTAAACAAGCCAACAGGAATATATATATATATATATAATATATATATAGTAGTCATATATATATATATAATTTAGTAGTCATCATCAAATTACCCCATTGTAATCAATTAAATGTATGCCAATGGCTAATTATTTGTAAAATGGTCCATTAGCATGCTTACAATTGGATGGATTGGAAAAGGTTGCCTTGGAGCATGATTGATCCACATTGGGACCTCTTACATTAACGGTCATGATCATTAGATCATTCCTGTATGGTGGTGCTGGTGTAATGAAGGGAATTTTGCGCAGATAAATATTAGCTTTTGTGTAACGGTGTTGGCCGATAAATTGGCTTAGCCGATATGATATGGGTCATATTAGCTGATACCGCACTATAAACCCTGTCCTTATTTTTATATTTTTTTAATGTAGTAATCAGTCATTCTTTGATAAGAATGTTATTTATTAGGTACTTAATTAACTTGCTAAAAGTCAACCAAATAAGCAACAATTTAAAATAAATTAAGCAATGATTTAATGGATTAAGCCTCATTACACACAAATACAATAAAATGAAGATGAAAACGATGGAAAAGAAAGTGACGATTTATTCATTATTTCAACACTCTTCAAAATGGTCAACTGTAATTCATCTCATTGAATCTTATTCAAATTTTGTGTTTTGATAATCGAAATAGCACTATAACAATCTAGACTTTTTGGGACAAGTCTAAATTCAAAATGGTCATCTCATTAAAAACCCAAAACTCCTTGTTAAAATTTTTCTGCATTGTCAATTTTGTGGCAAATACAGCTTTTCGCCAATTACTCAATTATTTATGATGACTTAATAACTTGTCGTAAAATATAACTTACATTTAGTTAAAAATTTAGTTCCGAACTTCAATGGTTGGAATAAATAAAGAAGTGAAAAAATGAAATAAATTATATATATAAAAAAAAATCTTTATAGTAAGCAATTTATAATCATATTATTCATATTAGCATATAACAGTTTATCAGCCTTATGGTAATGCTCCTCATCCGATGTGTACCAACCATGTCAGACTGATCTGGCAATGCTCCTCCTCATCTGATGTGTACCAACCATGTCGAATGATCTGGCAATGCTCCTCCTCAACCGTGTCGACTGATCATATGCCCCATTTTCATAAAGGATCCATTCATTGCATATGGCATAATGAGGATGATTGTTTCCTTTATGTAATGGCGAATATGGCAGCAAGTAACCATTTTTAATATCATTGCGCTGTATCATTGGCTCGTCTTATATGCATGCCAATCATATACCTCGAATAAAGGTAAGGGTAGAGAGATGATGTGAAGCACCACCTTGGTGTTTTATATAGTGCTAGAGATTGGGCTGGTTCCTCCGCAACTATGGTAGAATAAGCTTATTTTACAATGTTCAGTGTAAGGGCCACCATGATGGTGGGCCAACATCCACTCCATTCATAAGGTGTACTCTTTTATTATTATTCTTTCTTTCTTTTCTTCAAGGTGCGCTCCGTCATATTCACCTCATACCTTAAAATTCAATCTGATCAAATGCATGTGGGTCACACCATAAGGACAAATTGGAATAGGGACACCCACAATTAAAACTATCCAGGTTGTTTGTGGGCCATCGTGTTTTGTATATCCTATCTAATCCAGTCATCATTTGAGACCCACAAAGATGAGTAGACCCTTTAAAAATCAGGTCATTCAAAAACTCAAGTGGGCCACAACACATGATCATACAGATTTTAGGCATGATTTTACTGGACGTGGCCCACCTGGGATTTGGATAGATCTAACTTTTGGGATCCAACGTGGATATGAGTGGCCACACATGATGGACGGGGTGGACGTAATTGTGGTCCCCACACACTTATTCTAGAAGCCTCGCAGAGGTACTGGCCTTGGCTAAAAAGACTCAACCGCCGAAGAGGCCTATAAAATCATTCATCATACGCATTATATTGGATTGCCGACCCTACACTTTAGATAGCATGCATGGATTTGATTTTGACAAGTGGGGCCGTGTTTCAGTGATCTAGGGGATGGTCTGTTGGGCCCCACCATGAGTGGACTTTTCTTTAAAAAGATCTTCAGTAGGACAATTACTAGATTTGTGGCCTACAGGATCGTTGAAAAGAGAAACAAATGAATGGTTGGCAATTAACTGGAAAAAGGCCAGAAATTGGTGGCTAGGTTCTCCTAATCTGATAGGACTGGTGCACGGTCCATCTATAGTTACAACCAACAGATGGATGGCTAAGATCACATACAAGTGCTCAATGTTAGCACATGTGTCTACGCGTGGATGTGCAAGAATCCACACGAGTGTGCAACTAGCAAACCTCTTGACAGGGAAACTCCGTATGAGCATGTTTCTTTTTTGGGACTTTTACAAAAAAAAAATACCTATCATTATGGAATTTATATTTGGATACTCTTTTCATGAAAGTTTTCTGAAAGTGATCTCAGTAGTTGATAAAATTATCATTCCACTGCTTTATGTCAAAGCCCCTGTAAGAGCAAATGGGTAGTGGCTCCTGTGAGCTCCGCCATGATATTTATATAAAATCCAACCCTAACCACTAGGTGTATGATTGATGTTAGTCTAGGGGCCCAAAAATTAGATCCATATGTGATTCAGGTATACTAGATGATTGGAAATAATGCACGGGGCAATACTCGCCCTCTAATCTGTTTTCATTAGTGTGGTCCACTTGACTTAGGGATGGGTATAATTTTTGGGACAAGGCATAAACTTTTGTAATCTAATGAATGGAGTGAATTTCATGTAAGTACTATGGTGGACATGTAAAAATCAAGGCTAGATATCTCTCCCAATTATTTCCTTTTGTGTGGCCCACTAGAATTACAGGTCAAATTGATATTTTGTCTATGGGACAAATATGGGACTAAATATCTAATGGTCAACTGAATCTTACGTAAATGTAATTACGATGGGCCCTGTCAAAATCAAGAGTTATGAATAGAGTGGGATGCCCCAACTTGATTTTTGGCCGAGCCCACCCTACTATATATACTTAATCCATTATAACCATTAGATGTGTTTTCTTAATTTAAGCCTAGAGACAAAAAATCAAGTTAGGCCGCATTAAATAAATAGTTGGGAAAAGGACATATAAATGATTTTTACAAGGCCCACTATAATGATTACGTGAAGTCTAGTTTTACCATTATATGCCACACCAAAATTTAGACCTGACCCTAAAATTTAATCCGATGAGTCATACCAAGGGAAACAACCTAGAAGGCTGTTGTTGCCTTGTACATTGTTTCCAATCAAGTAGTCCACTTGTATTACGGATAGGGTTTATTTTTAAGCCTTTGGCCTACCATGGAGTGATAAAGTTAGGGTTTATCTTTTAGCCATTGGCCTACCATGGGTTGATAAAGTTGGTGGCCAGGGCAGATTTTATATAAACATCATGGTGTGGCCTACCCATTTGCTCACATGCCCACCAACCGTCCGTTAAGACACAATTACATGAATAATGAATAATAGTGTAGCATTTTAAAAGACTTCTTAAAAAGGTACCAAAATATAAAATTTATATTAATTATGTAGTTTTTTTTTTGTTAAATTTCTTTTCTTTTTCGTTTATTTGAGATTCCCTTCGTTAAGTCGTCTTCAGGAATGAAAAACAGCTCAGTTCCAAGAAATTTTGCAAAAGTGGAAACCAGGTTTCTAGGAAATTCCAAATTCCAAAAGGCAATCAAGTAAAACCATATTTTCAAAGAAATGTTGCTTTTTTGCTTGGAAAATCCAAAATCCAAGCCCTTTCTCAGGCAAGTTCTCCAAACATGCCCGATGAGGGTTGAAATTACCAAAATGTCCTCATTTGCATATATGTATATATATATATACACGCACACTCGTACATCCAACGGGCGTGGTTTGGCTACTGACCCCAACATCAGCCAGCTAGCTGGTGTCTAACTCTATGCGCCCACCATGATGTATCTGCTTTAACCACACTGGCCATCCATTTTGCCAGTTCATTTTAGCGAATCTCAGGTGGGCCATACAAAAGGAAATAATGGGGATGGAATGCTTACCGTTGAAAACTTTTTGGGGGCACTGAATTTTTGGATCAAGATGATATTTTTATTTTCCCTTCACACCGGTTTGTGAGACTTTATCTACATGTTGGATGGAAAATTAACATTACAGTCTGCCTTAGGAGGTTTTTTATAGTGGATTACTTCAACATTATTTTCGTGTGGTGTGGTCTACCAGAGATTTGAATCTGCCTCATTTTTAGGCACATGCCTTAAAATGAGCTGAAAAAATAGATTGACGGCATGGATAGAACACATATATCACGGTGGGGCTCACAGAGCTTTGATACTGGGTCACCAGCCAAACCGGGTCTGCATCGACACTTCCAACAGGTATACCCCCACCGTAACGGGAAAAAAACGCCCCGATCCAATCATCAAATGGGCTACATCTTAAAAATTGTGTACCACACAAAATCCTCCAGATTTACTTGTGGCCCACCCCGTGATTGAATTCTCATAGTTTTGGTACGTCCGATGGTCATCCCAATGGATGATCTTCTCAAATAACCTGCTAGAGCCTATGTAGTTGAGCTAGACTCCTTTGTTAGTTTTGCGCCCTTTAAAAGGTGGTTAGTCTGGTGCCTCAGCTACAGCTGGGCATTGACTAATCTAGATCGAGTCTAACCTGGTAAAAAGTATTGAGTCGGTTTAAGTTGACAACCATTCGAAAAAAAATAATATATATATATCTATATATATATATAGAGAGAGAGAGAGATGATGGTGGTGATTGTTGGCCTTGGAAGAAGAGGATGATGGAGGAAAAGAGAGTTCGGGATTGGGTCGTGGTGGGGTTGAGTGCAGGGTACAAGGTTAGAGATATTTAAAAATTAAAATTTTCTTTTAATTATATATACTCGAATCCAAGTCAAGTTAGTTTCGGATTGAACCAATTCTAATTGAATCAAGTTTTGGGTCGAGCCGGTTCAAGTTACTGGGTAACTCAAACTCAACTTAGTTTAAGTTCGGATTGGATGAAGCCTACTCGATTCAGACCGACTCACCCATTCGGTTCGATCTAGCCGGACAAGTGGAGTTGTCCCGGCCAGCTCTAGCCACAGTCACCTTACAATGCAGTGGCATTTACGTATAATTATCTCGACCATTTAAATTCTGTTTGAATGGAGCATATCTAAAGCCACAGTGACTGATTGAAATATTCTAAACTCTGATTAAAGGACAGCCGTTGGTTGAACTTGACCTGTTGCCTAGTTTTTCTTTCAACCGTCCATTAAACTGCATCCACTATCTGCCCAAGTATGAAAGCTTTTCTCTATTTTTAAAGATACGTGAAATTAGAAGCCCTGTTTTTTTAATCGCTACTCCCATGGAATCAGGTCACAGTGATTGGTACCAGAAAAAGGGTTTCACTGTTGAAAATTGGGGGGGTGTAAATGTCAACTTCCTTTCTAATAATCAAATAACTTTTCATGATTGACATTCACTTTATGTGGAGAGAAGGGTCTGTTATCAAAAGTTGGGGGTAAGAATTTTGCTATTTTAAAACCTTTTATTGAAACCCTACTTAGCTAGGAAAAAGTTAGTAGATGTGTGATCTTAAGCAATATGCTTCATATGTGGGGCCCACTTCATGTGATTCCATAAAGTGCCCACTGAGACATTTTCCATCTCCCCACTTACTGGTGATGATCAAGGCCATTGATTCAGTGGCCATCACATGGGTGCAATCTATAAATATACTAAAAGATTAATCCTTCGGACATGGCTTGCCCACGTCTCACCCTTTTGTAACTTTTTTCAATTTTATCCATTTCTATATTTTCTTTCTTTCCTTCCTTTCTTAACAAAAGGAATGTGGTAGGGTAATCTCTCCACTGGATATATGGTAAGGTGATGTATTGATCAGGTCTATTCATATATTAATATCAGGACATATTTTAAATAAAACCCATAAGAAAATCCTATTAATTATTTTCTATGGTTTTTTTATTTAACCGTTAATTGTTTTTGTAATTCTATTATTAATTTACTGGCCATACATGGTATAGAAAGGATTGTCTAACAAGAGAGATTTTTGAGACATAGAACATCAGTGCTGGGGCCCTTTTGGACCTGAATCAATTTGCAGGTCACTTAGCCACGTGTACAGTAGAAAGAATTGGATGTATTGTATCCAGGTTCTTCTGGGCGTTATTATCTCTGCTGTTGCTTGAGGTGTGGCCCACTTGAGCGTTGGATCTACCTTCTGGTGGGCCCAAAATGATCTGCAAAACTGTGGGGATTGAACAAGTGGGGTGACATAATTTTTATATCAGGATTATATTTATTCTTATGGTTTATCAGAGTAGTAATAACCCTATGAACGGTTTGGATGCATATAAACATCATGGTCAGTTGCTGGAAGGTTTCAATGGTGGACGTTTCCGTTCCCAGTGTTTCGTTGGCGTGGCCCACCTTAGTTTTGAATCTACCTAATTTTTAGAATAATGTTTTATTATGGTATTTAAAAACAGATGGACTTATTGGATTTGTCAAAGACATCTCTGTGGACCCCACACAGGTCCGGGTGCAGGTATATCCGTGTACTCGATCGGGTCAAAGGCAATCCGCTTCCCTAAAAGTGAGGCTCATAGAGATGTCCGTGACAAATCCACTCAGTCCATCTGTTTTGAAGGACCACAGCATGGCATGATTCTAAAAATCAGGCAGATCCAAACCTCAGGTGGGCTATATTGCATGAAACGGTGGGGATTGAACGACTGGAGGTGTCAGAAGTTTTGTATCAGGATGATATTTGTTACAATGGTTTATCTGAGATGGCATATAAAAATTGGTAAGCTCCGGGAAGGTTTCAACGGTGGACGTTGCAGTTCCCACTGTTTTGTTAGTGTGGCCCACATGAGTTTTGGATATTCCTGATTTTTAGAATCATATCCTATTGTAGTCTTTCAAAACAGATGGACGGAGTGGATTTGTCGCCGACATCTCTATGGGCCCCACACAGCTTGGAGCCGAGGCACACTTGGCTCCCCTAAAAGTGGGCTTTACGTCGTTACTGGGCTAGTCTCGATGATGGTTAGGGCCATCTGAAAAATCTGTGAAGCAATTGTCGATCCACAATAACCTAAAAATTACAGGGAGATGGCAACAGTATCCATCTAATTTCCCACCTCAAAATTGGACCACACAATCTATTACTTTCAACCTTTCATTCAATAGCCATCAATTGGGATTAGGATTTCTTAGACATGGTACTTCTATGACATGTGTGAGAGACTCTGGGAATTTAATAGGTGGGATTTGATCCTGAAATCTGGAATGACCCACTCATATAATCTGTGTGGAAGTTACTCGATTATCATGACGAGAAAGCTCCTTAATCAACCTTTTTTCATTTCCTTCTTTTATCTGTCCATTCATTATTATATCATGGATGAGAAAGATGCATGTATTTCCCCTACTATAATTAAGAAATCCAAAGTAAAATCACCAGTGGCCATGATAGTGCTTGTTGGATTCATCATTGTGATATTTCCAATAATTGAGGCCGTTGAAGATGGGTCGTTTGTTTGCTAGTATATTAGCTTGTGAATCTCCCTCTCTAGTTTGAATGGAAACTCAACCGCACCATGTTGAATGGATGTCTGCAATCTCCGCAGAAACAGGGGCATCCATTGATTGACAACCTTGTTCAATTGATTGGACCTTTTTGGAATTAGATAGATTGTTTATTGGACAGTTTGGACCATGCGTCGACAATATTCAAAAAATTTCAATTAACTCTCTAGAAATTTTTGCGCATGTTCGACCCGGTTCGATCGATGATTTGATCGACAACGTGCGCAAATTTGCATAAGTGTGCGATTTATTTATTATTCCGATTGTGATGCTATATATATCGAGTGTAATTGAGACTATGGTATTCTAAAAGATTGTAAGAGTTTCTAATGATGTTAGAGAAGAAAATATAGAGTTTTGATAGATTCAAAGGAAGTTCTCATTATTGTAAATGCATCATCTCTTCTAATATTGTTTCACAATAAATTGCTTGTTGCTTTGTGCCATGATTTTTTTCTTTTTCTTGTGAGGGTTTTTCTATATAAAATTCATGTGTTCTTTACATATCTTATTTACGATTGGTTTCATCTTATTTGATTGAATTTGGTTTTGCTTTTGCGAGGAGGAGATACCCAACCAATACAACCTTCTTGGATTGATTATGGGCCCTAGCATGATGGGCATATGCCATCAAACGCACCCCACCAAGCCATGTCTAATAGACACAGAAAACAATGCTAGTAAGGAGGGCAAGGAGAAGGCCCAAAGAACATGAACATAAGTCGTAAAACTTGACGACTTGTGATTCTCAAGACCTGAACCCTAATGGGAGTTGATTGGGTGCGGCTCTGACTATGGGGCCCATCTTGATGTATGTATTGTATATCCATATGGTCTATCTATTTTTCTAGCTCATTAATTTTATGACATGGGATGAAAAATGAAGCAAATCCAAATCAAGCAAATTTAAATCTCAAGTGAACCACACCATAGGAAATGTTGGATCAATATTATATTTGTTTTTTTTTTCTTTCACTTCATCCATGTTTGTGTGTCCTTATCATTAGGTTGGATGTCAAATAAACATTAATGCTGCCCTGAGGAAGTTTTCAATGGTGGCCATTTAATCACCATTGTTTCCTATGTTGTGGTCCACCTTTTTTTGGATTTGCTTCATTTTTTTTTTTGGTTCATGTCCTAAAATAAGCCAAAATAGATCGATGACATGGATATACAATACACACATCAAGGTAGGTCTAAATGGCCATACAGGATGTGCTTAGTGGACAGCTATTAATTAGGTTAGCTTAGATGATGACGACATTGACATGATCTCCAAAACAGGAAGTCTGTGGTTAAACCAACCAAATTTGGGTTCATTCATATGGTTGGTGGGCGCTTGCTAAATTACCGGAGATTTAGATAGCATTGACATGTTATTTTCAAATAGGAATGGGTGGTGTAACAGGGATTTCAAAAGATAATGTATTGAAAGTTTTCAATGTAAGATATAGGCATGATTTTGAAGGATAAGAAGACATGATCGTTCCGACAAGACATGGCCTATTATAACTTTATACGAAAATAACGAAGTCAGCATTTCACTATTTCCCCACTTCATAATGTCAGCTCTAATCATCATTTTCGTTATCCCAGTATACTTTTGCTACGTGTCTACTTTTGTTCTTTCCATGCTTTCATAGCTTGCTCAAAGTTGCATAGGGACAGCCACTGTATTGATCTGACCCGTCCGCTGGGTCCACCATACATTTCAATGTCCACTGTGCCAAAACCTTAGTGATCCATTTGATTAATAACTGGTGGAAATAGATGGTTAAGATTATTTTTTTTAATGAAAAAATAAATAAAAATTAACTGTTTTAGTTCAATCCAGAGACATGGTCACACATATAACGGACGGTCCAATTTTGATTAAATGTGTGCGAATAGATTAGGTGTTGAGTGTGCCTGAGTTGCATTTGACTCGAGTCAAATTGAACGCTTATGACCACAAACACCAAATTAGGCGTACCAGATTTTTTAAAAAATTTTTTTAATGGCTTAACTATTCAGCCACCTATGGTCAAAAGCAATTAGGCAACTAATGAAAGAGAGGGTTAGTAATTTTGAATGAATCCTTTCTTTCCCAGAAGACAATAATTTTTTTTTTCTACAATAATAGCTTAGATTGTATTTCTTAATAAAAACAATAAAAGATAGATAAATTAACAATAAAAGATCATTGGCCTATTAAATCGGAGTATCAATATAGTACAACCGACAAAAAGAAAAAAAAAAAAAAGGAGGAGGAAAAACGTAGAGGAGATTACTTACAATGGTTTATGTTGATGACAAAATCTAGATCACCCTCCACTCGGCACGGTGAAAGTTGATGACAAAATCTGGATCACCCTCTACTCGGCACAGTGAACCTCCGAGGAAACTTGGTCCTGCACAAACAGTGAGTAAAGGAGACCCTGGCTAGGCCGGGGGACCCTCCGATGCCTAAGTCAAGTCAAGGGAATCTGGGTCTAAGTTGAAGACTCGAGTGAGAATGTCAGATGTTGCGTAACCGTAGCAATGGAGTCTTCATTGTATTTATACCTGACCATCGGATGGACTGAGTCCGCTAATCTCGGTACGATTCACTGAATCAATAGGATTTTCGGATCGTAGAGATATTGTCCACAATCAAAGGATCGTGTGGCGTATCGTGCGTATCTGTGGGCGAGGTAATCGGTCATGTTGTGAAGGTAGTTTCTTATTTTAGGGTATGAAGCGTCCGCATTCTGGCCTTTTTCCTCCGGCCTCGGCTCGAAACTTCTGGCTGAAGAGACCCTGACTAGCATGCGCACGGGCCTTCATTGTTGATTTGTCAGACGCGTATTGCATCACGAGTCCGAGCCGAGCTTCAGTCTGGACGGAATGTGACTTAGCTTTATCCATCTGTTGAGCATTCTGGAGGTCTTCCCTCCGAGCTCCGAAGCGGGCGGCGGACCTGTCCTGTCGAGTTGAGTTTTCTTGCAACTGATACGAGTGATTATATTATTCGTATCTGGTCGAACAGTAGAGGAACGGTCTGGAGTATTCGGTTTGAACATTACACCGCCTGTTCCAGTCTTAGATCAATCCGAGCCAATTACTAGCCTCAGAGTGGGAGCGCCACCATGAATCTTCCTTCTCTTCAGTAACATTTATTATTTTAGATAGACTCTTATGTGTCCAACCGGATTAAAAAGATGTCGGTCCTCGGGATTGTAAGGGATTCGGATCTTCCCATAACAGTTTATGCTAGTATTGAAATGGTAGTGGTCTTGACGTTGCTCTAAACTTGAACATTTGTGAGATGGTTGTGGAAAGTACCACACAATCATAAGAAGGTCATTTGCATATCCAACAACAAGATTAAAAATATTTAATTGCATTGGACAATTGTAAATTTAAGCTAAAAAGCTAAACTAAGGGTTTTGAACTTGCTACAGCATAGTATTGGACAAAAGTGGAGAAAACTAAGATTAAACTAAAAATAGATACGGACGAAGGACGAAAGAAATAAGCAACATAGTACTGAAAGTTTGTGTGTAATTGTTTTAACATGCGGCCTTGAGCTCAATGTCAAATGCTACTTTTATAGTTTTATGAGAGGCGATGGTTTCTTACTTGATTTTGGAGTCATTATATTATGCTATCTTGAGCCATATGTTTCTATCTTTAGATGACTTTTTGTTGTTTGCTTCGATTTTTTAGCTTATTATGGAGAGTATTGCAATGACAAGTTAGTGAAACTTCCTCTATACATTAGGGGTCATGTGTGACTTACGTTTGTTGATCATAAGTCATGTGAGGCGACTGCCTTTCAGGTTTTGGTAGTACGATACGCTCAAATGGCTTTGAGCATATGTCCTATAGGCATATGTGGTCTTCTTGTGATCAGTATGATTCTCTCCCATGTGTGTATGAATGTGCTGACACGTGATAGATTTGCGTTAACTATTAATCTAGACTGTGTTAGGCCAAGTGTATATGTTAAGACTTATCATAGCTTATTTATCACCGTTAAATAAGATCACTATTGTAAAACATGTCTCATGGTCTAGAAAGTGGAGGATTGTTAAGAAGAAAAAGAAAAAAAAAATTTAAAAAAAAATTGGCATGACTACTTTCATGATAGCCCCTTGACAGGGTAACTGAATTTAATGGACAGGCATATTTATCAATCAAAACTGTCCAAGTTTCTAGATGCAACTAGGAGCACCTAGGTTCATTAGGCCGGGTCATGCAGCTGTGTGGATAGCATTATTTGGTCATGATTATTTTATGATGATTAAAGTTGGGATGACAATGGCTATAGTGTTATATATGGTTTCAATATTCAAAATGATGCCAGTTGAGACAGCCCATTTCAGGAGATGAGCCGAAAATGATGCTGATGAGAACTCAAGTGAGCCACACTATATAAGCAAACGTGGGAATAGTGCAATTCACCGTTGAAATCTTCCCATGGCCCACTGTGATGTTTATATAATAGTGACATTCACCCTTGAAATCTTCCAAGGGCCCACCATCATCTTCATACATGAAAGATGAAAGTAAATAGCCAAACATCTGCTTTATCAAATACTTCAGTGGGTCCCAAGAAGATTTCAATAGTACGCATCTTATCTCTTTATTCCCCATGGTGTGACCCACTTTAGTTTTGGATGGACCTTGTTTTCAGATTAACCAACTAAACTGTGATGTATTAGGTTATGGATGGATTGGATTTTACATATATACATCATATAGTGGGCCCTACAGAGTTTATGTTGCCTGTTCTTGGGAGACTGACACGTGTGTGCGAATATAGCCGTAGCATTACTCCATCACATCACCATATTTGTAAGAGGTGAGTGCAATTTCCTGTTATGCTCCCTCCATATTTCAGTCCACCTGTTGGATGGTCTGGTTTGTCGTGTAACCATAGCACCATGGCATGTGTACAATTTTCCAAAGTGCATGTGCATCAATCATTGCACTTCACCAACCTTCGACTGTTGAGCATGGATGAGTGGTTTGCATGTGTTGCTGATCCATGCCATAGATCTCCTGCTCCCCTAACGTGGATTGGACCACACCTCATTAGTCCTCAGATCTGATTGGGCCAAAAATACAAGTGATTGGAGAACTCTGATTGGTTGTTTTCAGGGATATTGTCGATCCTAGGTGGACCACTAGAATAAAAATTCTGATTTTTTGACAGTTTTTCAGTCGAATGTGAACGTTTCCTGTATTTACCTTCTTAACCGTGTATTCGTGGGCCGGAAATCTAAAGGATGAGATTGTTCTACTGGGAGAGTTATTCGCCGTTACCCATCTGCAGTGCAACACAACAGACCACTGGTCTAGATTACCAAAGCATTAACCCTACGATTCAGAGTCCAAAACCGATGCACGGCGTCTGTCAATCCTCTCTCACAAGATAAGGACATGGACATGCGCTGTCCGATTACGCACGTGAAAATCAGAAAAAGGCTTTAATACTCTATCCGTGTGGGATAGATGATATGCGGGCACTTGAGAAATTGCCTACGTTGCCGTACAAGGTTGAGTAAACTGTCCAACATATGCTTCCCAATTTTGATGTATCATGAACTTAGAATAATACCAAGTTAGTGGCCATTTATTAGAAGGTTAAAAATGAAAATTTTCAAAAAATCCTATTTCAATAAATAAGTGTCCACCAAATCAGAGGTTAGGCTTGTTTAACCAATCTGATTTTGGGACTCTGGGTTGTTGAGAGTGGGTCCCACAGTTTAGTCTATTTTAGTTAGTTTAGTTAATTTTTCCACGTGTACAATGCTAGGATGACTGTGCATCAAGCGTTATATACAGCCCGAGTATCATAACTCACAAACGTGTCTGCGAACGGCATGCATGACATTAGCCATTTGCATATAGTAACACCGATGTGTTGGTGTCTTTTGGTCCGTCGATGCTCATGGCTGTATGATCAGATGTCTGAAACATCAGTGGGCCTTACCAAATGACCCAATTTACAAAAATCACAACGATCAAGCAAATCTATCCGTCCTATCAATGTTTTCTTCCTATCAACCTTAGACAGGACTAGTCCATCGGCGTTAGAGCTCATGGACAGATGGCTCTAATCATCTCACCAAGCAGCCACATGGATTTACCAAGAAATGGAATTTATGAAATCGGATTGCGTTCTGGGCCACGTGGAACCCTCTTTTCTTTTATATATAGAGTCCTGATTATACAGTCATGATGCACCAGAGCGATCTAGTGGTTCCACGGGTCATATAATCAAGCTATTGATCTATATTATACATGGGTCTCACCCAAACTCTCTCGGATTGAAAAAGATCGTAGCCACGCAATCTATAGCCTTTTATCTGGACCGTCACTATTATATCCATTAATCTTTTAAGTTTTGGACTCCGTCTTTGATGGTGGGTCCCACCATATGAATGGTTTGGATCACTGAATGATGGATTTTCTGGTAATGAACGGTCCACAAGGACACTATGAACGTTCTGATGCAGAGGACCCTTCCTCTCAATTTCAATGCAGGGGCATTTTTGTAAAGTAAACAGAAGCTAAACAAACAAGTACAGGGGAATTTCTTTTTAAAGTTACCGGAAGGGAGATGGCAGGTCGCCTCACCGACTGGATATCGTATATTATGATGTCGCGCATCTCCACCAAACACGTGGCATTAATCTAAAGATAGTCAGTACCACAACTTGTGGTACTTACCGACTTTCCCGCCAATTCGACACTGGTATCATGAAAAGGATGGGGTCCACCATGAAGATCGCACTCCTCGTAAGCAAACTCATTCTCTTACTAGGTAGGCCACACTTCTTTATTGGATCAGACCGTCGGTTGTCCATTGGTTCCAACAGAGGGGTCCATCTATGATCTGACTCACCTGATTTCTCTGGCAGGTGGTCTTCGTGGTGGGAGATACTGTTTTCATGGTGCTGATGCCATACAGAAGAGGCATGTTGGGAGGAAAGATTGTATGTTAGCAGGGGTTGCTGAACCTTGCCTGCGGGTGATCAGCTCTTCTAATGATATGGACCGTCCAACTAGTAGGTGGTGATTTTGAACTGGTAGTGATGAGGCGCAGTTAACGGATGGTCTAGATGACTACATCTTTATGCCACGTCTGCGGTAGTAGCATACGATGAGGCATCCTGACTCTCCTCGGAACCAAAATACTAAACTGGAGCGGATTCCGTACCTCCGGACGGACGGCATTTTTCTGTGCCTCCACGTCATTTTGAAGACGTGGCATACATGGATGAGATCTAGGGCTTGTTTGGCCGGGCGAATCCCATGGGATTTGGAGGGATGGGATGGATTTTAAGGTAATGATGGTGGTGTCAGTGGATGATCCATGGGAGGATTGCTATATCCCGGACAAGTTCAATGGGTCTGGTTGGCACGCCCGGCATATCCCGGGATTTTACCTTCCAATCCGTCCAACCAACTGACGGGATCAATATTAAGGTAATGATGGTGATGTCACTGGATTGTTTTAAGATCCACGGGATTGCTTATATCCCGGGACAAGTTCACCGGGTCTGTTTGGCTTGTCATGCATATCCCAGGATATCACGATCCCATCCCTCCTAAAACCGTGGGATTAGTCCGGCCAAACAAGCCCCTAAGCTGTATATTTTGTGACTCCAATAGTGAATAGGCTATGCTACATGTTATACTTAAAATTGGACTCACCGGGAATAAAACGGGAAGATCGGGAAACACCCCGAAGTGAAGGATTGGATATCAGCTCACCCTCAGGTGCCGACCACAGCTTTAGTAGCCATGAATACCGACCTCAGCCGTCGAATTAAGACTTTACAGTCTCGACCAATGACCTTGGAGGTCGGCTTTGTATGCTGACCTCGAGGAACGGCCTCAACCGTCAACCTCGAGGACTAGATTCTACCAAGGACCCCGACCAATTGACCTCAGCCTCGGATATTGACCGCTACCTCGGATTAGAGGAGAGGATCCTCTCTGTATATGGACGGAATTACCTTTCGAGATCTCAGTCGAAGATCACACCGAGAAATGTGTGATATATCCTAGAACAAATTCATCCTATGATACAGATCCATATAGCATATTCATTGTCATATACATAAGTTGTCTCAAGGGATTATAAATAGAGGCTCTTACTAAAGAGAAAGGTACTCACAATTACCCTAACCTAACTACGTCCATTGTGTGCATACCTAACTTAGGCATCAAAGGGCCCCGGACTATTACCAACGCCTCCCATGTCACTTCATTTTACAAGTATGCGATGGGCTAGTAAGGACCATCAGATTGCAGCATCAACAATACAAAAATCGAAATGTATTGGAAATTCTAGCCCTTTAGTCTGTGGCTACAAATAAACACTCAAGGCACATTAACACATTAGGACTAGGGTTTGGTTTCGACCTGGATTTTGAACTGTTTCGATCTGGGCCGTCGGGCTGGCTCTATTCAATATCAGGTTTTGCAGGCCTGATCCTGGCCCATTGGCACCTCTAATTGGACGCAGACTGCCAACGGCAGAAGTGTAGGGGATTCATGCAGTCCTGAGCTCTGTAGGGCCCACTGTGATGTATGCATTACATCCCCTCTGTTTATTTGTTTTTCCATATCCTTTAATGGCATGATATCAAAAATCACGCAGATAAAAGGCGCAAATGGATCACACCATAGGGAACGGTGGGCAAATGCTCACCTTGACTTTTGTATGCCATCCAATCCGTTTATAAGCTGACTCCGCAGTGGATGAAGGGAAGACACAAATATCAGCTTGGTCCAAAATTTCTGATCCTCAATAACTTTTCAATGGTGGGCATTCGATCCCCATTGTTTCTTGTGGTGTGGTCCACTTTATCTATGGATCTACCTCTTCTTTGGGTTCATCTATGATTTAGGTGGACCACACAATTGAAAACAATTTACAGGGTAATGCTTACCCTCCAAATTATTTCTCTCGATGTGTGGCTTGCCTCAATGGTTAATTAGATTTTATATAATCATTATCATTAGCCTTCTAAAAATCAAGGGTGAATGTCTCTCACGTATTTTCTTTAGTATGTCTCACGTAATAATAAGTCAACTAGATTTTTTTAGCCCTAGGCCTAACATATATAGGATCACTTGTCTAAGGGTGACAATGGATTTCACGGACACATGATTGTGTAACCCTTTAAAAAAATGAAAGGTAGGCGTCTCTCTCTCACAGAGAGTTTCAAATTTATGATGATATGAAATTTTACAAGACACGACCCTTGGAGAAGCCCTTGATTTTTGGTGAGGCCCTCTATGATGTGTATGTGAGATCCACTCTGACTACTAGTTGTATAATCTCACATTAGGTTTAAGGATAAAAAATCAGGCTAACATATGATTTAGGTGGGCCACACCAAAGGACACAATCAGCGGAGAGATGACCATCCTTGCCTTTTATAAGGTCCATTATGATATATATATATATATATATATATATATATATATATATATATATATATATATATATATATATATATATCAACACACGCACACAACACCCCACACACTCACGCTAGTGGAATTTCACCACCTATGGGTACTACCCTTGACCATTATGATAATTATATAAAATTCACTCCAATCATAAAATTTCCTATCAAAATTTAGGCCTAGGACAAAAGAAATTGGCTCATCTATAATTCATTTAAGCCACACTAAGGGAAAATGTTAAGAAGGTGAGCATTCTTTATGCAATGTTTCTAATCTTGTGGTCCCCTTTAATCACAAATGAGGCTGATTTTATTTTTATTTATTTATTTTACCTATGACCCCTAAGTTGAATGATACACCTAGTGGTAAAGGTAAATTTGACGCAGGGATGAACGTGATGAGGATAACTACTTCGAATCCACGGAGCTTCTCTGGACTCCTCACAGAGACTTCTTGAATCCACGAGGAAAGAAAGCAGAAAAATAGAAATAAATTCTAAGAAATTCGAAATTGATTAATTGATCACTAAAAACGAGTTTACAACCCTTTAAATAGGGGTACCAAGCAATGAGAAAGAAATCAGAATCAAACTACAACTAAAACTCCTAGAAATCGCGACTTACTATTTATAGACGGTCGTGATGTTTACTAGTGCGCAAGGTTTTCGGCCAAAAATAGTAAGTGTCCTATTTGGCTTCACCAAACGTTCTCTTAACTATTCTAAGCTCTTTTCACGTTGGGCGCAACGCCTAAAGCCCCGACGGATGAAGAGTTATAATCAAACTAAAACTTACTATTTATAGTAAAAATGAAATTAAAACATGGAAACGACCATCGATCCAGGGGTTTTTCGTAATTCCGGGCGTCGCAACCCGGCATAGCGGGGTTGGTTGGGTAAAGTAGCTCGTTCTACCCCCAAAATCATATATTTTACATCAACTAACTCATTCCGGATTGCGAGATACGCCCGATCTAAGGTCCGACGGTCCGGATCACTTCTGTCGTCGACCGAGCCTTTTCTGATCCATCTTGGCCATGAAACTGTCCGCAACCCGCTCTACATCAGTCCCCTCCACTTTAAAAGAACTCGTCCTCGAGTTCTCATCCTAAGCTAGTTCATGATACTCGGTCAGGTCCGTGACGTTGAAAGTCCGTGAGATTGTCATGTCATCTGGAAGATCAACAACATAAGCGTTGTCATTGATCTTTTGAATGATTGGAACGGGTCCAATCTTCTTATTTTTCAAATTGTTGTATGTCCCGGTTGGAAATCTCTCTTTGCGCATATGGACCATAACGCGGTCACCCACCTCGAACACTTTTTGTCGCCGGTGCTTGTCCGCTTATTCCTTGTACTTCTTGTTCGAGGCATGTAGCTTGGTCTGCACTTCCGCATGGATGCTCATGATCTTGTCTACCATATGTTCTGCTGCAATGCTCGTGCCTGGGTGCTTGAGCAGAGGGATCAAGTTAAGCGTGTGGCGAGGCACTCGTCCATAAATAATCTGGAATGGTGATTTCCCTATCGAGCGGTTCACCATGTTGTTGAATGCAAACTCTACTTGAGACAAGGCCAAATCCCACTGCTTCGGGTTTTCTCCTTAAATACAGCGAAGGAGGTTTCCCAATGTGCGATTCACGACTTCGGTCTGCCCTCAGTCTGTAGGTGGTAAACACTGCTGAATTGAAGTCGTGTATTGAATTGAGTCCACAAAGTCTGCGAAAAGTGGCTAATGAACTTCGTGTCACGATCAGAAGTAATGGTCTTAGGGATCCCATGTAGCCGTACTACCTCCTGGAAGAATAGATTCGTCATGTGTGTTGCATCGAGAGTCTTCTTGGATGTGATAAAGTGTGTCATCTTAGAAAAACAATCTACCACCACGTACACCGAATCCATACCGCGTTGTGTTCGTGAGAGACCAAGCATGAAGTCCATTGATAAATCCTCCCACGGGCCGTCAGACACAGGTAACGGGGTGTAGAGGCCCGTATTCTGAGATTGCCCTTTGGAGGTCTGACAAACATGACAACATTGTACGACTTTTCCCACATCAAGTACTAATTGCGGCCAGTAATACCGCTCTTCCACAAGAGCTCACGTCTTGTCTCGCCCAAGGTGTCCACCGAGGCCACCTCCATATAGCTCCTGAATAATCTGCTCCCTCAGAGAACTTCAGGGGATGCACAATCGATTCTCTTTGAAGAGAAAATCGTCTTGTATATGAAGGTCACTGGGGTGAACTTCTTGGCACTTCACCCAAGAATTTTTGAAGTCCTCATCCTCGGCATACAGCTCCTTGAGACAGTCGAAGCCGACCACCTTGTTGCTCATCATAACAAGTAGTGGTGCACGACGGCTAAGTGCATCAGCCACCTTGTTCTGCTGCCCTGACTTGTGCTTCAGAACAAACGTGAATTCCTGTAAAAATGCAATACATCTAGCATGCACACGATTCACGTTAGTCTGACTATTAATAAACTGTAATGCTTGATGGTCAGTGTAAAGAACAAACTCTCTTTGAATCAGATAATGCTGCCAATGTCGCAACGCCTGAACAACTGCGTACAACTCAAGCTCATAAGTCAACCACTTCTTTCGGGCTTCGCTGAGCTTCTCGCTGTAGAAGGCTACCGGCCTGCCTTCCTGTGATAATTGTAATGCCCTGAAAATCGGGTTACTTGACGAGCCTGACTAGCTCGAGCGCACAACAAGTTGGGCGATATGAAGCGCAAAAGCACTCCGTGTGGCCAACCACTATCGCCAACCGAAGTACGACTCAGGTTCTTCAGAAACATCTCTTGTGGCGACATGAATCTCAGCCACAATCTCAAGTCTGGTACCGAATGTCTGGACTATAGATATAGTCCCAACCTCAATCAATTTTCATCCTTAGCATGTGGAGTAAAGCATGATAAACAAAGTAATACAAGCATGTTAGCAGGCATGTCATAAGGCATGTTATAAAGCATGAAGAAAAGCATGTTGTAAAGCATGTTATAGAGTACTATACAATTAGGGATACAATTACATATACATCACAAGTGAGTGGTTAGAGTAAACCACCACATGGAGGAATCCTACATGTCTCTAAGGTAGTCGAGAATTCCATATCAGCACCGACCTACGGTGCCTACATCTAAGCATGTGCTCACACAAGCATTTACACAAACACATAGAGTACACTATTTCAACATACATGACATATGTTAGTAAAATATGTATTAGGACTATCTTCTCACCAAGCGAGTATTTTATCCATGTATATCATAATCATACCGCAATTAATCATGACAATTGCATTTCCAAAATTTATACATATACGGTATTTCTAGAATACACAATTTCAACATACCTAGTGTTTACAAGCAAACATGTATTACGGCGATTCCTTTCGCCAAACAGTATTTTATCCATATATTGTATAATCATACATTAAATAAACATGTCAAACACTTTTCCGAAAAAAATACGTATACGGTATTTCTACGTATACCTAGAGTATGTGAAATTCCATATTCTACAACGTTAATCGAAACAGAAAACGGAAAGCACTTTGTACATGTGCAATTGCATGCAGATCATGAATCTATCATTATCTGACATTGAAAGCGTTGAAAACCGTAACCTATACACCTAAAGTCCTCACCTTTAAGCCGTGGAGCGTAAGGAACCCGCTAGATTTGTCTAGCTTCCGTGTACCGCAACTAGGCAACCTAGGGAAGGAAATAGGTTAGCTATTTCATCACTTGGAACTCTCCCAACCTTAGATCAGTTTAGGGTTAGAGTTTTCTTACCTATAAGTGACGTCGGAACGCCGGAAAAGCGCCTAGAATAGGGCGGTGTGACTTGTAGAATGGCAGGGAAAAAGGGCAGGGAAGATCTCCCACTTCTCTCTCACTTTCTCTCTCTTTTCTCTCTCTCCTTGCTAGGGTTTCTCCCAAATTCGTATGGCTGTGAGAGGGGCTGTTCTAAGCCCCTTTTATAGCCAAAATCATGTCCAAAATAGACTCAGGTTCAAGGGTGGCTGCATATATAGGCAGTTCGCCACTTTCCAAGCTCAAAAGGGATGTTCTGGTGGCCCTCCTTGAGCCAAACGTCAGACTTAAGCTCACCATCTATGGATCTACGTGGGATTACGTTTTCGACTCGATCGGATTCGCAGATCGCACGTGGCGGACCACTTTCAGTTCAACGGTCAGTGGGCCACGATCAGAAATTCTGAGTACATGTAAATGTTCCTGAAATTTTTCTTAATCCGAGGGTGTAATTTGGTCTGATTCTGACGGTCAGGTTCATTAATACTGACGCGCAACCGAATGATGCCAGATCACTATTCCAGATATTTATTTTGGGATGGAATTTGTGTTCTTTACACTCCCTCGCTCCGGATCGAAAAGAATGGCCGTGGGACATCGGAATCATCTGATTTTTGAGATGATTGTCAAGCCCAGTGGGGCGGTCCTGGTTCCTTAGCTTCGTGTTAATCAGACTCCCGATGTGCGATCTAGACCTCATACGAAGTTTCGTTTCAGTCCCGAGAGCAGACGGGTAATGAGTTTGGCTCTAGACTTTAGGGTAACCTAGAGTCACTAATTCTGCAAGTTTTGGGTCTTGCAGATCGTATTTAAAGCGATCTCAACGGATTTCATGGCTAACCGAGTTTAGTACTTAGTTAACTTTGTTATATTTCTAAAGGATTTAATCCTACGTGATTTCTGGTCGAGGTGGTACTACTCGCCCAATGTACGGAAATTTACAGGTCGTTACAATCTACCCCCCTTAAACAAAAAATTTCATCCTCGAAATTTATACCTTTTCGTAGTCCTCGAGAATCTGAGGATAGTTCTTTCTGACCTCGGCCTCAGTCTCCCAAGTAGCTTCCTCCTCGGAATGATGTGTCCAAAGCACCTTCACAAGTGGGATGACCTTGCTACGTAGTACCTGCTCCTTCCTATCAAGGATACGCGTCGGGCGCAGCTCGTACGTAGCATCCTCACTCAACTGTACCTGCTCCCATCTGATGATATGCGCAGGATCAGGAACGTACTTCTTCAGCATAGAGAATGAAATACGTTGTGTACAGAAGCAAGCGGTGTAGGCAAGGCGAGACGGTATGCCACAACACCCACTCGATCCAGTATCTGAAACGGACCAATGAACCTCGTGTGAGCTTCCCCTTCTTCCCAAACCGAAGGACTCCCTTCATAGGGGAAACTCGAAGAAACACATGATCCCCGACCTCGAATTCAAGCGGTCGCCGCCTCGTATTGGCATAACTCTTTTGTCTGCTCTGGGCTGTGAGAAGTCGACGCCTAATAATGTCGATCTTCTCTGAGGTCGTCTGAACCAACTCTGGGCCAATCAAGCTACGTTCACCAACCTCAGCCCAACAATGCGGTGCTCTGCAAGGACGACCATACAGGGCCTCATATGGTGCCATACCAATACTCGCCTGGAAGCTGTTGTTGTAGGCGAACTCTGCGTAAGGAAGACAGTCATCCCAACTGTCCTTGAAGTCCAACACACATGCTCTCAACATATCCTCCAGAACCTGATTTACCCGCTCTGTCTGCCCATCAGTTTGAGGATGAAACGCCGTACTGAATTCAACTTCACACCCATCGCTTCCTGGATACGAGTCCAGAAGATAGATGTGAATCGCGCGTCTCTGTCCGACACGATCTCTAGTGGAACTCCATGCAGACGGACGATCTCCCTGATGTACAGTCTAGCCAGCTCGTCTGCAGAGTTCGTAACTCTGATAGGGAGGAAATGGGCCGATTTGGTCAACCGGTCCACAATCACCCAGATGGAATCGTGTCCCTTCCTCGTCTTTGGCAGCCCCGAGATAAAATCCATGGAAATGAAGTCCCATTTCCACTCTGCTATAGGCATGGGCTGAAGAAGCCCAGGAGGTCGGCGATGCTCTGCCTTGACCTGCTGGCATGTAAGACAACGAGAAACGAACTCAGCGATGTGGACCTTCATGTTATCCCACCAGTACGACCGTCTCATATCCTGGTACATCTTCGTGCTACCAGGATGCATCGCGAGCTTCGAACTATGAGCAGACTCGAGAAGCTCCTGTCTCAAGTCAGGAATATCAGGAACGCACAGGCGACCACGGAATCGTAGACCCCCATCTGTACCGACTCTCCACTCGGAGTCCTCGTCATCGCTAGCCTGCTCCCGAAGCTCAATCGAACGCGCATCGCCCTTCTGGGCCTCGATAATCTGATCATCAATAAGTGGTCGCACCCGTACGTGCGCGACACACTCAAATGGCTCCTCCACGGTGAGTTTCTGCTCAAAGTCCCGCACGAACTCAACCATGTCCCACTCAGCTATCATCAGCGGAGCCGCAAATGCTATCGCCTTCTTGCGGCTCAACGCGTCTGCCACAAGGTTCGCCTTGCCAGGATGGTAGGAAACCTCGAACTTGAAGTCTTTCAAGGTCTCCATCCACCGGCGCTGTCTCATATTCAAGTCTCGCTGCGTGAATATATACTTAAGGCTCTTGTGGTCGCAGAAAAGCTCGAACTCCTCTCCGTAGAGGTAATGTCTCCAGAGCTTCAATGCAAAGATGACCGCTGCTAACTCAAGGTCGTGTGTAGGGTAATTCTCCTCGTGCTTCCTTAATTGTCTCGAGGCATACGAAATCACCCTGTCCTTCTGCATAAGGACACAACCCAAACCAACGCGAGACGCGTCAGTATATATCGTGTACTTAACCCCTTGCTCTAGCAATACTAGCACAGGGGCGGATGTCAACCTATCCTTCAGCTCCTTAAAAGCTGCTTCCGCCTTCTCATTCCAGGCGAACCTCAGGTCCTTCTGTGTCAACTGTGACAACGGCCTGGCAATCTTCGAGAAGTCTCGAATGAAGCGTCGATAGTATCCTGCTAGGCCCAGAAAACTCCTCACCTCGGTAACCGAGCCAGGCTGCTGCCAATCCTGAACCGCGGCTACCTTAGCAAGGTCCACTGCTATCCCATCCTTGGACACCACATGTCCGAGGAATTTGACTTCCTCCTTCCAGAAGTCACACTTTTTATACTGCGCATATAGCTGATTCTTCCTCAAGGTATCAAGCACGGCTCTCAGTGCTCCTCATGCTCCTCCCTCCGACTCGTGGAGTATATCAGGATGTCATCTATGAATACGATGACGAATCGGTAAAGGAACGGCCGAAATACCCTGTTCATCAGGTCCATGAACACGGCCGGTGCGTTCGTAAGGCCGAACGACATCACGAGGAACTCGTAGTGCCCAAAACAGGTCCTGAAAGCTGTCTTCTGCACGTCCTCATCCCTGACGCTTAACTGATGATACCCCGACTGCAGATCAATCTTCGAGAAGTACTGTGCTCCTCTCAGCTGATCAAATAGGTCGTCTATCCTGGGCAATGGATACTTGTTCTTCACACACCGTTACCTGGTTCAACCTGCGGTAATCAATACACAATCGCAGTGAACCATCCTTCTTCTTCACAACAAACACACGGGTGCATCCCAAGGAGACACACTAGGTCGAATGAAGCCCTTCTCAAGCAATTCGTCGATTTGTTCCCTCAGCTCCTCCATCTCACATGGAGGCATGCGATAAGTCGGCAACGAGATAGGTGTCGCATCAGGCGTAAGGTCAATAGTGAAGTCGATTTCCCGCCGTGGGGGCAATCCTGGGATCGTCGCAAACACACCCGCAAAATCTCTGACTACTGGTGTGTTTCCTAGTGTCGACCCATCAACATGCTCCAATAGAGTAGTGTAGCACTTGATGCGATAGGGTAAACTGACCTGCACGGGGAATGTGAAAGCTGTGCCGTCAGGTCCATAGGCTGTCACGACCCGACTGTCGCAATCAATCTCTGCCCTCCACTCCATGAGCCAATCCATACCGAGAATCATATCATAGTGCCACAATGGAGCGACGATGAAGTCAACCAACACTGTCCTGCTACCCAAGTCTACCGAACATGCCTCACACATCCATGTGACATCTGAAAAGGTCCCCGTAGCCGTAGTAAGGCGCAATCCCTTCGTAGGAGTCGCATGCAAAGCTAGGCGCTTAACCGCCGAGCATGAAATGATGGAGGTAGTGGACCCTGTGTCCACCAACAAAAAAACTGGAATACCTCGAACATGCGCAGTGACCTCAAAGGCCATAGGTGCTGAAGGTCCTGCCTCTGTCTCCTCTGTCGTGAGAGCATGTACACGTGCCTGCTGCTGGCAGTTCGGCTGTGGAACCATGGGCCGTTGAGGCGGCCTGAAGTGTGATGCAGGAGGCTTGAATGATGGATGAGCTGGGGCAGCCCGCAGAGGTGGGACTGTCAAGGCCTGAGGACGTGAGCGATCTATCCTTTGCGGTGGTGAAAAACCGCTATCCCTCATCCGACCGAAGCAGCTCTCGACTGTGTGACCCGGTTTCCCACAGTATGTGCAGGTCACACCTGGGAGCCGCATCGGGAATACTGGCGCTGCATTCCTGGGCGGTGAATCAGCACGAGGCCTCTTGCCGAGGAACGGCCTGCTTTGCACATCTGGCCGCGGTCTCGTAACCACAGTACCGCGGGAACGTGCCAGTCGATCAACGTCCTGCTCGGCCCTCATCGACATGTGTACCAGATCGGCATAGGACGGTATAGTAACGCAGCACACATCTTCGACCGAATGTCCGGTCGCAACCCCTCAGAAAAACGTCGAATCCGCATCTGCTCATCTGCGAGTATAGTCGGCACATAGCGGCCCAACTCTGTGAAGCGGTGCTCGTACTCAGTGACTGACATGCCTCCCTGCCTGAGGCGTAGAAACTCGTTCTCCCGCTCATGCCTGTACGTCTGCGGGTAGTACTTCTCGTGGAACCTGAACTCAAAAGCTGTCCACGTCCACACATACCCTACTGCGACAGAACGCAGCACACTATCCCACCATAGACTGGTCTCCTTCTCAAACATGAAGGTGGCCAACTCGACCTGCTCCTGCTCCGTACAGTGGAGCATCCGTAGCATCTTAGAGATGCGATCAAGCCAGTACTCAGCCTCCTCGGGTCTATGAGAACCCGTAAATGTGGGAGGCCTCAAGCGCTGAAATCGATCGAGTAATCCACGCGTACCAACATCTCCAATATGGTACGCAACAGGTGAAGGCGGAGGTGCGACCTCAGCCTGAGCAGAGGCTCAACAGTCTCGGCTGGGCGTTAGTTGGTGGTGAGGTAGAGCCGCACTGCCACCCTGAGATAAGACTGTCATGAGTTGCTGGTGCTGCTACTGCTGCATCAGCAACATCATCTGCTCAAACCTGTCAGGAGGTGGAGCAGCCTGTGGCTCATGTGGGGCCGAAGAAGATGCCCGGTTCTGCTCACGAACCGGGGGTGTAAACGGTGGCAGTCCACCAGAAGAACCACCAGCAGGAGGCTGGCCTGAGCCTGAACCCGACTCAGCAGGACCACCCCTGCGGGAAGGAGTCTGATCCATAGAGTCAGTGAGCAAGAGGGGTGTCGTGCGCCTCGTATAATATCGTGGCATGCCCTATACAACATAAGGTACAACACACGTAAGACAAGGCATAGCAGCACCATACACAACACTTAAGCATTCCACACACTTCATAGCAAAAGAGGCTGTATGCATTTCATTTACCCAAAATTGTCACAATACATGGAATACAGAGTTACATGAATCATGATAGAAAATACATGTGAGCCAATTACATCCAGAACTTCAAACACTTAAAACATACTACTAACTACCACATCCATCAACCTGAAAGCACAACCAAAAGCAGAAAGAAAACAAGCATCAGGACATCATCATGGACGACTAAGCGTCCGAGTCGGGCGATGGAGGAGGCGCATTCTTATCCTGCAGACAGCACAGGATGGCCTTCAAGGTGCGAGACACCTTGCTGAGCTTGGTTCGGACCCGCCCGACTTCCTGTTGCAGGGCGGCTTGGCCCTCCTCGAGACGGGCTAAACGTGCATCCATGGTAGCCCGATCGGCGTCCTGATCTGGTGCTACAAGAGGAGAGCTCTCCTCATGTCGGGCTCGTCGTCGCCGAGCCCCGAGTTCCATCTGATGGAGAGTACTATTGTCGATCTCATGAATCGGTGCCGGCCTTTCCATCCCAAGACTGTAGCCATACTCCCGTGCGATCCTGCATACTAGTCGGCCGAAAGGAAGCGAACCAGAGCTTCTAGTGGAGCGTGCCATGTCCACTATCTGTCGCAACACGTATGTAGGCACGCATAAGTTCACTCTCTTCACTCTCTGCTCCACTTGATACAGAAAGTCTACCATGAGTCGTGTACACTCGCTGCGATTACTGTGCCGGGGAGAGGTTGTATTGTGATCTAAACACGTCGTGTGATGGTCTAGAAGTGATTTGGGATAGATTCGTGCGATCAAGGTCAAGTACGAACTCGATCAAACGCTCGTTTTCGATACACTTCGCCAAATGGTGAAATCGGGGAAACCTGGGACTGTTTCTACTGTTTCTCGTTCTCGCACCCTCCTAGGTTGAAAAACGTCAGCATACGTCGTGGGAACATAACTCAGGTCCGGTTTAATCAAAATCATGCTCTGATACCAACTTGTAATGCCCTGAAAATCGGGTTACTTGACGAGCCTGACTAGCTCGAGCGCACAACAAGTTGGGCGATATGAAGCGCAAAAGCACTCCGTGTGGCCAACCACTATCGCCAACCGAAGTACGACTCAGGTTCTTCAGAAACATCCCTTGTGGCGACATGAATCTCAGCCACAATCTCAAGTCTGGTACCGAATGTCTGGACTATAGACATAGTCCCAACCTCAATCAATTTTCATCCTTAGCATGTGGAGTAAAGCATGATAAACAAAGTAATACAAGCATGTTAGCAGGCATGTCATAAGGCATGTTATAAAGCATGAAGAAAAGCATGTTGTAAAGCATGTTATAGAGTACTATACAATTAGGGATACAATTACATATACATCACAAGTGAGTGGTTAGAGTAAACCACCACATGGAGGGAATCCTACATGTCTCTAAGGTAGTCGAGAATTCCATATCAGCACCGACCTACGGTGCCTACATCTAAGCATGTGCTCACACAAGCATTTACACAAACACATAGAGTACACTATTTCAACATACATGACGTATGTTAGTAAAATATGTATTAGGACTATCTTCTCACCAAGCGAGTATTTTATCCATGTATATCATAATCATACCGCAATTAATCATGACAATTGCATTTCCAAAATTTATACATATACGGTATTTCTAGAATACACAATTTCAACATACCTAGTGTTTACAAGCAAACATGTATTACGGCGATTCCTTTCGCCAAACAAGTATTTTATCCATATATTGTATAATCATACATTAAATAAACATGTCAAACACTTTTCCGAAAAAAAACGTATACGGTATTTCTCTACGTATACCTAGAGTATGTGAAATTCCATATTCTACAATGTTAATCGAAACAGAAAACGGAAAGCACTTTGTACATGTGCAATTGCATGCAGATCATGAATCTATCATTATCTGACATTGAAAGCGTTGAAAACCGTAACCTATACACCTAAAGTCCTCACCTTTAAGCCGTTGGAGCGTAAGGAACCCGCTAGATTTGTCTAGCTTCCGTGTACCGCAACTAGGCAACCTAGGGAAGGAAATAGGTTAGCTTTTCATCACTTGGAACTCTCCCAACCTTAGATCAGTTTAGGGTTAGAGTTTTCTTACCTATAAGTGACGTCGGGAACGCCGAAAAAGCGCCTAGAATAGGGCGGTGTGACTTGTAGAATGGCAGGGAAAAAGGGCAGGGAAGATCTCCCACTTCTCTCTCACTTTCTCTCTCTTTTCTCTCTCTCCTTGCTAGGGTTTCTCCCAAATTCGTATGGCTGTGAGAGGGGCTGTTCTAAGCCCCTTTTATAGCCAAAATCATGTCCAAAATAGACTCAGGTTCAAGGGTGGCTGCATATATAGGCAGTCGCCACTTTCCAAGCTCAAAAGGGATGTTCTGGTGGCCCTCCTTGAGCCAAACGTCAGACTTAAGCTCACCATCTATGGATCTACGTGGGATTACGTTTTCGACTCGATCGGATTCGCAGATCGCACGTGGCGGACCACTTTCAGTTCAACGGTCAGTGGGCCACGATCAGAATTCTGAGTACATGTAAATGTTCCTGAAATTTTTCTTAATCCGAGGGTGTAATTTGGTCTGATTCTGACGGTCAGGTTCATTAATACTGACGCGCAACCGAATGATGCCAGATCACTATTCCAGATATTTATTTTGGGATGGAATTTGTGTTCTTCACACTCCCTCGCTCCGGATCGAAAAGAATGGCCGTGGGACATCGGAATCATCTGATTTTTGAGATGATTGTCAAGCCCAGTGGGGCGGTCCTGGTTCCTTAGCTTCGTGTTAATCAGACTCCCGATGTGCGATCTAGACCTCATACGAAGTTTCGTTTCAGTCCCGAGAGCAGACGGGTAATGAGTTTGGCTCTAGACTTTAGGGTAACCTAGAGTCACTAATTCTGCAAGTTTTGGGTCTTGCAGATCGTATTTAAAGCGATCTCAACGGATTTCATGGCTAACCGAGTTTAGTACTTAGTTAACTTTGTTATATTTCTAAAGGATTTAATCCTACGTGATTTCTGGTCGAGGTGGTACTCGGCCCAATGTACGGAAATTTATAGGTCGTTACAATAATACTCCCCCAATTCCGACGTATGAAGCTTCACACTCAACCTCAAACAATTTGTAGAAATTAGGAAGCACCAAGACCGGTGTTGTAGACAAACGATGCTTGATCTCATGAAAGCTCTTGTCAGCTTTATCGGTCCACTGGAACGGTCATTTTTTCATGTAATCTGTTATAGGCACGTCTATGGTACTAAAATCTCGCACAAATCGACGATAGAAAGTCGCCAACCCGTGAAAACTTCTCACCTCATGAATATTCGTCGGGATCGGCCATTCCCTAATAGCTCGCACCTTTTCATTGTCCACACGAATGCCTTTGGATGTTACAACAAACCCTAAAAACAAGAGGCTGTCAGTTAAAAAACTACACTTCTTCAAGTTGAGGTACAACTTGTTAATTTGTACGACCTGTAACACCTGCCTGAGATGTTTCCTGTGCTCCGCCTCATCCTGGCTATATATCGATATGTCATCAAAATATACTACCACAAATCGGCCAGTAAACGGTTTTAACACTTGATTTATCAAACGTATAAAAGTACTTGGTGCGTTCGATAGGCCGAAGGGCATGACCAGCCACTCATACAACCCTTCCTTGGTCTTAAATGTCGTTTTCCACTCATCACCGGGTCGGATACGAATCTGATGGTACCCACTCCTTAGATCTAATTTTGAGAACACCTTAGCCCCTTCTAACATATCGAGCATGTCGTCCAATCGTGGTATTGGGAACCGATATTTGATGGTAATTTTATTGATTATCTGGCTGTCGACACACATGCGCCAGCTTCCATCTTTTTTTGGCGTTAATAATGCTGGTACGGCACATGGGCTCATGCTCTCTCTCAAGAGACCCTTAAGGATCAATTCCTCCACTTGCCCCTGAAGTATCTTACACTCCTTCGGACTCATCCGATAATGAGGGCGGTTGGGCAGGCTAGCCCTAGGGACGGGGTCTATGTGATGTTGGATTCCCTCATAGGGGCAATCCATCAGGTAAATTCTCAGGTCAGACTTCTTTGAATTCGTTTAGCAACAGTATTAAACTTGGAGTGATGTTTGAGGGTTCCTCTTCCTTGCCCTTCACCACTACGGCATATACCTCGCCGGTTTCTTTGGATTCCTCCATGAAATCTCGAATGGTCAAGAGGGAACTCCCCTCCACTTTAGAAGCTTGAGGGTGGTTCTCTGGTGCCACAGGGGTAAGGATTATTTTTCGACTATCCTTGACGAATACGTAGACATTGTCTCGTCCCCAATGGGTCGCATCACGGTCCGACTGCTAGGGTCGACCGAGTAGCATGTGGCAAGCTTCCATGTCAATCACGTCACAAAGTATCTGATTCTTATAATTTTTACCAATTGAAAATGAGATAGTGTATTGTTCAGTTACCTTGGTCTTATTTACCTTTTTTATCCAGCCAATTGAGTACGGGGAAGGATGTTTTGTTGTTGGTAGCAACAACTTGTCCACCATCACCCTTGAGACGATGTTCTCGCTACTACCACTGTCTATGATCACATCACAGACCTTTCCGTTGACAGTGCACCGAGTACGAAATATATTGTGTCGCTGTGGATGTAATTCCTTTCATGGGGTATACAGTAATCGCCTCACAACTAGAAATTCGCCACGATCCTCGCCCGTCATTTCATCGCCACCTGCTATTTCTTTAGTGGTTTGCTCATGTTCATCATAGCCTTGACCTTCTTCCGCGGCCTCATCTCCAGTGCCCCCTTCTTTTATAGTCAAGTGTGCTGCGGGACGTTGAGGACAGGTGTTTGATAAGTGGCCTGGTTGGCCACAGTGGTAACAATTGTTCGACCTTTGCCGAGCATAAGGACTTGGAACCCTACTCGGGCCCGCTGTTGTGGGTGCTGCACGTTAAGGTTTGGATGAGCCGCTCCCTGTATCACGGTTTGCGGTTGTAGGAGGTTGATTTCGTTCTGCTACTGGATCTTTTCCTTGTGCCAGCACTGGATCCTGCGTGAAACCCGTCATGGGGGGTCGAGTTGAAGGATATGGACGAGCATGAGCTCTTACAAGTTGTGTTTCTGCCCTACCCACCAATTGAATTGCTTCATCCATAGTCCCGATTGGGTACATCTGAACTCGATCCTGAATTGTCGGCCGCAACCTACCTATAAATCGTGTCACTTTCTGTAACTCGGATTCTGACAGATCGTTTCGTGTAGCTAACCGCTGGAATTCTTCTGTGTAATCTATGATGGTTCGATTTCCTTGTCGGCAATTTTGATATTACTGGAATAGTATCTGCTCATAATCACTGGGGAGAAATTGTGATTGAAGAAGACGTCTCATCCGTGGCCATGAAGAGATAGGCGCCTTGTTCTGACGGGCTCGTGAGAGTTGTAATTGTTCCCACCATGCAGAACCACTAGATTTTAATTTAAACGCTACCAATTTTACCCTTTTATGATCTGACACGTCCATATAATCAAAATATCTCTCTACTTCGACTAGCCAATCGAGAAAATCTTTTATACGTAATAAACCATTAAAACTAGGAAGTTCAGTCTTACCTCGGTAGTCTCTTTCAGCACAATTTAGATTATCGCCTCCATGGATTGGTCATCGGGCAAAACCTTCATTAAGGTCATCGTCTCTAGAACTTGAATCATCTGGTGTAGCCCTATGGTTTGCCACTGGTAGTGCTATACGAAAATTGGGGTTACGTCGTACAGCAACCATGGGTGGTGGAGCAACCATAGGTGGTAGAGCACCGCCTAAGGCTCAGGGCGGAAGTAGCGTATCCGCAAGACGGTCGAGGGTTTCCTGCAGCCCTTGCATGGTCAACTGACTCTCCCGGTGGAAAACTTCCATTCTTTCTGAAAGATAACGAATCCCTGGATCACCGTCCACAGGATTTTGATTCATACCTTCATTGTTTGTCATCGGCCCGAAGGGAATCCTCGCTCTGATACCAATTGACACAGGGATGAACGTGATGAGGATAACTACTCCGAATCCACGGAGCTTCTCTGGACTCCTCACAGAGACTTCTCGAATCCACGAGGAAAGAAAGCAGAAAAATAGAAATAAATTCTAAGAAATTCGAAATTGATTAATTGATCACTAAAAATGAGTTCACAACCCTTTAAATAGGGGTACCAAGCAATGGGAAATAAATCAAAATCAAACTACAACTAAAACTCCTAGAAATCGCGACTTACTATAAATAGTAAACTTATTATTTATAGACGGTCGTGATGTTTACTAGTGCGCAAGGTTTTCGGCCAAAAATAGTAAGTGTCCTATTTGGCTTCACCAAACCGTTCTCCTAATTATTCTAAGCTCTTTTCACGTTGGGCGCAACGCCTAAAACCCAATGGATGAAGAGTTATAATCAACTAAAACTTACTATTTATAGTAAAAACGAAATTAAAACAAGGAAACGACCGTCGATCCAAGGGTTTTTCACAATTCCGGGCGTCGCAACCCGGCATAGCGGGGTTGGTTGGCTAAAGTAGCTCGTTCTACCCCAAAATCATATTTTTTACGTCAGCTAACTCATTCTGGATTGCGAGATATGCCCGATCTAAGGTCCGACGGTCCGGATCACTTCTGTCGTCGACCGGGCCTTTTCTGATCCATCTTGGCCATGAAACTGTCCGCGACCCGCTCTACATCAAAATTTCACATAACGGGTCATTTCGATAGGAGTAACTGGAGGTAAATGAGAGGAATTGAGAGTAAATGGCCTCTAAGGTGCACTTGGATGAGAGTAAATGCATGAAAATGAGATGAATTAATGGTAAATATGTAAATGAAATCCTCCAGCAAAAGAGATTTGGAAGTGGGTGAAATGTCCTTTTGAACTTCCAAACCTTCCAAAAGTTGAGCATCTAAATGGCTAGTTAAAAAATATTGACAAGTTACTTGTTTATGATCCTTAAGTTTATGGCTTACTTGAGGTTTGAAGTTTCCTCATTTTTTACTAAAGTATATATTTCAATAGGGTTATTGAAATAACCATATTAAATATCATAGATGTACATTAGCTTGTAATATTAAAAATGATATAGGATATCTCATATTTTCTCGTGAATATATTAAAATTTTCCAATACATTCTGATTCCTCCCGTTTACTCCCATCACACTATCACATGATATTAAAATTGATTTGATATATTATATATGTTTTCATCAATATATTAAAAGATTCAAATACATTTCAATTCCTCGCATTTACCCCATCCAAACATAATATTAATATTTCAAATGCATTTCATTTACTGTCATTCAGACATAATTAAGTAAGCCATGCTCCCAATTCATTTACCTTGATTTACAAGCTCTTAATCAAGCCCTAAATAATAAGATAGGGCATACCATTACTCACACCACCGGCCCTACTTAGGTAAAGGAAGGTACTACAATGATAATTAGTTAAATTAATCGGGGAGTCTAATGAAAACCTTTTTAAAAAAGGTAATGGAACGTGAATTCTATATTATATTAAATAGGTAGGTTTTTTGTATAAAAAAAAAAAAATTACACGATTTATTTATTAGGGAGGTGGGCACCCAGCATCGTCGATCCTTGTCATATCTCAATGTTCTCGTATTCTTTTAATTCATTTTATTTTGGCGAACGTGAGCATGTTCTCTTCAAATGCTCTTCCTACGTCTAAAGCAGCAGCAGCAGCCCTGAAATCGGCTCCACCGACTTTCATCTCTCTCTCCTCCTCTCGCTGAAGATTTTCATGCATCGACTTCAAACGGGTTCGCATTTCCTTTCGATTCCGCCTCTCTCTCTCTCTCTCTCTCTCTACTTGACATCTACATGTTTTGTTTTAAATAACGGAAAAATGGAGCAATTCTTGTGAATTTGGTGCGATTTCTTCATAATTCGGGCGATTCTTCTGCTATATCTTGACAAGTTATCAGAATTAGAATAGTCTCTGTTCCTTTCCACGTGCTTTTTTTTTTTCCCCTTAAATCGTGAGATATGTAGATTTGCTTTGGAATAGGGTATTTCAACGCGATTCATAAAGAATTCCAAGTAATTATTGTAGTTTCAGATATTAAATTACCGAGTCATTTTCTAACGCTTTCAGAATTCCAAGGAAAGCTCTTTCTCTGTGGATCTTTAGGGTTTTACAGCAATCTATCTGCTCGATTTCCTGTATAGATTTCTATTCTTCGGGAATTGTATTTTTCTGTTGTGTTTGTTGTGATTCTTTTTCGGTTCTGAGCCGTTCTTCGAAACGTCGCTCATTTTACTAACGGGTAGCTCTAGAGTACTCGTGTGTTCTGTGTACGCATGTGGCGTTTCTCTGCTGCACGCCGCACACATGCACTGTTCCCGCTGTCAAAGCAGGGCATGTGTGATGCGCAGTACGCCACCTTTCATTTTCCTCTCAGAAAAGATCGGATTTCTTGAGCGGATTTCTGTCCAAGAACAGAACATTTTTCATCCATCCTCGATGCACAGACTTTCTAATCTACTGAAAATCTCGTTTTTAATTGGAAAAAAGGTAGGTGTCTGCGAGACCACGCAAAACTGTGTACCTCCCAACCTCTATTTCCACTGTGGAGCCCACCATCGCTGGGCCACTATTAAAAGGTGACGTAATATCTGGTTGTAATGGCCATGCTTTCTTTGAGCCTCTTAGATAAGTAAGAATTCTGAAAATTTATGGAATTGTAATTATCTTCTTCTGTGATGGTGAAACGTAACGAAGGGTAGATTTTCACTTCAAATCAAATGTATAATTGGAGTATGATAAAAGGTCCTTAGGTTTCCAAGTCACATATATAGACTGAATAACTGCTTCTTGTATACGGTGGCCCACCCCATTCATGGTGGAGCTCATGTAATGGATGGTCTGGATCATTGGTGCATTCTGCCTTACATAATTTATGTGTAAGACACAATCTGGACATGACTACAATGATCTGAGCCCTTCATCTAATGTGACCCTCCCAAAATTTGTAGATAGGGGACATCCTGACTATCCAAGACTTTTGACCATTGATGGCCTCTATCATCGGACGCGGTTTGGCTAGAGTCTGTGGGCCCCACTATGAAGTATGTGTTTTATCCATGCCGACCATCCGTTTTTACATATCATTTTAGGGCTTGCTTCAAAATAATAGGGGAATATAAATCTCAGGTGGACCTCACCACAGGAAAACAGTAGTGATTGAAAACACACCATTAAAATCCTCCTAAGGCCCACTGTCCTATTTATTTGACATCCAATCTGTTGATTAGGTCATGCAGACCTAGATGAAGGGGAAAACAAAGATCAACTTGATCCAAGATTTTTATGGCACCCAAAAGGTTTTTAATGGTGGATGTTCAATCAACATTGTTTCCTGTTACGTGGTTCACATGAAATTGGGATATTACTCATTTTTGGGATTATACCATAAAATAATCTAGAAAAATAGATGAACAGAATGGATGGAACAAATACATTATGGTAGGGCCCACAGAGCACCGACCACTAGCCATTGGCTATCCGCTCTCGCTATCATATATGTTTAGCTATCCTTTTTAGTACGGTCATGCTGTTTGGAATCCGTATTCATTTGAAATTTCATATAAATCAAGTTTGAAAGTTTACCAGCTTTAATTTACATTCACTTATGTCATGCCACGTGTCATATCATAGGGAGGTCATGCTTCCTGGGGATTACCCAATCCGTGAAATCGGATTGCGTAATGAGTTACTCAGTAGGCTCTTATCGTACGGAGTAAACTCAGTTGGGCCCACCTTAATGTACGTGGTCTATCCACGCCGTCCATCCGTTTTTCCATATAACTTAATAGGTTGAGCTCAAAATTGAAGCATATCCAAAGATCACGTGGATCATACAACATGAAACAGTGGGGATAATGATTTCCACCGTTTAAACCTTGCTAGGCCCCACAGTGATATTTATTTGTCATCCAACCTTTTCATAAGATGGTAAAGACATGGATGAACAGAAAACACAAATATAAGCTTGATCCAAAACTTCCGGAGTCCCCAAGAAATTTTCAACGGTAGACAATCAATTAAACTCTTTCCTATGTCGTGGTCCATTTAAACATTTTATATGCTTCATTTTTTAGCTCAATGACATTGAATTATCTGGGAAAATGGATGGACGGAGCGGATAAAATCCATAAATCATGGTGGACCTGGCGGAGTTTACTCTCAGTCCGCTAAGCGTAGTGAGTTACTACGCAATCCGCTTCCCCTATCCGTGTCTGTACAAGTGAGGCCGTGTACTGTTGTTGACTTTTTCTGTTGGGCCTAACTGTGGAACATGCGCCCAGAATCTCCTCACCAGAGAAAGTAACTTATCAATCTGTAGCCCGTGAAGTACAATGGACGGTCTAGATTCAACTGAAAAGAGGCTCATGATTGGTGGCTGGGATCTACCACTCTTTCGAGGTTTTCAAAGTTGCTCCGGATCAATGGACGATGGTCCATGGCCGTATTTATTAAAACAAAGCTCATCCTCAGGGCGGAGGATCGAATGATTCTCTCTCGGTAAAAGGGATCGTATGATTCCATTTGCAGCTTCGTAGTGGCGCCGACTTTTGGGCTGTGGCTTGGCATTTTTATATAAGCTGATCCTACCATTCATGAAGTGGGCCCACAATCGATGGGCTAGTCTTAGCCTAGGCGAGAGATAAATGCTTCTCCTTTTCTCATTGAAAGAAATGTCTCTCTTCGTGCTGAAGAACTTTAGAGATTTATGTAATCTTTCGTGCTATTCCCAAATGAGCCAATTACACTATTATTCTTTTCGATCGATAGGTGATCTTGCACTGCAAAAGCGTAGCACCAAATAGGCGTACACATGCAATGTATGCACCTAAAATCCAACCACCGCCCAAATCGTGGGCCCCTTGCATCCCAAAACCCGACTATGTTCAGTGGCCACCAAAATGGATTACTAGAAAAAGAATATAAAAAAATCGACAGTTGAGATTCAGTAAGCATTTACTAACGAGACAGTTAGGATTGTCCAATGGATTTGAATTTTGGATATACCGTACATCAACAGATGGGGACATGTCTTGGACGGTTCGGATTGAGGGACATGCGTGCCACGCGTACAGAGGTGTGCATGAGTAGGAGTTGGCAAAGTCAGGCAGCGTACGGTAACAGTTACTCCAAATTCGCATATCATCTCAACAAGACTAGCGGAGAATATCATATAAATCTGGCTCCATTGCTCGCTCTCTCCTTTAGGGGTTGGTTCTCTGAGGTAATCGAAAACGCTCCTTTTTATTCTACGCTTTACCTGTAGAAGGATTCCCATCAAACAAAACATCGCTTTCCTCTCTCCCTCTCGGTGCCGGTGCATCAGTCATGGAGAATCCGTACAATTAAAGAGTTCGCGTATGGTTGCTTTCCTCCTGCCTCTTTTTATGGATTGCTTTATAACTCGTGATTTTCAGTTTTATTTTCTCCTTCGGAGCATCTCTCGTTCATACTTCGTTTCGCGGGAAACGTTATCTTGCGTATGTGTGCCATGTATGCCTCTCACGTGTTGTCCATATCTATCTTTTCCTTTTGTCTTTGGGTTTCAAATTACTGCCCCTTCATAGTTTTCAAGGGTCGTGATTCACTGAGGGAGCGGATCATTGTCAGAGATTCGATCTGACCTCACTGGGGGTGCGAACTGCGGTTGCTCTTCCACTTTCCGCGAGGCATGCATGCATCATAGACCTCCAGGCCGAGAGCCCCGTCGTCGATGGATAATCTTAATCGATTTTGCCCCGTGAATGTAGGCCGTTTATCATTCTTGCCTTTAACATTCATTTCAGCATTACCTCTTTGGAAGGGTACGATTATCAGGTAAGTGATATTTCGGGCAATGGGCCTGTGGGTTGGGCGGTCAGGAACTCAGGAATGGCTTTCTTCCATGCCACGTGTAGACGTGTTGGTAGGCTCCGGTCGCCGGATTTTCACTTTTCCGAAACTAAAAAGACAGAAAAAGAATACCAACAAAGTTCGGATGCGCATGACGTGTCATATTGCGTGGCGGGCTCGACCTCACATATCCACACACTTCACTTCAAGGATGCTCACCAAAGCGACTACACTTTTTGACACCCTTTTTCCACACGTGGAAACTGTCACACGAGTATAGGATCAAAACCGCTCATCATACGGATCCTTCCTAATATATTTTTGCCATAAATTTAAAGGACCACCTGATCATATGGTTCGCTACACTTGTACGTTTGAGGATGTCACACTGGTCTGTTTCTCGTAACTGTCCATTTAAACGGCATGTCCGTTGTATCGAGGTGGGTCTCTGATACAGTGCGTATAAATAGCACGGCCTGTCTAATGAGCAGCTTCGATCTTTCACACGTGCTCCATATTCCCACATGGAAGAGTCCAGAGCCGAAAAATGCAATGGATCGAGTTCCCTACCCATCTGCCCTCCTCCCATGTTAACAAACTCCTGACGAATCGTGAATAGTATACTGATGCAATGTACAAATACGGCCCATGCTTCTGTCATCTACACCGTTTATTATATGCAACTTACGGTGGATGCGGGATTTCTGAAAGCTCTTCGAGACTATAGGTTTATTATTATTATTATTATTTGTTGATGCAAAAATCTGGTTTATCCTCTTCAGACCCTCAACACCTGCACAGGAAACAAATAAAGGAAACCCTGGCTAGAGTAGGGGACCCTCCGATGCCAAAGTCAGGCTAGGAATCTGGGTCTTATAGTATTGACAGGCTCAGGGAAAGAATTTTTTCGTACCTTTCAAGGTGATGGGGCCCCTCCATTTATAGACGCGAGAGCTTCCTATCGTACGAGGATTCTCCTCTCGATGTTGAATACGATATCTCCTCCCAGTATCACGGAGATTAGATTTTGTCCATTTTTTATACTAATCAGATCCCGTGATCTCCGGGATCGAAGATCTCATCCCGAGGTATTCGGGATAACATTTTGTTTAGTGTCTTCTTTCCTTCGTTCGGTTGATCCGAAGTGGATCGGCCGAGGCACGCCATAGTTGCCGTTAAATCGTCCGAGCCGACTTAACTATGGTCTCGGTTTTGTCGTCTGAGCCGATTTAACTGTTGCCTCTGTTTCGTCGGTTCGTAATTTTCAAAACCGTCCTTCGGCGACCCGAGGCCTCAAGTCCGAGTCTCCGAACTTAGCACATTTTGTCCTCAACATTATTATTATTATTATTATTATATTATTATTATTATTATTATTTATCAATGGGTCATGATTAAGGCTACTAAAAAATATAAAGCAACTGTCCATACGAAATGGCCAAAGACATGATGTCTAAGGTGTTCTAATCTTGAAATGTTTTGTGACATCCCCCATATACATGGATCATATATGATCAACGGTCTTGATTGATGAATCATTGGCCCAGATTGTGCAAAATCAGGACACCATTCACGTTCTGGTGACGAAACTGAGACCAACCCGTGTATCCTTGGGCCTTCTGGTTGAAACATTTTAGCCAGTGGCCCCCCACATAGATAGGTAGCGTCTGTAAATTCCGCACTCATCATACTTATATCTGATCAACAATCTCCGTCGTCATATCAATGAATCAAATTATCCTTTCCATTATAGCCGTCCATTTGTAGACTACCAATTTCACAGGAACATCAGGTGAGGTTTTGACCTTAGTGATCCGTGTAGGGGCTCCGATCTACCCATTGATCTTGCTCCATGGTGGGCCCTACTGTGTACAATGGAGATCAGGCACGATCACTGTTTGGCGTGGTTAGACGGGTAACGCAATCCCTCAGAAAGTCCATATTAACAAAACTGTTATGCAATATAAGGCTATTTGGGCCCAGACAAGCACAACCCATCCACTGATCTACTAATTACTAGAGAAAATCAATCCCGGCATACATGTGGGAGGAAATGTAGAACTTGGGCCTTCAGGCCCAACTACAGTGTTAGTAGAGGTGAACCAGCCTTGTCTGGGCCGGCCACCAAGGTCCGACTACAAAATTACAAGTGGAAATGAGACCCTTGTCTCAATCAAACGTTTTAAATTAAAGGCCGGCCCGAATAGTTCAGAATCCAGCCCGTTGATTGCCCTACATATACGCCCGTAGCAGTATATTAACATGGTCCGTGATAACACCGGCGAAAAATACGGGTAGGATGTATATGTAGCTAAAGTAGCAGGTAGAGATACTTGCTGTGGGCTCTACCGTTGTTTTCTCTAAAAATCTTTATTATTAGAGCTCAAAAAACCTTTGTATGTGCGTAGGGAGGAGTATTTTGCGCGTGTACAGAAAGTAGTTCGTGCATGGAGCGAGTTTGCTGGCCTTACTTCGATCCTGAGTACGAGAACTTAAGCCAGAGAATAAATCCTCCAAGGTCCCACTCAATCTCTTCATTCTACACTGAAACTATTATGTATAAACCACCTCCACTGTTGGATCAAAATGATCACTAGATATTTGACGATTGTTCTACTTGTTATTTACTCCTAATGCAGGGTTTCTATTGATAATGCTACTTGCAGCGACTGCACGCTTGTCAAGGTATGGCAGAACTCTTACTTGGCACGCCCCCCAAATTTCTGTTACTTAAGAAAATGAATGATCGTGTCAAAGTCCATGGTGATTAGTGGGGCCCACCCACTTGAGGGTGTGTCCCACGAGGACGTGACTGGATGGCTCCACTCATCTGTCATTACCGCTCTCTTATTGCCGCGATGTCTATACACGGCCCATAGGCACCCTCTCCAAAGACACCAATTCACATCAGACGTCCCAAACTAGATAGTGTGTGGGACATCTGAATGGTCTATAAGGTGGGCCTCGACGTGAAGACTCCCTTATGCAGAAATTGGGCTAGTCCTCTCATAAGGTGGGCTATCCCTATACGAAAACAATGGATGTTAAAAACTTGCCACCTGTCCGGGTTCAGTTTACACAACCTCCCGCCCGATGAACTGACCTGACAGAGTTTTGCGCCTGCCCATTTTCACAGTGCGGATATCCCCCACCCACACACATACCAGACCTGCTTCCAGGTGAATGTGTGTGAGCAAACCTAGGTTTGATATTTTAGGCGATGAGACGAGAGTGGATATGGGCTTAAAATTTTTGAACTCGGTTGTCTTTCGCTAAAACTGTGGCCACTCATCAACCATACGAATTGGTGCCCCACCCATGGCTGGAAAGTTACGATGGTTGGATGATCTTGCCCATCCAATTGATGGCCATGATAACCAATAAAGATTACAGTCAAGATTGGGTGGGTAAGTTTGTTGGATGGTTATGACTATAGGCGTGCTTTCCATTCGAAGTAGGGTCCACAATTTGGAGGGTCTGGATTGATGTACATGTGTGCCTCATGTACAGTTGATGAATAGCAAACGCACTGGTCTGGCCCATTGAAATATCTGCATATAAAAACAGAGCTATATATATATATGGTATCTATGCACACTGGTAAAAGAGGGGCTCATCTCTTCTGCTCCGGCCCCCACCTCGTGGTGATCCGGCTGATGGCAGATGACTTGATGATCAGAGAATATATGCAAAGGCGAGTGAGGAGGAATGGCCCTGATTTCAACACGTAGACGTAGATGATAAGGATCTCTAATCAGCGGGATTTTCACTCTGTAGTCTTTATACAGTGGGGCCTACAGATTAACGGTCTAGATCATCACGTGATGGGGCAGAATGGGCAAGCCCCCCAAGTGAACCTCCCTGGTGAATGGTGACAAGCGGCCACGTGACCTAAGTATTGTATGATGGATTGAGAAGTTCACACCACTATGAGATGTACACATGGCATTGCTGGCTAAAGCTAAATCGTGGCACACTTGTGTGGAGATCTGGCCGTTGATCAGGTAGGGTACACTGTCAGCATGGCCTGGCCCAAAAATCAGATGGGTTCGCGCATCAACTAGACCATATATCTACGTGAATATGGACTAACCATTGGTGTATTAATTTTTTTGGCACAAAAGGGGGCCATCGATATGATTTTTGGGCCAGCCCATGCTCATAGTGCAGCCTAGTTGAATAATGACCTGGATGTCTCACACGTGTGCATCTTTGGCACATGCGGAGAGAACCGAATGGTGGGGTGAATGAAGAAGGTGGGTGCAGGTGGACAGCGTGAACAAGCCAGGGATACTGCTGGAAGTGGTGCAGGTACTCACTGATCTCGACCTAACCATCTCCAAAGCTTACATCTCCTCTGATGGGGGATGGTTCATGGATGGTACACTCTCTCTCTCTCTCTCTCTCTCTCTCTCTCTCTCTCTCTCTCTCTCTCTCTCTCTATATTATATATATATATATATATATATATCTTTTTTCTTTTTCATTTCATACGCATGCATATATCCAAGACAACAAAAGTTCTCTCTCTCTCTGTGATTCTCAGCAACAACCCTTCCTTTTGGTGGCAGTATTCCACGTTACAGACCAACAGGGGAATAAGCTAACGGACAGAAATACCATTGAAGACATCGAGAAGGTCTGTCTTCTCTTCTTTCATCTGTTTATTCTTATTTATTATCAAACCAATGAAGGTTAATTGAGTTGAGCAAGTATTCAAGGTATGAATGCTAAGTGCATTTTACTTGGTGTTCTTATGCCAGATCCAGCACGTTCATCAGGCTGGCTCCATCCAATAGATGCCTTGTCCCAAAATTCTGGCTGATCCCATCATTAGGTGGGCCACATGTGTATGCTGCATGTCGGCCTTGGTCAATTTCTCTTAACCATCCATTTTTTTTGTACCACATTTGGTCCACTTGATGACCGTGGCAACCCAGAGTCTTGAGATGAGACGAGGCATCCACACAATGGAACATTTCTGATGAGCAGCTTGGAACTTCACATTGCTACATGTGACATTTTCCTTTTATTCTCGCTTGCTATTTACATTGCCATCATTGACATGCAAATTCCCATTACATTATTGGAGCATTGAGGTTTGATCTGACATTTGAATTCAAAATCAGAGTCTCTCTCTCTCTCTCTCCCTTCAAAACTAATGTAGTATAAAATATGAAAGGTTTAAATTAGATTCCAATGTAAATGAATTTGTATGTTTAAAAGGGAAAATTGAAACTTTCAGCCTCAATTCTTTACTTTATTGCTATCCCCCATGATAACATGACTCTCCATATTACTGGGTCTCCTACTCCTTAGATGCCTCTGCATGGAATTTAGTATGTGAATATTGATCCTGTATTGATGCACTATGAATTTTAATGTGTATCAATCACTGTCAGACAAGAAGCTTTACCTTTATTTTTCTTCTTTTAAACCAAGCCTTATATCCATAATAGCGCTTCCTTAGAACATTCTTGTTGTAGAAGTAGCGGGTCTGATTTTTTTTTGCCTTACTCTTTGTTTCCGAGTCAGTATTTGCTACTTTCTTTTTTCCTTTATCCTTGGAACCACATTTCCTTTTCTTGGAGTTATTATCTCAAGGAGAGTACGCGATGTGGGCATTTTCACGATGGTTTCGCTTAAATCTATCTTCTTCCTTCACACAGTGAGTAATCAACTCAGTCAAGGTCCATTTTTCCATTTCTGTATAGTAATCATTTGTAAATATGCTAAAATTAGATGGAAGAGAAAGAAGCACAAGATAGATTATCAAATCATCGGGTACATTGAGTTGGAGTGCCCTGATTTTAGAAGCGAGATTGACCATTCTCTTGATGTGGTCCCCTTATATTCCCATTGCTGTCACATTTCAAATATATGAGTTTACCAATGTGTGTTAGCATCTCTGACTTATCGATTTTGGCAATCCTTTCCTCAATTTCGGTTAGAAATTCTTTTGCATTCTCTTTCTCAAGCATACCTTACAGAAAGGCTTGGAATTGAATGTTTAATAATATTTTAAACTTAGCTTGTTAATCCATTCCCATTTATTGTACTTGATTATCTTAGCAGTCGAGCATGAATTAGCAGGCTTAGGAGGCTGATCCACTCTTAAGGCTAAGTCCAAATCCAAACATCCAAGAGCGATTTCTAGAGTCTTCTTCTATTTTGGAAAGTTTAAACCAGTAAATGTTGGAATGTTGTCCAAATCAGTATTTAGTTGAGAGGTAATTGATACAATTTTCTTAACTGTGACAATATGTGTAAAAGCTCACGTTTAGAAACGAAATCTCATCGTCCTTTAAGCATGAATTAAGAAAAACTTCATCATGCTGAACTTTTATTTAATCGATAGGGTGGTCAATTAGATCATCTAGGATGATCAGCCTAAACATCAATCCTTTTGTGAAACCCAGTGCATTACTATAGGCCTTTCCTTTTGGCCAAGATCACAACACACGAGTACTCACAACATGAGACTAGCTGAATGCCAACAACGTAAGCTCAAATAACCCAACACCTTTGTGGCAAGATGGATTGTTTGATCTTATATTGTACACCATCCACCTCACCCTGTTTGGCTCCCACCAGATGATAAAGTCCTTTGGGTCGAGCATTGCCCATTTAAAGACAAACACTACCTTACTGATCATTAATGTACGATGCATATGTCATGCCCTTTGATCATAAGAATGGATAAGCATCATCAGTCACAACCCCTTTTTTGGAATGCACTACTAATTCTACTCACCGATCCCTAGAAATGTGGATCCCACCCAATCCATTGCCCTCAATGAAAATTCTCAATGCTCTTGGACAAAGAGACGGGTGAATGGATCAGCTCAATCGCTATTATAATTGTCCAGCCATTTTGTCGGGCTGTGGACCCTCAGTTATTTGCATGGACATAATTTCCAAAATATTGTCATTTCCCTAGGTTGGTATGAGCATTTAGGCCTAAGTTACTTGTATTATTAATCCAAAGTTGAGTAAATAAGTTTTTTTTTTTTTTTTTTTTTTTAATTCTTATTTCGGTTGATGATGGGTTTAGACATATTCACTTTTCTGAATCATTCTATCTATGCAACAGCATATATAGTCAATTATCAATAATTTTGACAAGTTAGATTTCTTAAACATATCCTATTTGGCGTCTTTTAATCGAAATTTACCAAAGCTTACATTGTAATCTATTATAATCATGGATTATTATGACCAAAACCTTAATCAATTCAGACTATATACAATCATGCCTTGTTTAGAATCAAGCCATGAATATCTTAGTGGACCCCACAAAACAAATACAGGCCACTTAACTTTTCTCGTTGACCATCTACCCACAGGCCACTGATGCAAGTGTTAGACTTGTTGGATCTATGAGATTTTGTATGGATCACTCATTAGCTATAGGTTTCTTTAGGTCAATAATTAGGATCAGGTTAACATGGTCCCTACTTGTACAACGTAATCCATTCATCTCTAGATGTAGCATTAGACCTTGTCAAACTTCAAGAGATGATACCTTGGAGGCAGTGGAACCAGTGAATCAATTTAACCATCTTCCCTGAGAAATCGTGGCAGAGTAACTTAATATTTTGGGTTGTCCATATATTTTCTTCTGAGTTGATGGTAAACGGTTCAAAATACATATAGATCAGTCGATCCCAGCCATCCATCAGGCCTGGATTCTGAGGTTTGCCCATCAATGATTGTAAGTCTTTGGATGCTCACGGTCCAGGTGAAGCTTTGGCCCCTTTAATCACATGATATCAACAAGCAGGCTTGATGGCTAGGTTCCGACTCAGTTACTTTTACCATCTTTGGTTAGTAATGATGGAAGATCTTCATCATCCAATAGTGACATGAGAATGGACCTAATGCAATGATGGCATCGACTACCATCATGCTAGATTTTGGATCCCAACAATTTGGCCTGAAGATCAAAGCCCAACAAGTCCATTAGCTAGCCCAACTAGAACCTCTCTTTCCTGATTGGACTTGAATGCAAAACATCCAAAATAGTACACCTCTCTGCTAACCAGCAGATCAATGCAAACAGCAATGCAACTAATCTTGATATCATCATTCATGTCTCGTTGACACGGTCAAGCCGGGATGGGATATGAATTCATTAGCATGGTTCATGTAAGATATCTTGACAATTATGCAAACCCAAATATCCAACAGCCATGAACCCAAGTGCGTATCTGTTGGCGACGGCGGCTACTATTGTCGCTACCATTAATAGCAAGATCTCAATTGAAAGTGGCCAACGCTTGGCCCTAATGCTCCTATACCAAATGTAAGAAACATGTTCGGAGTCATTTGCATCAACCACGAAAGAGGTAAAGGATAAAGACGTACTGGATTCCACCATCGATGTCGATATGGAAGCTTCGCTGGAGAAGATGAGGGATGACACCAACGTTCAGGTCTTCTTCTCCTCACTATCAACTGACGAGATTTTTGCTATGATTTGAACTAATGAAGGAAGAGGGAACCGAAGCAGTGTTTATATCATCGGATTGGCGATGGATAAGTCTCACCCATATATGATTTCTATTCATTAATTTGTTGTGCATGCGTACGGTAGATGTACATTACAAATTGGCTTTTATTGAGACATAAGGCATCTCTTGTTAGAGATGGTAGGACTGATTGAAAGTTTGCATGCGGGGTCACACTTAGCATGACGTTTCCATACAACGCACCCATGCTATTAGAATCCATGTCATTACGAGTATTGTTATTGGTGATCACGTCTAGACCCACTTCAATAAATATAGTGATAACTATCGGGGTCCCATATCAGTAGTCTAGATGGAAAGGATTATTCAGGCTACTGTCCATGGTCCATCAAAAAATTCTAGTAAAGTGGATATATACATAATCCATTTCATATATTCCAATGCCATAAGTGACCAAGTAGGAGAATGTAAGAATTATGGGTCACACAAGGCATTGGCCATACAGCTGGTAGAATGGATGGATGGATGTTCCGGATTGACCCAATTGGCTACAGGTGGTGGGGCTCACAAAAGTGGGGTGTGTACAGCCCTATAATGCAACTTGGAATACCGAACCGGCTCTTACCTTAAGAGTTGTAAACAATAGGGCATTCTCTCTCATTCGAGAGAGGTGTGGAGGCATCTAACAGTGGTGGAGAGTCTGCAGTTGGGTGGGACTTCTGCACCACCAATCTAGTGATATAAAAACTGATTTGGTCCCTTTTCCCCTCACCAGTTCAAATCAGAGGAAAGGCCCCAAAGATCAACAATGAGGAGTGGAAGACCTGAACATTGGTGCTATCCCTCATCTTCTCCAGCGAAGCTTCTAAATCAGCACCAATGGCGGAATCCTGCACATATTTATTCTTTACACCTTTCATAGTTGATGCAAACTACTCCAGTTAAGTTTCTTACAAACTGCTCATCATTCGGTACCCATTATGAATGGATCATCCCCTGAAAATCTCCCCCACTGGAAAATCTGAGCATTAGAATTAGCTGATTCTTTTCACATTTGATGCGGACCATTGGCATAACCATCCATTTATAGGCAGCTAATCAGTGTGTTAAGATATTTGATAAAGGAGATCTTGGGACATGACGTATCTATAATTAGCAGATTGGATGAACAATGTCAATCACCAAAAGAGAGGCCAAGACAAACAAAAGGAACATCTTCATTACATCCAGCATCATATAATACCTCAGTTGACATCTTGTGGTGTTGGCACCACTTTTTTGTAAGCTACCCTTTAAGGATGCTTTGCGATTATCAAGATTGGGCTCATTTATATGCCCATCAATGGATGGGGTTCACGCGCCTGCATGATTTGATGATCTGTACTATCTATCAGGTGCACACTACTGTTGATGGGCTGCTGTCCAGTACTGACGCTAACTGCATAGCCGTCAAACAAACAGAAACAATAGTCCACTGTTTACATTCAATAGTGAAAATTTGGCTTATTGGATCACGAAGTTGTATTGATGTGATATTTGTGATCCTTGGGCCATCCACGGTGTAATTCTGCAGATGGATGTCCCACTCATCTTACCATGCAGCAAGTGATAGACATCTAGTTATTTTAAAATAAAGATCCTCATTGTCACCTGCAAAGAATTGTCTGTGTTAGCATGTCCTTCATATGTAAATTTAGAGCCCAGTTTGTGGCCCTCCCCATGATCTCCACCATACACATTATTGGACCACTCATCCAGTGAGTTCCAACATGCATGGATCACTGTGCAAAGATTGATTGGATGAGAAGTTCCTAATTTTCTACGTAAACTCGAAACTGATTCCTCGTGCATTGTTGTCAAAATTTCCATGAGATGGAACAGCTTCAACCTCCCAACAATACCCTCTCACTTGCCCTGAGATTTCTCTGTTTTTAGTCAAGAAAAGAGAAATTATCTGATGCTCTGGAAGAGGGTGATGGTTGATATGCACAATCTCAGAAATCGTATGTGCTGCTTGCATTGATTCAACTGTCAAAATTGCCAGACCCACTATGGATAGGTCATCATCCCAAAATTAGATTGCTTGAGATGTTATAAACTCTGATTATTGGATATTTTGCATGCTCAGTTTTACCATTTCTTGTTTTTCATTTTGATATCCACTAAATGTCCTTATACTGCCTAGCAAGACAAGTAGTTAGGAATTAGGTTTGAATCTATATACTGCCTATTACGGAGAAAATCTCTACAGAAGATCACGGCAGCAAATCAAGTGCAACTGCACCTTGATTCACGCACCTTGATTCACAGCCACAACCTTATCTCTTTTCCATGTATATCTCCTTAACACATTTCCTTGTCTGCAGATTCCTGTAAATCCGATTCTAGACAGCTGTAAACAAATCCTCACAATTGTACAGTTAATGATATAAAGATACATCATCTCTTGCTGGAGGCACAGCAGAGTTTTCCACCATTCTTGTTTAACTTTCACTGCCTAGCGAGAGGGAGATCACCATCTTCTTGAAAGCAAAATCGCAGTTCATCTTGCCAACAGCGCAGACACTATAAGTTGACACTAACCAATGTACCATCTAGTATACAGTATGGCACTCCCCTGCCTTTCATCCACACCATTTTCATTATATCTTAACTTGATCATACTCTAATCTATGAAAGTAAAACAAAAACTATAGTTGAAAGAGTAATGGTTAAGTGCCGTTACTGGTTGGAAAATAAAAATAAAAATGCAACACAAGCACGTTCTCATTGGTATACATAAACAGGGTTGAGATTCTATATCAACCAAAATACTCTCAGAAGCCATGCTTTGGTGGGTTCCCTTCTTAGGTCGACCAATCAGCACAGCTGGATTACTTTTTCCCAAGCATGTGGCTCTACTTAGGACTCAGTTGAAATATTGCTAAAAAACCATCACTAAGTTAGGATATTGGATCTGTTAAAAGTTTTGGACAGTTCTAAAACTAGAAGCTAGTTTGAGCAAGATGGTAAACTGGCTAGTCAAATTTGAGTTGATCTATAGAATTGGTTAATTAGTCGCAGTTGTTCTTTTCCCAGGTTTTCTGAGTCGTAGCAGAAAGCAGAGTCTTTCATTGAATTTCAATTCAAATTCACTGTCTGATTACATTACAAATAGGTGCAGAAGGTTTTAATAAAGCGTGGGAAATAATACTGGTAGCATGTGGTGAGAGAGAGTATGACCCTGTTTTGGTAGATGCCTAAAAATGAGCTCATGTCAATTTACTTAACTGTAATTATGTATTAGAGATATTGGTCTCTGATACATAATGTGTTCATGCTAAAAGTAATAAAGTATTAGAGATCGAGATCTCTAATACATAATTACTTACTAACTAAAATGAGATGAATTCATTTTTGGGCATCTACCAACCAGGGCTTAAAGAGTTTTTCTTTCTCGTATTAAAATTTTCTATTAGTCAATGTGTTTTATTTTATTATCACTTTTGTACTTCACACTCCATTCTTCTATTGCATGGATTCTGTCCAGTTGTTTGCATTTGGTATTGCGGTCATGGTTCTGTAGTTTTGAGTATGATATGAGAGACATTGGTAACTGGTTCCAATGTTTAGGAGAGACTGATTTGTTTGAAGTATAATCAGACATGGTTTGAAATTGATTTAGGTAATTATCTGAAACAGAACAAGAAAATAAATATTAATTCCAATACATTGTAAAAGCAATATAGAAGACATGTTTCTGACTGTGATTGTTCTTGTTTTGTTTAAATCGATTATTGAGGTACAATGTACATCTATGTAACCCAAAAAATAGAAGAAGAAGAAGAAAGAAAACAGATTCATGTTTCCATATGCTAGTTTGGAATGATGCATCTTGATGCAATTATTTTTTGACATGCTCGGTCTTGTTTCTTCTTAATGCGGGCATGGTATGCTGCGATTTAGAGGTTTCCTGTCTCTCTTTCTGGGATTATCCCATTTGAATGAAATTGCTTAATTACCCAAAAGAAAATGAATGTATGTAAGCAGATTTTCATTTGGTTTTTTCTACAGGCTCTGGGACCAAAGAGCAACATTCTATCGACAGATGGGAAGAGTTGGACCGGGAAGAGGGTGGGTGTACACTCCATTGGTGATTACACAGCCATTGAGCTTGTTGGCACAGACCGCCCTGGCCTTCTCTCTGAGATCTCTGCCGTCCTTGCCAACTTCCATTGCAACGTGGTGGCTGCAGAGGTGTGGACACACAACATGCGTGTAGCCTGTGTCGTCTATGTCAATGATGATGCCACTTGTCGTGCTGTAGATGACCCGAAGCGGTTATCTGCAATGGAAGAGCAACTCAGGAATGTTCTCCGTGGGCGTGATGAAGATGGCAGGGGAGCCCGCACTAGTTTCTCCATGGGTTTCACCCACACAGATCGCCGCCTCCACCAGATGATGTTTGCTGACCGAGACTATGAAGGTGGTGGAGTGCTTGAGGGGGATGGTATTGTCTCTTCCAGACCAATCATCACTGTTGATCGTTGCGAGGACAAGGGCTACTTGCTAGTGAATGTCCGGTGCAAAGATCGGCCAAAGTTACTGTTTGACACTGTGTGCACACTTACGGACATGCAGTATCTTGTCTTTCATGCGTCCATTGTCTCCGATGGCCCCTATGCACTACAGGTATGCATATAATCATTCCCTTATGGATCATTGTTACACAACCTGATCTTAACTCACTGCTGGGAGTCTAGTATCATCCCATCTGGAATTTCATAATCTTTTGCCTTCCTTTTCCCCTCTCTATCTTTACAAAGGAGTTTCTGGAAATTTCAGGAGTACTATATACGTCACGTGGACGGTTGTTCCCTTGATCCACTAGGTGAAAAGGAGAGGGTCATCAAATGTATGGAAGCTGCAATCCGACGAAGAGTGTCTGAGGTGAGTGAAAAAGCTCCATGCCTAATCCAAACCTTACACATTGCCCTTCTAATTCACAATGAGAGGTTTTCTACTAACTACCAATTAATGCTACACTACAGAGGAAAACATGTTTGTTCATATTCTGCAGTTGAAATCAATTCCATATTTTGTCCAGCTTGAGACACATGGAATTGCAATTAGGATTGCAATCATCACTTGTATGATTGTAGTTCATTTCAGTTGAGCATCAAAAACGCAACTTTAGCCATAACTTTTTAGTTTGTTATGGGTTTTACTGCAGGGTCTGAGCTTGGAGCTCTGTGCAAGGGACAGAGTAGGGCTGCTGTCAGACGTAACTAGGGTTCTTCGTGAGAATGGTTTGTCTGTCACTAGGGCAGGAGTCACAACGGTTGGAGACCAGGCGATGAATGTCTTTTATGTGAGGGATGCTTCTGGGAACCCAGTAGACATGAAGACCATCGAATCACTCCGTCAAGAGATTGGCCACACCATGATGCTTAATGTTAAGAAAGTGCCCACTAATGCAGAGGCGCCTGAGTCTAGTGGGTGGGCCAAAACCAGCCTCTCTTTCGGAAGTCTGTTTGAGCGATTCTTGGCTTGATCGTATGATAAAAAAGAACTGTTGAGAGCAAATCTTCCATCAAAGGCATGTGAAGGTTTTGCCATTTCACATAAAGCGCCTAACTAAAGTTGAAAAATGCATGAACTAAACATACAGGCAAGACTGAATGTTTTGTTCATTAATGGACTCTGTTCACACAAATGGTCCCTTTGTATATACAGTGTGAAAGAAGCTCTTGTGATATAATGAGGAGACTTGTGTTTGTTAACAACATCCTATAGTATTTTGTCTCTTTCGATTAGGCATCTTTCATCGCTTGTCCTCATCTCAAAATGTCCTTCTCCAATCTGGCACCCATGCTATCACCATTTACCAAAGGATCGCAACTTGCTGACCATCTATTACAAGCCTATCCATCCATATGTGGGGCCTCACTTCAGTGAGAAAATTCATGCATTCTCACTATTTTCTTGTAACACGGTGAAAAAAGAGTTTGATGGGGACTGGCGTGATGAGAAGTTAAAGACAGGGTGAATTGTCTCACATTGTTTTCTTGTTCGGTGCCAAGTGTTAGAACGAGACTGTAGGTTTGTCGAAGGTTGAAATATCACATGGCATGTGGGATGGTGCCTGCAACATGCAAGATGATTGGCACATGGCATAATGACTATAGCGCGTCGTCGTCGTTGTGTATATGTCTCACTCAACAAGGAAATAGGACACTGTGGAACCCTAACTTTTTTTATGGTGTCCACAGTGAATGATGTGACACCATTCGATGGCTGGAAACAGGCAATTGAATAATGCCATTTACCAATTGACAGAAAAAAAAAAAAAAAAAAAAAAAAACATGAAAGAGAGAGTTGGACATGGTTCAAAGGCCCAAGAACTCAACTCAACTCAGTGGATCAACTCGAAGGCTCAACCCGAGTCTTTACTTGATTCAACTCAATATTTTAATAAATAAATTGAAAGGATTTATAGTGGTAATGAATATTTAAAATCATTGGAGAGTGGATATAAAACAGCTTATGGTCTGCTGATAGCTGGTTTTGAGTCTTGTTAGCTAAATTTGCTTTGTTAATTAAAAATACTTTTACCGAGCCGACTCAGTGAGTCTTCTCAAATAAAAACTGAGTCAGACTACTGAGCCAGTTTCATACGGACTCAAACTTGAAATTTCATCGAGTTAAGTTTACTCAGGTGAGTTCTGAGTTGATCAACTGAGTTTTGGACTACATCTGTGGGCCCTTATGGTCATGTGAACATGTAGGTTGTGGAGAGTGACCCTTTAAACATGCATGTCTATGCCCAATCAAGATTTCCATTGAATTTCATCTAAGAGAGTTCCACAAAACATGATCTGCGCTTATCATATCTATTGTAACTAATTTGAATTTCAAATAGTATGTTCACAGCTTAGGGCCCACTTGTTATACGGCCCAAATCAGAAACACGTATGCTATCTTGGCACATGTGCCATACCTTCCTTCTGCTTCTGCGGCAGGCACACGTGCGTCTCGAATTGCTTAGTGAAGCACACAGCACAGAGGTCGTAATGGTAGGGGCTGGAAAAGCTCAGTGAGCCCCATCGCAGTCCATCCATTTTGCCAGCTCATTTTTTGGGCATGATTCTGAAAATGAGGTAGATCCAAATCTCAATGGGCCACACCATAGGAAACAGTGTTGATTGAACGCCCACCGTTAAAAGCTTCTTGGAGGCTGTAAAAGCTTTTGGATTAAGCTGATATTTGTATGTTCCCTTCATCTAGGTCTGTGTGACCTAATTAACAAGTTGGATGTAAAATAAACATTACAGTGGGCCCCAGGAAGCTTTTAACGGTATGCCTTCAATCACTACTGTTTCCTGTCGTGTGGTCCAACTGATTTTTGGATCTGCCTCATTTTTGGACTCATGCCTTAAAATGAGCTGGAAAAATGAATTGATGGCGAAGATAAAACACAGCATCATGGTGGGGCCCACAGAAATTTTCTAGCAACGATTAGTACGACGTCCGTGCTTTGTGCCATACAATACGCAATCCGAGTCTGCACACGTGAAGTTTACGTGAGGGAAAGGACGTCCACCACGGAGTGCGGTAGGGATTCAACCGTAGTTGAGAAGACTTACATTTTGCATGCGCGGCAAATACGTGATCAGCAAACACAAGTGGGTTGATGGGGATCACAAGCATCCACAGTTAGAAGATGAGGAATAACCATTGGGCCACTTTTGGTAGGTCGATATCAAAGAATCATGCAGAATCAAAGGAATCTCAACCATCGAATTCTCCAATTAAATGAGAACCGTTGAAATTTTGCTCTCTAAACCGCTCATTTTAATCTCACCAATCAATAGTCAAGATCATTCCATCAGCGTGAATCTTTGACCATTACCCATCCGTGATAGATTCCAGTAGATATAATGGTTCCAATCATTCTAGTGTAGGTTAATGTGGGCCATATGTAGCGACAGATGATAATCACGTGTACGTAACGCATGCAAAAAGAACTCCGGTTGAAAAAAATTCCTTTATAGTCCTGATTATCATTAGTTACAGTCACGCGACCTGGCCTGCGATGTACTTAAAATGTTTTCAAAACTGGTGTGATGCACGTGTAGAGAGAGAGATAGAGTGGGCCCCACCTCAGCTAACAGTCCCCATTAACAAGCTAACGATCAAATCATCTTGCAACTTGTACGGGTCATTATCAAATCCGCCGTCCACTTTGCGGCACTTGCTGGACGGGCTCTACCTGCCTGCACCTCCATCCATCAACCCTATTCTTACCTTTGCTGGACAAAATCTGGGCCGTCAGTGGATGATCTGAGGTGGGGCCCATTGGATCAGCACATATGTTCAAAGGATAGTCCCATGCACAGGTACCACGAACTGCAATTACATGGTACATAGGATGGTGGATCCAAACCAACCATCCATGGGTATATATATATATATATATATATATATATATATATATATATATATTGCAGAGCAATAAAGCTTTATCTATCCAGCTTGTTGCACAAGAAATTCCCAACCACGGAATCCTTTGTATATACTCATCTCTCTCTTTATGCGTATACTTCTTATATATATATATATATATATATATATATATATATATATATATATATATATATATATATATGCGTTTAGGCAATTTCTAAATAAGAGTAACTGTTAAAAACACATCAGCAATGGAGTGCTTTTGACGAAGGTATACCAGGATTTTTTTTTTTTTAAAAAAAAAAGAGGAGTATCTATTCTTTTCTAGTTGGTTGCTCGCGAAGGTGCCACATGGATAATCAGTTGTTATCTCTCCCCCTGCTTGAGAAAGCTATAAAAGCAGATATATGAAGAAATTATCCAAAGCCAAAATCCAAAACCTAGCAAAGAAGCAAAATCAATCCAGTGCAATAATATTTGTCTTAGTTTAGGATTATCCTCTCCACTACTCAGTAGCCGTGGACCCTTAGATTAGGAGTAGCCTCATTCCGTCCTGTGAACACTTTGGACCGACTCTTGGTTGTAGCCAATAATTGTAATTCCCTTCTATTTGTGTTTGCGTGTTAGATCTGAAGGAAGATCCTAGTCTTGAAATATATCCACCTACGCACATGCGATGGGTCGACTATATATAGTTGTAACTCTTGGAACCACTTTTACCTCGTACATTAGCACATTGCTCCATGAAGCATCTTGCTGCTTTCAACCAGGTTGGTGATATCCTCTTAGTGGTAAGCTACATACATTTCTACGTCCACCTCTCGATTTCTTTTTGTTCGAAAATGCAATTGTTGCACCTTCGTAAAGTTCTTGATTGTGAAGGCAAAAAGAGCTCATTGGAAGAACAACCCTAACCTGTGCGAGTCGCCTGGTTAACGAGCACATTATTGGCTGAATAAACGGCTGACTTGTTGGTTGTTTGATCAAGCACTCCTCTATCTCAACGCTAGGGTTCAATGATGATCACTGTTTGAATTGAACCCGATTGGTTCTGACACACTCACAAAGCAGCATATGTATCTCGCGTTGTCGAAAATCGCACCAACACCATTTTTGGCATGCCCGATGGCACAATATTCACTAAAGTCTAACTTACAAGACTTTATAATAAGTTTAGACTTTATAATAAGTTCTTCTTATATAACTTTGATAAACCATGCTTGCTCATGTGGACTAAATGCCTATGTCACAAGTTTCTGATCTACATCACCTGATGTGGTCATTATTTTTCTCCCAAAAATTGTATTCCTCATGAACTCATATGAGTTACCAACTTTCTTTTCATCATAGTTAGGGGTGTACATGAACCGAGCTAGCTCGGTTAGCTCGCTCGACTCGACTCGAAAAAGCTCGATTCGACTCAATTCGAAGCTGAGTACGAGTCGAGTCGAGCTGTTTTTTTAGCTCGAAAATGAGTTCGAGCAGGCTCTAGATCGACTCAACTCAGATCGAATCTAGCTTGAATCACTAGTTCGGTGTCTTGGTTACTTTGCCATTGATGTTGCTCACCAACTATTTGATAAAATGCCTCAACGAAATGTGGCTGGTGGCAAGGAAGGTATGTACATGAAACAAATACCTTTTTACCTTTTTGTTTTTGTTTTTGTTTATATATATATATATAGTTTTTATGTTACTTAGAAGGTGTTTGAGAAAATACCTGTAAAACCATTGCCCCTGTTTGTAAAACAGTGGGATTTTGAAGTTGCAATTCAAGTGTTTGTGGAAATGCCTCAATGGCGAACTCGCCTTGAACTCGATCGGCCCGAGCTGCTGATCGAACCGAGCCGAATTCGAGCTGAGTCAAGCTAAGGTCAACTCGACTTGATGTACACCCCTAATCATAGTTAAAGCTCATTTTACAAATTTCATGACACCACATTCTATTGTGACTTTGTAGCCGTTAGAGTCAAGTGCACTCAAACATATAGACTTTTTCTTAGATCTAGAACATATTACACTTTTATCAGAATTCTAACAATCTCATTGAACATTTTAATTCTGAATGTCTCAAATTCTAATAGTTTTAAAAGCAGTATTATCTTTTATAAGAATTGTCCTACTATTAAATAGTTTATAAGTGATGAACGAATCCTTATTAGGACATATATGATACAAACAACTAGAATCAAGAATCCACATCCCGAAAATTATCATCACTCAAAGATACTAATAAAATAATACCATCACTCTCATAAAAAGAATCTTTTGTTATACAGGCTATATTTAAATATGTTTCTTTCTTTCGTTTTCCTCTTTGAACCCATCTCATTGATCGTTTTCCTTGTGGCCCTTCTTACAATAGTAACACTTTAGATTTTTCTTTCTAGATGTCGACTTCCGTTTATACTTATTATCTTGATTTTCTGTAGATTTGTCTCTAGCAATCAAACTTTCAACACGTCTTTCGTCTTCATATAACTTTTTTACAAGCTCTTTCGATAAGAGAATATATAATATCATCTACTCTTATATCGTCATTCCCATAAATTAAAGTGGTAATATGATGAAGGAAGTGAACGGAACAAAATTAAGGTCTTATCTTCATCAACTTTCACATTAATGGTCAAGTTGACTAATAAACTTATTCAACTGATTCAAGTGTTCATGGATAGACATACATTCTTTCATTTTCAAGATATATAACAACTGCTTTAATTGCAACCCATTAGTTAGGGATTTCATCGAACCTTTTAACTTTTTCCAAAGATTTTCTATAAAATTCTTGTTTATAACATCATAAAGCACCTCATCGGCAAGATACAAGTAGATTATGTTAACAATCTCCCTAAGTCTAAAAACTTTTTCATTAGTCATTATTTTAATATTGTATTTTTCAATATTTCCTTCAATACCTTATGCAAACCTTGTTGAACGAGTAGATTATATACTTTAACTTGTCATGGGTTAAGATTATTCTTCCCATTAAATTTCTCCATATCAATTTTTTCATTCAAAATCTTTGTAGTCATTGCATGCCTTTAATAACGAACAAATTATTAATTAAAAATAAATAAACTAAAAAATCAAATCAATGCTGTGATACCAGTTATTGCGTAGTAAAGAACCCACAAATAAATTAAATAACAAAATATATATCATACACGCACTCACAAGATAAGAGTTAGCAGAGAATGTAATGCTAAAAAATCCAGTACTGAAACTAGACTTCACTGTACATACATACTTGTGTACATACGCACAGACCTAGTGAGAGAGTGAAATGTCTCTTTACAAGAGACGTATAGACTCGCACGCTACCTCAACGTGATAAGCCCATGAAAGGAACACACCAACTGTATATAGTAGTTGCCATCGATCGTTTTCTCCATTCAAAGGGTGGCTGTTAACCACTCCCCTAATTACTGTCCTTTTGAAAGACACATTCAGATGGATAGCGTAATCAGATCAATGAGTTTTTCGATCTCATTATGACCCACTGTAAGAACAATATACATCTAGTTCCACAACTTTCACGTATACGGTATTGATGCACAAGTATCATAGATGCAAGATGAGATAAATCTTCCTCGGAATTCTAACTTTACCTATCAATGCTAGATTACATGTCTTTGGTGATTAATAATTTATTAAAGGGGATTTCTGGCAAAATTCCTAACTAATTTGAATGTTACCAAATAATGAATCCATGGATGAAAATGACTATTGCTTTTGGAGGTGTGAAATTATAAAATTGCTTCTCATTTTCTTTTCTTTTTTCTTTTTCTTGGAAAGTGTTGAAGTTGAGAAGCCCAATTGGCATGTGTGACATCCAAGAGATGCACCCCACCATGCTAGTTTGATGAACGGCCAATCTTAGTGAATCCAATCATTGGGTGGGCTACGCTACACTAAATAATAATAATAATAATAATAAATCACGCAGCTCAAAAATATACCATGATTTGATAGCTAGGCCCAATTTTTTGTCTGGGTCACCACTAGGGCTGAAAGTTGGGCAGGTTGGGTCAGGTTGGTGCTCAACCCTAGCCCAACCCAAGGTTCCTATACCTCAGCCCTAACCCTAACCCAACACAACCCAACCTTGGGTTAAGAATTCTTAATCCAAGCCCAACTCAAGCTGGCTCGGTAGGGTTGATCGAGTTGGTCGGGTTGATACATATTGATGATATAATTTCATTATTACATTAATCTATTATATTTTCAATACACATCTTATTTTTTGTACTTATGATTTTATTAATTATATATGTAGTTATTTATCGTAAAGAACTTCACTTTTTGTAAACAAACAAGCTAAGATATAAAACAATTACTCCTTTAAAAGTCATATTGTGTAGCACGCAATCTATTTGGGAGAGAAATTCAGAGTATTTTATTAGCTGGAGTCATCGGAAATGATGTGAACCAATGAAACCCAACGACACTGGAAATTTTTGTGCCTTCAAAACAGGCGATTTACACTCAATTATAATTTATAAGTAACTTATATATCAATTGGGTTCAGGTTGGGTTGGGCAACCCAAGCCCAACTCAAGTTTTATCGGGTTAGTGTTTGTATAGCTCAAACTTGAGACCGAAACTGATACATCCTACTTGAGCTCAACCCATTGTCGGGTCAGTCACGGGTCGATCGAGTTGAACCTGCCAGACTTTCAACCCTAGTCACCATGAAATTTAGGTGTACATGTTAGACAGGTTGGATGTCATTCGACACCATAAAATTCTCTAAGTTTATTGCTTTTAAAAAAAAAAACAAAACAAAAAAACAAAAACACAAAAAAAAAAAAAAAAAAAAAAAAAACAAAACAAAACAAAAACTAATTGAGTCAATTTGATAAATCCCTCCTAGCCCTCAAAAATCACCAAGGGAATAATTCAATTGAGAGATGCATTATTTCATAAAATCCGAATTTCTTAAGAATTTTGTGGAGAAATGCCTTTATTAAAAGAGCTGTAAAATTAGTAATTGAGAGGCCCATGTGATGTATGTATGACATCCAACCCATCCAACAGGTGCATTTCTTCATTCTGTTAATATGTTAAAAAAAAAAAAAAAAGGCCAATCCACCATCACAAAACAATGTACACTATTTAAAACCATCTAAATTTATGTGCAGCCCACCTGATGATTACATCGGCCTTAATTCACACATACATCATGGTGGGATGAACCTTTTGGACGGGTTGGATGTCATAAACACACCACATCAGTCATTTTAGTTATTCTACTAGCTAAAAAGCATGTTGCAATTTTCTATTTAAGGTCTACGGTCTAGGGTTTTGAGAAATTAAAACTCTCTAAAGAATTTTAGTGTAAAAACTAAAAAATCTAAAATATTAACCTGAAAAATACACCGAGGCTTGGGTGTATATCTTTGACTGGTCAGCAACCTAAGCTGTCGTCCAATCAATATTTCAGCATCCATAATGCATAGGCTTGACCGATGAATAGAAAAATTAAATATCCTCTCAATACCAAATGCTTGGAATATTGGACCCAAAAGCTATTTTTCCATTATTAAGATTAATACAAATTGAATTCAAAGAGCTTTTCCAACACCCAAACGCATGTATAAGTCAGTTCATGTACAAGCCCATCATGTGCCAGCTTGTCATATAGGTAAAAGATCCAATCCATCCATCAGAGCGGTACAAACGTTCAGATCCCTTGCCCCAAAAATGTGATCAACCCATTAATCAGGTGGGCCACAGCGGAGGAAAACTTGACCCAAATTTTCTAACCGGTCCACCTATTTCTAACACCGTGGTACAGAAGGTGAGTGGACCACATTTATTCTTGGTTGAGAACATCTAGACCATTGGACCCACATGATGAATGGATCGGATGTGGCACGTGTTTGCCACGCTGTCATGTGTGGTGGCATGTAGTTGGTATGTTTTGTACATGAGTATGGGGTTAATAAAGATGGAATTCAAAAATGGCAGACAAGATAGGATTCAAAGTCTTCAAACTTGCTTCCATTGATGATAGATATTTCCCTTTTGTTTTGTCTTATTTTCTTCTCTCTCTCCTTTGACTGCAGTCTCTTTCCATCACTCTCACTATGAATTATTCGCCGTTCTCTTCTGGACTGAAATCCAGAAGAACGTGCAACACCCTATCTCTTTGGGCCCACCATGATTTGTCTCACATCCACTCCGTCCATCAGTTGATGAATTTCGTTTTACGACTCTACCATGGAAATTAGAACAATCCAAAATTCAGGTCGGCCACATCACAGGCTGTTACAGTCAGGATGGTGATGCTACCCACGTGAAAACCTTCCAATGGCCACTTGTTATTTTATATGCTATCTAACCCGTTCATCAGGTGAGCCCCACCAGGATGCAGAGGATATAAGAAATAATCCTTATTCCAAATTCAGGTGAGCTGGGCCCCACCGTATGAATTTGTGGTTTTGTCATGAATTTAGATTGTTGCTATGGTGTTGTAATATGAGTTTTTCATCCAGCTAATTTTTGTTATGCACGGTAAAATTGGTATGGTGCAACTGATGGACGGACCAGATTTATGAAATACATCACAGTGGACCACAAAGCTCGAGTAATCCACCACTGCCTAGGACAGGAGTTTTAGAGGATTCCGGTCCTTTTCGGTGGTTTGTAGACTCTAGTTTTCTTTTTGGGAAATACGACGGGCCCGTATGAGGCAGTCCATCCCCGATACAGCATGTGCTGACGTGGCGAGAGATCCACCACGTGGATCCCACCTTCTAGATGCCGCAGAACAGAATCTAGGTTGGTTCACTGATCAGGTGCACCGCATTTTACGAAACAAACGGACGGCCTAAAACGCTTGGCTAAGTTTTAGTGATCGAAATCCGAGCAGTTGATATTCTGGGACCCTCTCTAGCCATCGCATCGTTTCTTCTCTTTTATGTGTTCCGTACGAAGTGGGACCCAAAATATCAACAGTTTGGATCGTTGAACCATGGGCCCACTTTACAAAATTAAAAAACCGAGCATAACTGCGGTATTATTTTGGATTTGTGCACACGCAGATGATTATAAGAGTTGAATCCAATGTGCGTCAACTACCATTTAATACATTTCCTTCATTTGCACCCATCAGAATGGCGAATCTATCAGCCAATCTGGACCGATCAACTGTCATCCCATCATATGGCTGGATCAATGGCTAGATTTTGTAGCATGTGGAAATCTCTAAAGCTTTTTTTTTTTTCTGGATTGTCCCTCTTAACTTTTCTTGGCCGTTCGAAATTGGGTCACTAGATTGATTGGTTATAAGCTTCAAGTTGGTGTAATTTTCAGGATTTACTCATAAAAAGAGACATTACACTTATTTGGACGATCTGGATCCACCCCCAATGTTCACCGATCAAGGTTTTGAGGGTTGATACCATTTGCCAGATTCTGGAGATAGAGAATGCACTACGTAGGCCATGTCTTGAGCGGGACCTCTTGATTTGACGGTGTGGATCAACTGATAAGTGGGCCAGTCGTCCTCCTTGGATAACAAGTTGGCACGTAGGATATGAAAGTAAAGGTCCATTAATTAGTGAATGGTACGATCCAATGCACTTAACACGTTCCAATTCGGTCAGTACATGTATCACACGTGTAACTCAATAAAACCCTCCGAATCATGGGACCTAACTCCAAAATCAGATGGATTGAACGATGCTGCCTACTTATTAATGGGTTTTTTTAAATGAATTTCGACCGTTGATTGTTTGCACCGTTGGGTTATTATTATTTTATTTTATTTTTTATATTTATTTCTCCTGCGGCGTGTAAGAGTAGAAGAAAAAATAGAGACGTATGTGCCAAAGAGGGAGGGTGGGCAGAGAGTGAGTTTGAGCGGGTGGAAACAAAGCTCTGTGGGACCCACCGTGGATGTATGTCTTATCCACGACGTCCATTCATTTTTTTCAGATCATTTTAGTGCATGAGACCATAATTTAAGTACATCCAAAGCTCAAGTGGACCACACCACAGGAAACAGCTGGGACAATGACGTCCAAAGTTGAAACCTTCTTACGGCCAAAATGATGTTTATTTGTCATCCAACCTGTTCATAACGTCACACAGATTTAAATTAAAGAAAAATACAAATATCATCTTGATCTAAAACTTTCGTGGCTCCCAAGAAGTTTTCAACGGTAGATGTTCAATTCCCACTGTTTCCTGTGGTGTGGTCCAATTTAACTTTGGATATGGTTTAATTCCCACTGTTTCCTGTGGTGTGGTCCAATTTAACTTTGGATATGGTTGAATTATGGGATCATGCCCTAAAACGAACTAGTAAAATGGATGAACAGCATAGAGAAGACACATACATCACGTCGGGGCCCACAGAGTATTCTATACACAATCCCCTCAGTGACATCCACTCGATTCATCAGTTGGGTGAGATGACGATGGAATAGGCAAATCCAAAACTCAAAAACTCAGGTGGGCCATAGCACAAGAAGCAGAGGATATGTTGGCGTTGAGATGAGCCATGTATCATTTACCAAGAGGTTTCCACGACTAAAACGGCTTAAATGAGTCGCATGCATAGCACGTGCACATGATTAATTTCATCAGAGTCTGTACATCGAAGTTTTTCTCCTCTTCATTGAAACGACGGACCTGATCAGCAAGCTGTGGGCCCCATTATCCGATCCACTCCATAGAGGATTGCTTCTATACTCCTGTGATCTAGTGCATACGCTAATACGGCAAAACTGTGCGGGAGCGTACTGGGCACTACCCCAGTAACCCCACCATGACCTAGCTAGAGACGGACGGTCCTAGCAGGGCTACTTAAGCCCCATCTTGATATATATGTTTTATCCAATCCGTTCATCTGTTTTGAAATATCATTTTAGAAAATGATCCTAAATTAATGAAGTCAGATCAAAGGCTTAAGCGGACCATACGACAGGAGGTAGTAGTAACAATGACCTCCACCGTTGAAACCTTCCTAAGGCCCACCATGATATTTACTTTCCATAAATAAGTTCACATGGTCACATAGACCTGGATGGATGAAGGGAAAATATAAATACAGATTGATCCAAAACTTCTGTGTCTTCAGGAGGTTTTCAGTAGTAGACATTCAATATCCACTGTTTCCTATGGTGTGGTCCACTTGAGCCTTTTAAATTATGTATATTTTGAACTCATGCCTGAAAATAATATTTCAAAATGGATGAACAGCTTGGATAAAAACAAATATTTAACAGTGGCCCCAAATAACCCTTGACAGGACTGTCAGACTCTAGCTAGTTCCCGCCATTTGCGCCCAAGAAGAGTGATGGCTTGACATGCGTGTGAGAATATGTGTGCTATTCATCATGCGGAAAAACATTCTCTTGGACTAGAATTAAATTGCATTCATCCTTCAGCCCTATTTGTCCGTTGAATTTAGATCGTGGTCATTTAGATTTGGATTATGTGTAGCATAGTAACAGTAGCATAGATATAAAATGCCAATCACCTCTTTTATTAATATGATCCAATGAAAAAATATCAAGTGAGCGTCTTAAAAATAGAACTCTATAATTAAAAAAGTACAATTACCATTTCACCTAAAAAAATATCTTTGACTAGCACTGCTGCCCCACCTGTAGCAGACACTTCAGGCCATGTAGTACTTAGCACCTACTTATAAGTAATTCAAATCCTAGACATTCTTTTAACTATGACGTAGGGCAATGAAAAAGCGCGCTGAGCTAACGTATAGTGAAAAGTAAAGATTTGAAAAGTCTTATCTAACCCGTGAATGTGATACCTTCTCTATTCATTAAATTCTCAGGTTAGTCGTGCACCGTTCAAAAGACAATGAGTCACTCGTGATATCTTTTCTATTCCTTAAATTCTTACGTTAGTAGTGGACCATTCAAAAAAAAAAAAGTATGCATTCATTCCCCACTGTTTCCTATTATTTGGCCTACTTGAGCTATGGATCTGACTCATTTTTTTGGATCGTGACTTAATATTAGCTGAAAAAATTGATGAACGGAGTAGATATAACACATACATTACAGTGGGCCCCAAGAGCTGGAGGAATCCCCTACAGCGGGGAGCTCCTTAATTGTCATCCTCACATGAGTCTGATGACTGCCATTACTCTCTTTCATTTATTGCCCTTTTTTTATTCAATGCCATTTTTTAAAAGGAAATATTTGATACTCAGCATGACGCTTGATATGCGGGCACTAAGAAATTTTTACATGCGGAGCAAATTAACTAGAATTAAACAGAATAAATTGCGAAACCCACTATCTCCAGGTCACAATTCTAACCTTTGATTTGTGGATACATGTTTGTTAAAATAGGACTATTTGATCATTTTCATTTTCAGCCGTCCAATAAATATCTACCAATCAGATAGTAAGATAGCAAAATAAGCTTAATTTTTTGTTCATGAGACATCTAAACTGGGACCCATAATCTGTACAGTTTAATTTGAATTACTCATATTCTATGCATGGGATTTCTAAGAAATTTCTAGGCGCCTGCGCATCATCCAAAACACTCTGCCAGAGTATCAAAGTTTTCGTTTTGTTTTTTCCATTTATCGAAACGTACCGAAACTTTCCTAAGAATCAGGCACTTATTATACAGAAATTATATGATAATACGAACTTTTGTACAACATACACGACCAGTCGTCGTTCTCAATTTTCACGAGTTGGGCCCAACGTCAATCATTCCAGACCAGTAATCTGTTGTATTCCATCATTGGTTATATGCCTAGAAGATAGACGGTTGATAAAAGAAATCTGACAATGGCCCACATTTCACTGGGGTCTACCAACTTTGAGATTTCGGGGCATTCTCAGTCGAAGCGGATTGGCTGGTGTGGGGACGTGTCGTGCCAAGACTACCGCTGATGCTTCTCGAGCTCCGAGATGTACGAACGGTTCAAAGGAGATCAGAGTTACATGCCCCCAAAATCATGTATCTATTATATCCACACGGTTCATAATTCGACGAGATCATTTTCGAGCACGTGATGTAGAAAATTAGTGATATTCAAAGCTCAAGTGGACCACACCACGAATAGCAGTGGGACAGTGGTTCTCACCGTTAAAACATTCGTAGAAGGTCATAAAGACCTGGATGAAGAGTAAAAACAAATATCATATGGATCCAAAACTTTTGTGACCCCAAAAGGGTTTCAATGGTAGACGTTCAATCCCCCACTGCTTTTTGTAGTGTGGTCCACTTGATCTTTGGAACTCTATTAATTTTCTGCTCAAGCCTTACGATGGGCTCGCCAAATGGACGGACGGTTTGGATATAACACATACGATCCACATGACTTGGTGACGTTAACACACGTACACCAGCCAATCCGCTTCCGTTCTCCGTCAACGTTCAAACAGACCAGATACGATACGTGGCCATTGGCCCTGCCCGCATCTGTGCACGCTACATATCACATATGACTTTTCAATTCTGAGAAATGGGGCCACCGCCCATGGTTTCATTAATCTGGTCCGTCCGTCTGTTGAGTCTCACCAACAGAGTTCACCCTGGAAGGACTGTACTAGCAACTGGATTTCTGGCCTAAATATGGACTGTTAATAAGAGAAATTAGACAATATCCCAAAATGTATAATTCCAATCTGGGAGATTTTCATCCATGGTGTGGGATCCACTGGACCCAAATACCCATGGTCTAGATTACCAAACTACGGGACCTACTTGCAGGACTTGAAAGCTGATGCTGTGGAAAGGGAAATCGGACTGCGTACTGAGTTACTCAGTACGCTTTTATCGTATTGAACAAACTCAGTTGGGCCCACCGTGAATGTACGCGGTTTATCCACTCCGTCCATCCGTTGTTTCTCAGTACGCAATCCACTTCCGTGGACAGGTGCGCCATATTTTCAAGAAAATTGATGATTTCACCCACCCGTTTGATAGATCATCGATACAACCGTTTTCTCTCTCTCTCTCTATATATTTATATATATTTGTGATAAAATAGTATAAAATGATAAATTGTACAACCAAAAGTAGAGAAAAGGGTGTAATCTATCAGAGAGATGGGTGCAGATACCTGTTTCTCCTCCCCCTTTTTTTTCTCCGGTCGTGGATTGCGTCCAGCCCCTCCCTGTACGGACTCGTTCCAAGCAGGAGATCCGTGGAGCCCACCGTGATGTGTTGGTTTTATCTACCCTGTCCATCCATTTTTTCATATCATTTTAGTGTACGACAGGCACATTTAAATCTCAAGTGGACCGTACCAAAGTAAGCCGCAACATCCACCGTTGAAACCTACCTTTTGGGGCTCCCAAGAAGTTTTTGTCCGTTCAATCCCAACTGTGTGGTCCACTTGAAACTTGTACCTACCTCATTTTTGTACCATATGCTAAAATGATATTTAAAAATGGATGGACGGCATGGATAACTCACATACATCATCTTGGGCCCTACAGTCCTTCCACCTGGACCGAGTCTGTCCAGGAAGGTGCAAGTCGCAATCCGCGACTCCTTTTTCCTTCTCTGTTTTTTTTTTGCCCTAAAAAGACAGCTAAGGTCAGCTGTTGCGGCTATAAATGGTAAAAATGATATAATGCTCTCGGTGCACTACAAGCCAAAGTACCCTTATCTGCATTTGAACAGTTGTAAGGTCTGATCAGTCGATCTTGACTGTCCGTTAGGTCGAGTACGCAATCCATATACCACCATGCAAAAATGGAATTATTATGAAGATTTAAGCATTCCATTAACAGCCAATAAAAAGGATGGCCGAGATAATCTTTGGAGAAACGGGTACAATCAACGATTCGAGAACATCTATTTGTTAGAACCTATCATGGATCTCTTTTATAAGATAATCCTAGCTACCCCATCATGGGTTGGAAAATGGATGGCTGTAAAAATGAATCGTAAAATTTATATGGATCAGATCATCCAGTCGATGTAATCTATGCATAGAAGGTTTGTGGACATAATGGACGGTCTGGTCAATCAAAGAGACTGTCCAACGGTCCTGATGAAAGTAGGGCATCAATAACTTACCTTGTTCTTAAGAGCACTGGATTGTTTATATCTTAAACAAATGTGCAAAAAAAATATTACTTTTGCAAAGGTGTAAATGCCTATGGTTTCTTTAGCAATCATTGATACATGTGCCGATAAATCCGGACCATGTCATTAGTGGGCCACCACTTGGATCAGCTGTAGCCCAAAAATCTCAATGAAATGATGTGTTTTTTTATATATATAATTATCTGACCATCATCCTTTTTGGATGGTCGAAAAGTTTTTAGATCAACGGCTAGAGGAAAACCTCCATCAATTGAATGCTTAAAAAGACCAGATTTCTAAGAATCATGGGTGGCCCATTAATTGATGGATCCGATTGATCAGCACGTGTGCCAATCTTGTTAGTCATAATAAAATGGTACCTGATGCTCTGGTCTTTTTTGGCGAATAATCAAAATCAAGTAGGTTTTGGTAGGAAAGATTTGCTTAGTACACACGTCTTTATAAGATAGCCCACGTACACGCCGTCACATCTGCCGTAGTGGCTGCAAAGTACTAAATCCAAGCCGTCCATCAGGTGGGTCGTCTCTTAAATGTTCTCTCCATAAACAAATCTGCTCCATTCATCAGATGAGCCACAATTTATAATCAGTTGCTATTATTTATTATCCGCACATTTGTTTCATAAACTATGGCCAATCCAATAATCGGACGTACCTGATTCTTTGGTGATTGCATCCAAATAGTGATAATTCTCTGATGAACGGGCTGGATTTCACACCAATGTACCACGCTGGCTCATGGGTGGCGTGTATACATGAACTACCTTGTACACTTGGGTGCACCCTTCATTGCAGATGGAAGATGAACATGCCCTGGTCCGCTTATTAAGTGGGCCACATACGTACTTTGGAAATGGGTTGTTGGTTTTTTCCTAAACGTCCATTTTATCGTAGTGGGGCCCAGCAAATGAGTGAACCGGACTCATTTTTCGCTTTTCGGGCATACCTTTTATTTCTACTTTTGGGAATACGGATGTACAAAGGTGTACTATTGCATTAAAAAGTAGAAATAAAAAGGGCGTATCTATCAAAAAGGGTGGATGTAGATGGCAATTGCGTTTGTTAAATATCCATATGCGATGCATCAAAGTCCAAGAAGCGGTAGTCTTTTGGTAATTTTCTACTCATCTATCCAGATGATGGTCAGTTTGACTGGAGAGAGAGAGAGAGAGAAGAGAGAGAGAGTATAGTATTAGTAATACATGGAAATAATCTAATCTCATATATCTCACAAAGATAAGGACAGGCATTGCTAATCTCTAGCGTTTGTATGTTGGTGTTTTCTTCTGATTCCTCCAACTAAGATTGCACTTTTATTATTTTCTCTCCTTTTTCTTGTTAACATCTACCTTTTCCATCACTCTTTCTGTTTGTCAGTGTACATTGTCATGAATTGCACCCTTTCACCTTTCTAGTTATCCAAAATGCTTCTCAAATAGCCTCTCTCTCTCTCTCTCTCTCTCTCGAATTGTCGTTGGTGGAGTTTGCCTTTCTCTGCTAGTTAGCTAGTGGAACACTTTTACAGTGAAAACCCACTTGTGGTTTTCCATTTCTTGTTGGTTTCCAGGATCAGTACATCTATGATTTGAGAAACCTTTTTCACTTTTCCATATCTTGTTGATTTTCAGTGTCAGGAGGGGGATTCATTCAAGACCCACTTCTTGCATTTCGAGTTTTTTTTTTTTTCTAGTTTTTATATAAATATCAGCTTTTTTTGGTGTCTTTGGGAGTTCTTTCAGCTCTGTATTTCTGTTTATTGTCTACCTTCATTTTAGACATTGAATTCAAGACTCTTCTCTTTTTCCCCTCCTTTCTCTATCTTGGATCTTTGGATAGCTATTTTGTAGGAGATTCCAATCATCATTGGTTGAACTCTCCATCTTTCATTTCGAGTTTCTCCAAGTATCTTATATAAGCATAAGCAGGTCTTGTGTTTTTTGTAGTTTTCAATTCAATACTGCTTTTGATTGTATATCAACATCTTGGATTTTGAATACAGTCCATCAATTCCTTTTTCTTCTCTCTTTTTCTTTTTCTTCTTTCTTTCTTTCCTTTCAAAATTTTTTTTTTTTTTTAATTTTTTTTGGATCTTTGGATAGCTTTGATATAGGAGAATCAAATGAGCATTCCTCCTCTATTTAGATGCCCCATCAGTCTAGATTTATTCACTGATCCTGTTACTCTTTGCACTGGCCAAACCTATGATAGGCCCAGCATTGAGAAATGGCTAGCAGATGGAAATGTTACATGTCCTGTTACAATGCAGAGGCTACATGACTTATCCATGGTCCCCAATCACACTCTCAGGCATTTGATCGATCAGTGGCTTCTCATGGACTCGCAATTCGATCTCGAACACATCAAAACCATTGATCCTGACCTTTCCTTGGCCGCCCTGAAAAGCAAGCTTCAATCACAACAGACCACCATTTTGACGAGGATCCAAACACTCAGAAAGATTCGAACTTTGTCAGAAGAATCCGAGTCGAGACGGGTTTGTTTGATCCAGTTGGGTTTCTTTCCCATCCTACTACAATTGCTGTTCGGAAACCATCGTGTAGAATCTAACCTCTCTTTACAAGATTCAGAATTCGCAGCAGAAGCTCTCAATTGTCTGTTGAACTTAGCACCTTGTAGGAAATTGGGTTGTCTGAACATGCTCAAAGAAACCTCTTGTTTATCCTCTTTTTGCATTTTATTAGAACAGGGAAGCATGAAGATCAAGACGAGTCTATGTTATCTGGTGGAGTTGATTTCATCGACTAATGAAACCAAAGACCTTTGTTTCATACTCGGACAAACTGGAGCGATTTTACATGGTCTAGTCTCTCTTCTACACCAAAATTCTGATCAATGTGCTTCTGATGCCGCAACTAAAGCTATTTCAGGACTATGCTCTCTGAAAATGAATCGTGACAATGTCATTAGAGAAGGTGGAATTGACGGTCTCCTAACTTACCTTTCAGATCCCAATCGACGCTGCATTTCAGGAGCTTTGGCCACACTTGAACTTCTCTTGGAGCTAGAGAGTGGCAAAGGGGCTATGATCAGTAACCCAGGATCTGTTCATGTCCTGGTGAAATTGGTTTTTAGAGTATCGGACCACGAAGGTAGTGAAAGCGCGGTTAGCTCACTTCTAGCCATCTGTTACAACTCGTTGCAGATTCGAGAAGAAGCCATTAATGCAGGAGTTTTACGACAGCTCCTTCTACTTCTTCAAAGCCAGTGCAGTGGCAGGGCCAAGACCCAGGCCAGGTTGTTGCTCAAGCTGCTTAGATCCATGTGGGCTGAAGACCCAAGCACTTGTAATCTATAGTACCACATTAGTTGATTTTCCTGAGTGTCTTGTTATACTGCAGCATATCCCCCTCTTAATATTGCAAAATAGCTTTTGTTTTTGATGTTTTTGTAATCAATCACTTCAAGATAACATATGGCATTGAGGTGCATGCATATGGCATTGAGGGTTCAGTGTCATGCTTTCAGCATCTTGTTAATCCCATTTCATTTCACTTACTGTTTTTATTAATTTTTATCATGATTATCACTATATGTGTGGGTGTGGACATTTGTGGGGACGTTAGCAACGTCCCTACGGCCAATCACCAATCCAGTAGTGTCCATCTGTTCATACCATTAGGGACAGGTCTTTTCCGTTCATACCATTACGATCAGGTCTTTGCTGAACAATCACTCTGATCACTGATCAGATGATGCTAACCATCCAATCAATAGTATGAAAAATAGACAGCTAAGATTGAGGGGAGAAATAAAATAGGTTTAATCATCATCTTGAACGATCTATTCAATAGGCCTCACCAGGGATTGCTTATGGTTCCAAAGAACCACTTGGTTTGATGATGCTATCCATCTAATCTGTGGAGGAATCAAGGTGCAAAATATTGTTTGAACATAGCATATCGCCGTGTGAATTTATCATGAATCATGATATATCAATCTTGGGATGATATTGAATTCCACTAAGTTTGGGGGGAATGTATCTTTGTTTCATTCCATATGATGGTACAAACTGACAGGAACAGTACTTTCCAATGCATCGCCGTATATCGCGTCTCGATACAAATGTTTTTATCAGACCACCCATTGAATTTATCATGATACATTCCCAATACAGCACTATATAATCCAATAATTTGAACCTTCAAAGTGAAATTACTGTAAATATTGATTTTATAATATACTATTTGAATTACAGATTTGATGTTACCCAAAAATTCTGATTTGAGTGCTTTCCTTGACTTTCTGTAGAAGGGCATAAAAAATGCAGACTTTGCTGCAATAAGCTCTTGAGTTTTGCTGCTTACATTTTGCTCGAGTTTAGTATTTTTATTGATTATGCAACTCACAGTTAGGGCTGCATACTCTCTTTTTCCCCAGTTGGATTGATATTAGCCGTGCTTACTTGCAATATCCACCATTCGAAATGTGTTGTAACAAGCAGGAAATATGGTGAAATAAGAGACGACACTGGTTCAGCAACAAATACTGGAAACAATCCACTGTTGGACACCAAGCATTTGCTATTGGTGAATCTTATCACAATCCAATCAAGATCAGATAGCGGTAAGCAGGCCCTACTGGGGATTGGATTTTTATTTTTATTTTTACACATGCACTCACACCCCACACACACCCATGCACTTACACCACAGTGGGATTTCACCACAATGGGTACTCAAACCCATGACCTCGTGTTGAAGCTCTTGTGAGTCTACCACCAAGGCATGAGTAGGGCCCTACTGGGAATTGGATTGGATCCATCCATCACAATCCAATTTTAATCAGATGATAGGGTTCACCAATAGCTAGAACTAAAAGAGTCTTATCAAATCGGTTATAACAACAGCCCCTAACTGCATGTGAAAGTGTAGTGGTGGAACTGGTGTAAGTATGCTTTAGTTAGTTTCCTAACAAGATGCAAGTGGCATAAGTGTGGTTTCGGTAGTTTCCTAACTACATGTAAGTGGTGTAAGTGTAGGTGTGCTTTAGGCAGTTTCCTAACCAAATGTAACTACTTCAGGTAGTTTATAAATACAACATAGCTCTCAAGGCTCATGTTGTATTGAGCTGGAGAATTCTTAAATCTCTTGATTTTCTTTATGGTATCAGAACGTTTTTATTATTATTATTATTATTTTATTATTTTTAATTGAGAGATTCAATAGACCCTGTTGGCACCCAAGAGAGATCAACCTCTGACAGCAGTTGTCAACTCCATTGATCATGAGAGAGAAAGCTTGTTTCGTTGGTAGCAGTCCTCTTGCACGTTCTGCCATGGCTCCATAATCTCTGTCATATCCCTACCCAACTGCGACTGTGAATGTGGCCATGTTTCACTGAAACTCAATTCAACGAACTTTTTGCTATGGAAAACCCAGCTAATCTCCATGTTAGAAGGAGAGAATATGTGGGGAGTCATTGATGGAGAATACCCCAATGCTGCACAAAGAGAGTCTCTTCCAACGGTAAGAGTGAAATCCTAAATCCAAACTATATCGCTTGGAGAAGATCATACCGAAAAGTGAAAGCATGGACAACAGGCACTCTTTCAAAAAAAAAAAAAAAAAAGGCCCTACAACTGGTGGTTGGACTAGAAACCTCTGCTAAAGTTTAAAGGTGCCTTGAGAATGCCTATGCTGGAATATCACAAGCCTGTGAGTTTCAACTCACACAACAGCTCCAACATATCTTAAAAATTGACTCTTTTCTGTCCAATTACATCAGCGACTTTAAAAGTATTTCTCACAATCGAACCGATAGACCACCAGACAAGGTTTTTTAACCTTTGCAAGGGCTGGGTCCTCAGCACGAGAACTTCATTACATAATGCTCAAACCTCCAGTTCCCTCCTATTTTGAACTAATTCCCTTACTTCAAAAGTCATGAAGTCAGAAATCAGGGACATCAGAATTAAGGTATATTCAAATCAACATCTTGCCTTTGTTGGTCAGCAACACAATCTCAACAACAATAGATGGAGAAACAATGGACAAAATAGAGGCAACAAGCATCAAGGATTCAAACCTTCAAGCTTGACGATGAAAAAACAAATGCCGGATGTCTCAAAAAGGTGGGCACACAGCCATAGGTTGCTGGCACCGATTCGATAAACACCTACCAACCCGAAAGTATACCTCAAGTTCTTGCAGCTGTGACTCAAACAGATCCCCAGGATGAGAACTGGTATGCCGATTATGGATCTTCCGCACACATGACAGGTGACCCTAGTAAGTTATATGATATTGGACCTTATTCTAGATCAAATTTAGTTATGATATCAGATGGTACTCAGCAGTTTCTCATGTGGGTGATGCTAAAATAAATTTTGAATCTCATACTGCTTCAGTCCCTAATGTTTTGCCTGTCCCTGAATTGAAGAAGAAGTTACAATCTGTTAGCCTGTTTACAAATGACTTTCCCTGCACTTACAAATTCTCACCAAAAGGCTTTGTTATGAAGGAGCACCAGGAGGACTTTGGCCGATGGGAGTATGAAAGGAGAAATTTACGCTACGAAAGATTGAACAATAGCTTTATTTTCTACTCAAAATAAGATGACCTTAAAAGAATTTTGGCACCAATGGCTTGATCACCTACAAAAGAAAGTAGTTAATATTTTGTCTTCTGTAAATTATCAAAGTAGATGATTGGAATAATCACATTCCGTATGTAGTTGTTGTCAACTTTTTCAAGGATGCAAGCTTTTGTTTTTAGAGATAAATAAGACATCTTCAAAGCCTTTGTTTAAAATTCACTCTGATATGGTCTTGTTGTGTCTAACCAAGGTTTTCATTTATTAAGTTGTGTTTGTTGAGAATTTTTCCCAGTTTACATGGATATACCCTATGAAAAAGAAATTCGTGTTCTTTCTCCTATTTATGAAGCTTCAAGCCATGATGGAAAGAAGATTTAAAAAGAAAATCAAAATCTTTCTAAGTGATGCCAATGGCAATGGCGAATTCATAAGCAAAGATTTTGAGAATTATTTGGCTTAAAAGTATTGTTCAGTAACTCTCATGTCCGGCTACGTGAGTAGCTGAACGAAAACATCATAATATTATTGAGTTGAGTCTAACTATGATGTTCATAGCAAGGTCCCAAAGAAGTATCAGATCGAAGCTTTTAGGACAGTTGTTTATTTGATTAACAGAGTACCATCAGTCAAACTAGGAATGGAGTCTCCATATCGGTTGATGTTCAACAAATTGCCAGATTATTCAGCCTTAAGGGTATCTGGATCTCAGTGTTTCCCTCTCCTTTGGTCGCCGACAATAATAAATAAATTCAATCTCCGATCTCTGCCCTATGCTTTTTTGGGACATGTCTATCCATATAACACTCAACTCAAAGTCAAGTACCCTAAAGCCTCACATCTTTGGTTGTCAATTCATCTTTTATACCTGCTAAGCCCAAATTTATCAAATCTGCTCTTGCACACTCAAGATGGCTTGAAGCCGTGAAAGAATAAATTCAAGCTCTCCATAATAACTTTACTTGATTCTCATTCCTCGACAATCTAAGATGAATGTTGTAAGATGTCGCTGGGTGTACACAACCAAATTTAAGTATGACAGAACACTTAAGAGACTCAAGGCTCGTTTGGTCGCCAAAGGTTACAATCCAGTGATGGAGTAGACTTTTCTGAGATCTTTAATCCTATTATAAAGCCAACTAAATCAAGACCATTTTATTGTTATTGCTATCTCTAGTTGGACCATTAAAGACCATGTGAAAAATGATTTCCTACATGAGTACCTTAAAGAACCAGTTTTTATGGAAAAACCTTCAGGTTTTGTTAGTTGACAATTTTCTAATAATGTCTGTCAATTGCACAGAGTTCCGTATGGCCTCAAACAGGCTTCCGGAGCATGGTTTTGACAGATTTAGTGAGTATCTATTGTCCAAGAGATTTTATTAAGGTATGGCCAAGTCTTTTCTATTCATGTAAATACAATATGGCACTATTATTCTTCTTCTCTATGTAGCTGATATTATGATCACTAGGACCATTCAACCTTCTTGGAGTGGTTTATCTTGCAACTTGGGAAAGAATTTGCTATTAAGGCCCTTGGTCCTCTTCATTATTTCTTAGGCATTAAGGTCGCCCATTTTTTAGAGGTATTTTCTCAAATCAAGCCAGATATGCGTGGGATTTACTCACACATGCCCATTTGCAAGGGTCACACCCATTTGCCACTCCCATGGCTGTCAAAAACAAATTTTCCAGTTCAACTAGGTTATTTTCGGATCCATCATTCAACCGCAGTATTGTCGGCTAAATCTCTCCCATGCAATAAATAATGTTCACCAACATATGGAGAAACCATCAATGACAAAGTTTCAGGCAGTGAGGCGTATTTTATGATATTTTGCCGGTACCTTTGTGTTGGTTTTTGAATTGTCTCATTCAGCACTAGACCATTTTGTGTCCTGTTTTCCTGTCCAATCAGCTCAACCTGTTCGGGTTTCTCATTCAGCACTAGACCATTTTGTGTCCTCCTGTCCAATCAGCTCGACCTGTTTGGGATCCGCACAAAGCACGGGCTCCTATCATTCAATGTAGGCAACCAACGGGCCCCCAATCATTTCCAGCACCTTTAAAGAAGCACGGAAGACTTGAAAACCGGAAACCAAGTCCTGTTTAGAATCCTCCTGCATGCAATAATAATTACAGATGTGAAACTGCAAGACATGCGCTCCTGAATTTTAGTTACTACTGTTGTTTGCACAGCACTGCTCCAGCTTGGTGTCTACAACAGCAGCGAGGGAAACATGCCACGGGTTATTGTTTTACTGTTCTCTACCACTGCAAAATCTCAATTGAGATCAGAACAGCTTGACAGAGAAAGGGAGAGCACACCCCGTCCGGAACAAAAGCGGAACACCTAAAGGAACCCTAGACATGCATAGACTGGTAAAGAAAATGAATAAAAAAAACAATACTTGCATAAGCAGAGTATTTAATTAATAAAACAAAATGCCACAGCACATTAAGAAGAAAGAAAGATGGCTCGAAATGACGAGGCCACATGAAAAAAGAGCGAAAGCTAGATCGATTGAGGCATTGGAACCCTTTCTTTTTCTTTTCCCTGGATTGGCAGAGGCATCCCAAGGGCTCCAACCTGCTTATGTAGCATCTGAATCAACAGCTCTGAAGACTTTGTTTCCTCTTTTCCCATTTTTCCCATGCCTTTTCACCTTCACAGATAACCTCTTCATATAAGAGACTATAGCCTTTTGCTGCCGCATCTTCTGAACTTGTTTGGGATCTCTCAGCTCTGCTGGCACATTTGGCATTAGGCACTGAGCAGTGTTTCTTGCCCACTTTCAAATGTCACATATTCCCCTGCATCCAACAATCCCCTGAAAAATGCACACAGTTTTGAGAAAAAATTTGACTGCCATGTTATGCTTTCTCATAGGCATTTGTTTCCATGACTTGCAAGAATGTGAACGTACACAACTCTGTATATCAGAAGAAAGTTCCTTAGTTGCAGGATCCTTCTAACTGGGTGCCGCTCCTTCTTCGAATTGTGCTTCAGACTCTCTCTCCCACTCCCGCTTCCTAACTAATTTACACTTCTTTACATTTTGAAACAGATGTTTCCCAGTTCCTGCACCCAGACCTACAGCCGCTTCACTTCTCGTATGGTGCTCGGATGTCCTCATCAAAAAGCCTGTGAAACAAACCTGCAAAAAGAATTACAACACCGACTTCTTAAAGAATCCATGGTTCACAGTACCATCTTATGTCTCTACATATAAAATATGCATGGAGTATCAGAACTCAGAAGGTTCATTTAAAAAGCACACTTTTTCCAACATGGCATTCGACATAAATTTACAGTTTCGTTTCCAAAGGTAATCTACCATGAAAGACTTGCTTGGATGGAGACCATGAATTAGAAAAGGACATCCCAGATCATTTATTCCACCTCAAATACCATAATCACTAGCTACTCCCAAAGAAGAGAAGCATCACTGCATATATACAGTTAGAGAAGAGCATATGGTACTGAAAAAAAAGATAGAAAAATAAGTTATGATGCCTTTCGGACATCAACAATTTCATATAAGAAGAACAAAACCACAAGACTTCAATCACTAAAGTACTAAAACAGATTTAGTAAATGGCAATATAAGTAGATGAAATCATGAAAAACAACTCCAAACACAAAAAGTAATCAAAGTGAATGATGTTACGGGCAAATGCATTGCTTTAGCAACTTCACCTTCAGCCTCCAACATGGTCTACTTTAGTCTAGCACATATTTTCCAGCGCACAATAAAACATTAGACAAATAACTACGAATTTAGAAGCTAGAGTAGGTATCCAAAAACGGCCATGTAACAGTACCGGTGTGTACCATTACATATTACAGGGCCATCATAGCCTGTTACAGAAAAATGGCCTGTAACAGCCCGTTACAGGGCCTTTACAGTTTTCTTTTTTCCTTTTTTTTTTTTTTTTGGTTGCCGTTATGACCCGTATCATAACAATATCGACGGTGGCCACTACAGCCACCATTACCGCATTATTGAATACCTTGTTAAGCCTCTTCAATATATGTTACCAGTCTTATGAAGCTCGAGCAAACGGGATGAGAAAAATCAATGTATCATTGTATCGTGAACAAATGCCTTCAAGACACTCAAGATCAGAGATTATGTGCCCAAATACAAACACCATAATAATTTGAGAAATCTGAAAACACTGACGCCTCACCTGAAAGCTTTCAAGTACTCACAGAAGGTCAGCACTGTTAACTCACTGGATCCCAGCACATTTTAAAAATTGGGTGCAATCCTTCATGGGGAAAACCTTCACTCTTCTAATCAATTACCTTGAAGGTAGAGGCTTCTTCTTCAAATACAAGCGAAATGCATTTGCGATGGTCTTCTGCAAGGAAATCGGCACTGTGCACCCATAAATAGCATGGTGTGCTGTAACGGCTGTTAGTTACGGAGCCATAATGGCCGTTGCGTAAAGGTAACGGTGGCAACCGTTACACATTATGGGGTTGTGAAGGTCGTAATAGCTGTTACGGAAAAAATGACCTGTAAAGACCGTTACAGCCCCCATGGCCGATATAGGTTTTTTGGGTTTGTTTTTTTTTCAATAACAGAATATCAATACCCCATGCAGCAACATCCATTACAACTAGCAGCATTGTCTTCCAAGCTCTAAATTGTGATAGGTGAATTTTGAGAGCATCTAGATCCATATCACCATGACAAACAGAAGGCTCTATACCCTATACCAAGGAATTCCACATGATGCTTTGTAGAAACAACTATCAAAGCTTGCTGATTAGAACTTATCTGCTCCCTAAATAAGTATAACAGCGCTGCAAGTTTTTGTTCCTGGCATAAGGAGCAAAAGCTAAGTTTTAGGTCAGCACTAATCCACATCTCCATATCAAGCTTCACAAGTTGTGGGTCCAGCAGACCGGCCTTGGCACAAGCGCACTCGGTAAGGTTGCACTGAAAAGTAACATTTGTAGTATCTCACTTAACAGAAAAAGGATTTTATGCAACCGTTAAGAAAGCCCATGCCGAAGAGAGTCAGCTTCGTTGTATACGACATACTGTTGCGGGTCAAATATTGCATATTATCCCCCATTTATATCTTGGTTTTATGAACATGATAATGCTTAATGTTCTATTTTACTCATGTTTGTGTTGCAAGGTGAATTTAAGAGCTTGAATTGAAAAGGGTGCTAAAAGCATGGATTTAATGCTCAAGAATCACCAAGGCAAGGGATGAATCTTAGGAGACCGAGATTGAAGAATTCACATGTCAAAGATCCAAGAAAACCAAGTGAGGAATGAATAGAATCAAATATTTGAAGTGAAAAAAAGGAATCCTAAAATTGTCATAAAAAAGCATATTCTGAAACTCTGGGTCATTTTGTAAAATTGCACAGAGTGAAGTCTATTTTGGGAAACTGCGTAGAGTGAAGTCTATTTTAGCAAACTACGTAAATTTGAAGCGATTTCTAGAATTTTTCAACTAGGTGCGAATGTTGGAGTTCCACAACTATAAATAGGACTCCCTAGGATATTCTTAGGCATCTTCTAAGGTTTAAGGAGTGAAGAAAAATGGTGGAGAAGCCGTCGCAAGAGTTTTTCTTCTTCCTTAGTTGTTTTTATGTTTTTCTTAAGAGACTTTAGTCCGATCATGTCTATGGTTGGTTAAACCTCTTAACTATGGCTAAAACGTGAAGCTTGTAGCATGATGAGATGTTTTTATTGCTTTGATTCATGTTTATGTTAAACTCCATGGATTCTAATTTGATATTTAAGGAATACTTTCAGTTTTTAATGATTTATTGTGACTCAAATTACACTAGATCTGCAATAGCATTGAGTATCTTCTTTTCCTGATTTGAGATTGTGAAATTAGTAAGTCCTATTGTTCACTATCATCCCTTGGGCATGGTAGGGTGATGGAATCCTTCCTAATCTTCACAATTCTCCTGCTTTGAGATTATGGGATTAGCAAATCCTGTTGTTTGCCATTGTCTCCTGGGCATGGTTTGGTAATGAAATCCCTGCCAATTATCATAGTTATCTTTCATTGAGAATTAGGTCAATGGAAGTTCAGATTTGGTTTTATTGATATATTTTCCAATTGGATAGGATATGACTCCAATTCTAATTGTGTTACTTAAATCAAGTAAGAGGGCTCCCTGATCACTACAAGTGGATCCTTGGCACCCTAGTTCTCGCCTTTAAATTCTTAATTTTAATTACTTAATTCACAATTACTTTCTCAATCACTTCAAAATTAGTTTCACATCTTCTTCTAGTTCTACTTCTAATTAATTTCAGAAATGTAAAAGATCAGTCCCTATGGATTCGACCTCGGTCTTACCGAGATTATTACTATATCGCGACCCTATACGTGGGGTTGTGAACACATACTCTACAGTGTGCAAAGACATGCCTTCAATCTCAGCCAAATGATGCATAGGTCGACCAGGGATTGCAATAATAATATCAGGGTTTTGTGCAAGTTCTTCAAAATGATTTTCCATGCAATTACCACCAACTAATAAGCCAGTACAATGGTCCACATCAAATATGCTACGAAACCAAAATTAAGAACTAAATCATCCAATTGACCAGTTGGGATCTACCAACCAATGTAACTTTTCAGCCATGGTCCATCCACGGTGGGCCCAACACATGAATGTGCCATGTGTCTCCATGAAAATTCATGCAAGTTTTCATTTGAATATACTCATGTGCCACCAGCATTCTTCATCAAAGAAACTGCAGGATGAGACTAATCTTCATCAAACCAAGCATTGGACCCCGAATATGTGGAGTAAGGCCAGCACAATCCAAAGCCTTCATTTGGTGGGGCTTCCATTGATTATCCCGTGGCCCAAAAACCATGCCAGTTGAATGACCCTGACTATTCTATTGGAAAACTTCTGTTCATTAACTGTGGACTGTTCACATCAGACAACTAGGATCATCCCATTAGAGATTGACCTTTTAGGCCATGGTAAATCCATGGCATACCCAGTACATGAATGGTCTTGATTTACGTCTAGATCCCTATAATTCCACATAGAGAAGATGGACATGGATACTATGGTGTGCACAATTGTGTAATCTGGATTCTATGATAGTTCACCAACATTTTAAAAATGATGGTAACTCCTCAACCGTACACATCATATAGTTGTACGGCCATCCAGAGCGACCAAATCAGTGACCCCATTTTGGAGGGACCATAACCAAAATGATTAGTGATTGTTTTGGAATATGGACCACTGACTATTTTACTCATAACCATTCATTTGATGGCCATCAATTGGATAGTTACGATTTCTAAATAAGTTCAAGTTCAAAGGACAATGTGCAACGACAATTTGGATTGTCAGGATACACAGATAAACATGAATCCGGCATATGAGGAAGATGAGTTCACCACCATTTTAAAAAAATTTAAGATAACGGACCTGTACATCGGCCAAGCTCTTTGGTGAATTTCAAGGTCTGGAGGGAGAGGATGATGGGTAGGGTCTTACGTTGGATGGGGGTGGGGACACGGTAGCCCTTGCACTTGATGCCACGGAAGATGTTGGAGTTGAGGCCCAACGATTCTGAGCCGCCCGATTTCCCCTACTTCTGCTTCTCCTTCCTCTTCAGCTCCGCCTTAGAGAACACCTGCAGCGCATCCTCTCTCCCTCTCTCTCGCTCTCTCCGTGAAAAGGACCAAGCAAGCTATAGGAAAAACCGGAGGACGTTTGCACGATTATAGCCCGTTGTATACGTCGGTGCTCTGGCCGCTTGATTTGGGTCATTTTCGTGTAATCAAGATTTTATTTTATTTTGAGAAATATTCTGTCTCCCAGCTTTCCGTTAGGATTGAAATAACGTTTCGATTTTCTGTCTAAAAGATTGGACAATTTCATGATGTGAGCCTCTACCTGTTAAAGGTGTTAGGTTATTTTTTAGCCGTTTGTTTTAACATATTGTGTCCATCAGAGGTGCGAAATGGCACAGTCCAGCAGCTCACATAGAGTGGTTGCAATGCCATGCTACAGACGGTCTTGGCTCTCACCAGAACCAGCTAGGCCGGCAGTATTAAGGAAAAAAGGTTTTTTTTTTTTTTTTTTTTTTTCCACACAATTGGAAACAACATGCAGGCAACCATCATTCTCCAAACTACTACCCTTTATGTGGCCCACCTAAATCACTTATGAGCCTAATTTTGCAGCTTAGGAATAAATTCTCATGTTGCATGTAATAGTTGGAGTAGATTTTATACAATCATTATGGTGGGCCCTACAAATATCAACGGTGGAGGTATCTCTCATAACTGTTTCCTTTAGTGTGGCCCACCTGAATCACAAATCAATTTGATTTTTTTTGCCCTGCACTTAACATGAGATTACACATCCAATGGTTGAAGTAGATCTCATGTACTCATCAAGATGTCTATAAACTTCCCGTTTAAATTTCATTGTATAGGAACAATTACAAGAGGGACACCTCCTTTTTTGGGCCCACCATAATGTATTTGTGAAATCCACTCCAACCAAAAAAATCGAGTTGATATGTAATTGACGGAGGAACATCCAACCTTGATTTCTGTAAAGCCTATTGTGATGATCATATGCAATCTACTCCCGCCATTGGATGCTACACCAAAATTTATGCCTGGGGCCCAAACACCAGGTCATCCCCTGATTTAGGTGGGGTCACACCAAGGGAAACTATTTGGAGGGTGAGGGTTGCCTATACACTGTTTCCAACCATCGATTAAGTAGTCTCTCTCTTTTTTTCTTTCTTTCTTTCTCTCTTTTTTTTTTTTTTTTTTTTTTTTTTTTTTGTGAAATTCCTATTATATTTAAATAACACATGCCATAGGAAAACATTAACAGGATCCTTTAAACCATTATAACAGTGACCAACTTAATGATTGGATTGGGCAACAGGTGGAGCCATTCATCAATGGCCCTTGTCCCAGCATTGGGCCTACATTTCAAGCCCAGGTGCACCCTTGGGCCAAATTTGGAGGCCCAAGCCCTAGCCGTGTAGGGCTGGGCCGAACAACCCGATCCAATACAAATCTGCCTGCGTGTGGATGCATAGGGATCCCACACATCTCAAAGTTCACCAGTCTAAAATGCCTCAAAATTAGTAGGTTGAGGGATTTGAAAAATCAACAGATTTGAATTTAATGTGCCCTCCCCTCTTTCAATAAGATTTGCCAAGTTGGAGGATTTCCCAAATCTGTAACCCCAAAAATAAAAATAAAAACCGAGCAAATCTACAAAATGAGTCTCCTAAAATTAATGGTAGCTATGCTTTGGCAATAAATGCCTTGCTCCCCAAATTCATGGATTTGTAGCTTGATTATCAAAAGAGTTTAAGATTTGTCAAATTCAAATCCGTAATTCTAACTGGGCATATGTATTCTTCTAATCAGAACCACCAAGGGGCAAACCACGCCATGGATTGCCCATGAAGAAAATAATCTGCCAATGAGAGAGACTAACCACTAAATCAACATATATTAATAAGGAGAGGTAATTCACCCATTGCCTATTCATCTTGTGGACCATCCCTTCAAAGGGTATGCCCAATCTACAGGAGTATGCTGCACAGCCGAACTGCAGAGTAACCTGTTCTAGCATCTTTGGAGCACCAGGAAAGAAATATTTGGGCAATGGCCCATCCATGAAAGGTGGATGGGCCTGATTAACTGACCCCTCTAAATTGGAATTTCATTACTTTCAAGTTGGACTTAAGGAGATGTGGCTACAGTTTGAGGGCTTCTTCCTCATCACGAATGCTAGGAAACATCATTTCTCATATCTGAATCTCTGAATTACAATTCACTTATACATCTAAATGCAGGTTTCGAAATATCACAGCAGTTACTACTCAAAAGCTTCTTATAAGCCAACTTGTTTTAAAGAGGTTGTAGGATTAACTAGTTCCCAAAGCCTAAATAAAAGAGAGAGGGTTGATGTCAGCTACCTATTGGCTGATGAAACGGGATTTGTAAAGCAGACCCAAGTAAGCATGGACAACATGATGATGATGATGACGGTGACAATGGATATTTAAAGATGAATCCTATTTCCATTGAGGAAGGTTTTTTTTTTTTTTTTAAGAAAGAAGAAGAAATCCTATTTTCTTTTGGATTTTTATGAAATGCCACTCTTTCTATGCATAATTCAACAGAACCACCCAATGATTATTTTTTTAGATCGTAATTGCACCATTGTGGAAACCCTCATATAGCTGTGATGTAATAATTCATGAGCTAAGCGCCCAGCGATTTTTATATCTTCCTGAAATTACTCGTGTTATAATTCAGATATGTTTGATACTTTAGATCTATTTGATAATTTAAAGGTAGTTTGCTAGCAATAATTTATTGATTTATTATTTTTAGAGTTTAATAAATTTCAGTTCCTAATATATGTTGTTCTAGTTATATCATAATAGCTTTTTATAACTTCCTTTTGTTGAATTTGTATGAAGGCATCATCCAAATGTCTCTCATACTCTACTACAATTTTAAATCTATTAGATGAATTTAATTTCAAAAAGTGGGAGAAACCAAATACCCACATTATGAAATCTTATCGTGGTTGGAGAATAAATAAATGAAAAAAAAAAAGATGATGAGTTATGCAAGGACCACATCTTGAGCTACATGACGAATTCCATATTTGATCTCTATTGCAATTTTAAATCATTTTTTAAGGAATTTTGGAATGCTATAGTTAAAAAATACCACATTGAAGAGGTTGGATCCAAGAAATATGCTGTTAGCCACTTTATCCGTTATATGATAATAGAAGGTAAATTCGCAATATCTCGAATCAAGGAAATTCAACTCTTCTTCAATGAAGTATTGCAAAATAGAATAAAGGTTGATAAACAGTATTTAGTAGCATCTGTTATTGACAAGCTACCTCCCTTGTGGAAGAAATTCTAGACAAAAAAAAAAAAAAAAAAAAAGAACTCACAATGAAGAAAATAATAGTGGATATTTGTATAGAAAATGAAACCCATCTCCGAAACCGCAAGGATTATAATCATTATAAAGTTCATTATATAGAGACAAAAAATCAAAATCCTAATAAAATATATCAATCCAAAACAATGATTCATTTGGACTCAAAAAGAAACACACAAGAAATTAAGAAAACCAAAGCTAAATTAGGTTGTTTTATGTGTGGTATTCTATACCACTATGCACGATATTGTAGATATCGCAAATGGAATGTTCAAGCAAATGTTGCAAAAGCTGATGAAGCTATCAAGGAGGAACGCCTGGTGATCATGATCACAGAGACAAGTATTGTCAAAATAAATGATGACTGGTGACTTGATTCTAAAGGACGAGGCATACTAAGTCTAACCGAACCTGATTCAAAGTATACAAACCATCCCGGCATGACCAAATTATCCATCTAGCTAGTTCAACAACTATAAAAGTCAATAGAAAAGAAACTATGATTCTAAAGTTCACCTCTGGTTGAGAATTGACCCTAAAGGATGTTCTGCATGTCCCCAAACTTTATAAAAAAAAATCTAGTGTCTCACTACTTAATGAAGTTGGCATAAAAGTTGTGACTGAGTGTAGACAAGTAATTTTTTCTAAGAATATGAAGTTTGCAGGTAAGGGATATAAAATAGATGCGATCTATACTCTCTATTGATATGGATAAAGTTTCTTCTTTTTTTTACTCTGTTAGTATTTGCAATGGGAATGTTTAGCATGGTAGGTTGTGTTACATTGATCCCAAATATGTGAAACATATGAGTGCTTTGAAATTAATCCCTTAGTTAAGTGATATAGACTCATTTAGGAAATGTGTGCACTGCGGTGAAGTTAAACATAGACCGTGATAGATCTGGTAAATGTTGTGCATGGTTCTTTAAGTCTACCTCACAATCTGTGGGGCGAATATATTCTTACAGTTGCCTATGTCTTAAACAGAATTCATTCTAGTAAGTCAGATAAAACTCCATAAGAGTTATGGAAAGGTCAGGCTCCTAACCTACAGTACTTTAGGAATTGGGAATGTCTATTTAATGTTAAATTGATTAATACTAAAATACCTAAGGAGATGGAACTGTTTGTCGTATATTTGTTGGATACGCACTTAACAGTAAAGCTTATAGGTTTTTAGCCTTAGATAATTCTGTTATGAGAGAATTTAGAGATGCTGACTTTTTTTAGGATATGTTTCCTTATAAGCTAGAAATTAGTGGGGGGTGATCTTCTAAACTCACGGTTTGGAACTGTCGCTTCATCCAAATTTTTTAGTTCTGATAAACCTGATACCTTACCTAGTTCTAGTAAGAGGGGCAGATTCATGAAGGATTTTGGACATACTTTCTATACATATCACGCAAAAGGCGATCCATTTTCATATAAAGAGGCCATGTCATCCTGTAGTGCATCCTTTTGAAAGGAGACTATAGATAACGAGATGGATTCCATCATGGCTAATCATACCTATAATCTAGTTGACTAATCTGTTATTTTGAAATCATTTGGATGTAAGTGGGTTTTTAAAAAGAAACTAAAATCCCATGGGTCTACAGAAAAAAATAAAGGCTTGTAACCAAAGGGTATAGACAGAATGAGGGGATGGTCCCCTTTGACACCTATCCTCCAGTCTCAAGGATTGCATCTATTAGAGTCCTTATAGCTATCGCATCTTTGCACAATCTGATTATTCATCAGATGAATATCAAAATCACTTTCTTGCATGGAGATCTCGATGAGAAGATCAACACGGAGGAATCCAAAGAGTTTGTTAGGGTTAAGTAGTCCAAACATTAGATAGACATCTCTGAGTCCTAAAGTAGTTTAGGTTAGAGGCCCAACCTTTCCATAACGTATGGAGTTCTATCTGACTTACTAGAAGGAATTCAATTTAGGACATAGGTGACTATAAGAATAACTTCGCCCCACAAATTGTGAGGTAGACCTGAAGAACTAAGCATATCATTTACTAGATCTATCAGGGTCCTATTTTTTCTCTTAGCAACTCCATTTTGCTAAGAGGTATAGGGTGCAGTGTACTGAGGTATACTCATCTCCACTATCACTTCTAGGATTTTTAATCTTAAGACTAAGTTGATTCTCTACTTCAACCTTAAATATTTTAAACATGTCAAGGGCTTCATCCTTGGACCTAAGAAGACATACATTGCAAAACCTATAGTAGTCATCTATAAAGGTAATAAAGTACCTTTTAACTACTCTAGTTTGGGTTTATTTCAAATCACAGATGTCTAAATGATCTAAACCTAAGAGTTCAGAATTTCTCTCAATTGATCTAAAAGGTTTCGTAATTATTTTAGCCTTACATGTCATACGTTTCACATATTTGGGATAAATGTGACACAACCTACCATGCCAAACTTTCTCATTGCAAACACTAATAGAGTAAGCAGAAAATTTTCTATAAACAATGAGTTTATACATTCCATCTATTTTTTATGCCTTAGCCACAAACTTCCAATTCTTAGAAAAACTACGTATTTACATTCGGTCACAGCTTTTATGCCGGCTTCGTTAAGTGGTGAAACACTAGATTTTTCCCAAGTATAGGGATATACATAACGTCATTCAGGGTCTGTTCTCAACCAAAAGTGAACTTCAAAACCACAGTTCTTTTTCCAGCGACTTTTGCAGTTGCTGAACTAGTTAGATGGATAACTTGATAATGTTGGGATGGTTCGTATACTTTAAGCCAGGTTCGGTCAGACCCAATATGTCCTATCGCTCTAGAGTCAAGCCACCAGCCACCATTTATTTTGACAGCACGTCTTTGTGATCATGGCCACCATGTGTTCATCTTTGATAGCTTCATCAGCTTCTGCAGCATTAATTTGGACATTCTCTTTGCGTTGTCAACAATTTCATGCATCATGGCCCAGAATACCACACACAAAACAACCTAATTTAGCCTTGCTTTTCTTTTTTTTTTTTTTTGTGTGTGGTTTTTCTAACTCCAAATTAATCTTTGGTTGGGATTGATATGTTTTCTTAGGATTTTAATTTTTTATCTCTATATAATGGACCTTAGAACAGTTATCTTCCTTACGGTCTTGGAAACAAGCCTCCTCTTCTGTACAAATATCCATTATTAATTTTTTTCATTGTGAGCTCATTTGTTTTTCGTCTAATATTCTTCTAAAATTCCTTCCACAAGGGAAGCAGCTTGTTAATGACAAAAGTTATTAAATATTACTCATCAATATGCATTCCCTCTTGCAATACTTCATTGAAGAAGGGTTGAATTTCCTCGGTTGAAATACTATAGATTTATCATCCACCATCATATAGCGGTCAAAGTAACTAACTGCATATTGCTTGGATCTAACATCTTCATTATAGTTTTTTTTAGTTAGAGCATTCTAGAGTTCCTTAGACAATTTGAAATCACAATGGAGATCAAACATGGGATTCGTCGTACAATTCAAGATATGATCCTTGCATAACTCGTTATCTTCTTTCCATTTATTTAATCTCCAACAACGATAAGGTTCTATAATCTAGGTATCTATTTCCTCCTTTAATATATAAAGTAGTTTCTCTTTCTTAAGTAGGAATTCAATATTTTTCTTCCACATTTTGAAATTGGATCCATCAAACATATCTTAAATTACAGAAGAGTAAGAGAGACATTTGGATGATGCCATTATACAAATTCAACAAAAGAAAGTTATAAAAACTATTCTAATAAAATTGAATAACACGTATTAGGAACTGGAATTTATTAAACTCTAAAACAATAAATCAATAAATTAATGCTAGAAAACTACCTTTAAATTATCAAACAAGTCTGAATTAGATATGAATTATCAAATAGATCTGAATTATCAAGCAGATATGAATTAGATATAAATTATCAAACAGATCTGTATTATTAAACGGATCTGAATTATCAAACAAATTAATACAGGGATAATATCGCAAGGATATAAAATTCATTGGGCAGTTAGCATAAGAATTAAAAAATCACAGTTGTATGAGGGTTAACATGATAGTGTAAATACAATTTAGTATTATTAAGCACTGAAAATACAAATCGTCTTCAAATTGTTATTCCAACACCTGATAAATCATCAATAATAACATATATTTACACAATTTACAATACAGGATATAACAATTAATAATGTAGAAAAAATTGAGAACGTATGCACCTAATTTACAAATCGATGAAAGAAATTCAAGGAGAATAATAAATCCAACAGAGGTGTGTGACCAGGTTGCTTTCCTGAAAACAATTCGTGCAACTACCTCAGACCAATCAGATGATCTATCGCGCCCGTCTTTGGAATACAATCATTGATCAACGAAAGATTGTCAACTTAATCACCACAATAGTCAATAGTCGATGCTCAAATACCGAAAAGTAAATTAGAAATACTGAGAGAGTCTCCAACAAAAAAGACCGATTTTTTCGTTGTGTAATTAGGTTTTCGAAAAACACACTCATATAGAAAACCCTTTAGACACATGGCAACTGCATGGCACTAATGTCGCTACCATCCCTTACATTTTGAGGAGTCTCTTTGTTTTACCATGTTGCATTAAATGCAAAGTCACGGTCAACTATTTCTAGAAATTAACAAAAATAGCACTAAGAAGTAGTCATATCTTTGCATATATTAATGGAAGGATCAATCTACATAGATGCCCAACAATCTTGAAACAACCCATATCACTGTCCTCCTACTTTTGAACAGTTTAGATTTTTGTCAACTATCTTAAAATAGTCCAAATCACTGCCCACATACTTTGAACAGTCTAGATAACTATCCACTTACTTTAAATGGTCCAAATTGTTAACCACCTAATGTTGAACGGTTTAGATCATTGTCCACCATTTTGAAACGATCTAGATTGTTGTCGACGTACTTATGAACAGTGGAAATTGTTGTTAACAATTCCCACTTCTTAGAGGCATTTTCATCATTTTTAGAAATGAGCTACGCTACTTAGATTTGACGGGAAGTGGTAAAATAAAGAAGCCAGTCAAAAAATGTGGGCAGTTACATCTAAAAATTAAATAAATAAATAAAAGGAGTGGTGGTCTAATTAGGCTAAAGAAATGTGGCATTTCGTAAAAATCCCATTCCACTTTCATCCGTTAGTCCCCTGCCTAGAAAAAACTAAAAATTAAAGAGAGAGAGAGAGAGAGAGAGAGAGAGAGAGAGAGAGAGGGTTGATATCTTGTAAGCAGAAGAACTTTAGGCAACCTAACATCCTAACATGAGAAATGAGCCATGTTAGGATGAGGCACAGGATTTGTAAAGCCAATCCCAAATAGTAGGGACAAGTCGATAAAAGAAGAAGATGAAGATGAATGAAGAAGATGAAGCGGATGACGACAACCCATTTATAATCCACACTCACATATGAATTCTTAATATACCATTTTATCTCATTTTTTAAAATATGCCATGGCAGTTGATTAACAAAAGTGCGTCAAAGCTTATAATGAGATAAAAACAATTAACAACTAATGAGGAATTATCAGGTGTACGAACTGCATGCCAACAATCATTGAGTCTATCATTGAAAAGATCCCCCAGATAAGACAATAATTCAAAATCCATCCAACCTGAAATTTTTATATTATCTACCTAGTACATGTATGTAGATATGTAGATCGTGTATAGACCCAGTTGGTCTCATCAATAATCTCTTTTCTCCCATAACCTGTCCTTCAAACTGACTACAACCCCAAGTACTTTTTGAGTCCCACAATCATGGCTAGCTTTCAAGGGACTCAAATATCATATATAGAAAAAGAAAAAAGAAATGAAAAACATGTGTTTGGGATTACATTAATGCAAATTAAACATGGAAGGAAAGCACATTTCACTAAATAAAAAAGAAGAAGAAGAAGAAGAAGAAGAAAGCCCTTGGGATCCTACTCTGTCCAATGAATTGATTGATGAAAGCTGACCGTAAAATTCAAGGGATGGGGAAGGCACATGCATCAGCAGAAACCTTCCAAATGTCAACTTGAGTCCTACCAACGTGCCATGTTAGAACTTGCCAAATCAAGCAAGCCAATTTCAGTGATGAAAACACCTTTACATCAAAGGTCTCTGATTCTGCTGAATGTAACGAAAACCTGACATGCAGTGCACTCACGAATCTTCAAATCGAACAACAACACAAGTGATGTTGTCTGAGCTCCCTCGAGCATAGGCTTCTTCAGTGAGTTTTCTTGCTGAAGTCTCTGCGTCTGATGTAGCTTGCACCATGGCCACAGCTTCCTAAATGCAACACGGAGGTTTTGAGATTGTGGAATCGACGAAGTCAATTTATGCATCCCATAGTTATGGCATGGATCTAAGTTGGTTGTTTCAATCAAATCGGGTAGGGATGTCAAAGGGCTGGGCAACTAGCTCAGGTAGGAGACGGCCCAAGCCAATGCAAGTTTTCTAGGCCTCTCGCTCTGTGTGTGTGTGTGTGTGTGTGTGTGTGTGTGTGTGTGTGTGTGTGTGTGAGAGAGAGAGAGAGAGAGAGAGAGAGAGAGGCACATGCACCCAAATGCACGCAAGAAGTATCATGGCCCCGACGCAACCCTACCTGATAGATGAATGACCTTGATTCAAGCCCAACATTATCACTCAGGCCTGAACTGACACGACCTGACGGACCTGGAACCATAGGCATCAAGACCCAACAAGCTGGCCTGACCTGTTAAAACTCTTCTTTTTAAAAAAGGTGGGAATATTTTTGTCCATCTTAGAGAGAGACTGGTGGTGGGGTGGAGCATGTAGAAACAAAAGAACACATTTAACTTTAAGTTGGTAACTCGGTTAACTTTAACAGGGTGGGAAATTTGTGGTCCCTTTCTTTTTCCAGTTTTTCAAAATAGAAGTGAATTGAGCTACCACCAGCAACTGCAAAAGTAACATAGAGGCCTAACCTTCTTCTTTCTTTTTTTTTTTGAAACAATGATCGCTTTATTGAATAAGGGCTGAAGCGAGAAAAAATTACAAAAGAAACAAATTAAAACAAAAACCAATTACAATGGAAAAATGCTTTTGGTCTTGTGGGGAGTTGAATTGCAATATCATAAATTTGGAGATGAGCGCTTACCGTATTTGATACAACATTCCAAAGTCCATCACTTGCAATAATTAGAAACTCAACGCTATCAATTTCTTCTTCCTAAGGATGGGAAATAACAGGAGTAAGAACAATAAAAGGATAAGCAACGATCTTAAAGTCTAGATCTGGCCAAGCTTTCCACATTAACCTAATTGATGACATAAATAAGAAAGGGAAAACATTGTGAATCTGTGCACATAGTGTGCACTGTTAGATGGTGCACAAATCTCCAACCATCCAACAACGGTTGGTGCAAATCCCAACACATTTCAAAATTATATTTTTTATGCTCCACTTCCAAATAAGTGGTGGATTCCAGAGTGGCATCTCAGGATTCTGGGCTCCATAAAATATCCAAACTTGCTTTTTAAAATCTGTGCAATTTATTTTTTTTTAATTCCCCTGGTTTTTCTGCTAATTAATTACTTTTTTTTATCTTTTATAATTTTCACTCAAGCCCAAGAACTGGATTCAGGCCTGATAATTAAACCCATTTATCAATCCAACTGGGCCACAGGCTATGGAAAAATGGCCCAAGCCGGCCATCGAGTTGTGTTAAGAATATATAACATAATAACAAGGGCATTTTATTATTTTAGCTAAGCAAGCATGTCAGTTGTGAAACCCTAATCCCACCCCCTCCCTCTAAAAAATTTTAATGACTATAAGATTATTTCCATAAACTTTTCTTCATTACCATTTATTTGCAAGCCACTGATCCAAGAGTTATGGGGTCGTCCAAATTTTCAAGAAATACTCCTATGCCAGTAGGTCCATCATGGATCAAAACTAGTGGTACATGCAGGGATGAAACCATGATGATTCCCTTGGAAACATTCCGGACTTCTGCCTTGCTGGGCTCAGGCCTACTATTTTGCCTGATCATGGCTCAGGCCAAGCTTGGACCCAAGCTTCACTTCCCGCATTAGGCTTGGACATACCTAACTCAGAACGAGCCATGCCAGTTGGCAGCCCTATCCACAAATGGATCAACAGTCAAATGAGTAAGGATTCTTGGATACATTTGTTGATGGATCAACAACCAGATCAAAAGAACGGTCTGCCAATGGATCCATGATGGACCACCTGATGCATCGGCAGTTGGACCAACTCTTGAAAAATATCAATGAATAGGCAATGCAGTCAGACAGATTTAGCAAACAGATCAATTATCGAAATAACTAATTAAGTAGAACTCATGCCAACCACCGACGATCAAGGGGTGGAATCCACAGCCTATGTAACCAATAATCAGACCCCAAAAATCTATCTGATCAATCTCATGCGCCTGCTTAAAAAGAATACCATGCTACAGTACTGAGTTACAGTACCACAATCGTAAAAAGAGTACCATGCTACATGCCGTGCTACAATATTGACCTATGGGTCCACAGGACCAATATAGGGTCCACATGTCCCATATGGTCACACAGTAGGGATATTTAGCAAGTTTCCTATTAATTTCCTAGTTTAATTAGCAAATCTTCTAATAGTGCCCAGTTTTCTTAATTCATTAAGCCTGTTGGGCAAGCTATTAGCACTAGCCCGCAATTATGAAGGGCTTCTTTAAAGTACCACAATTGCAAACAAGAGTACCATGCTACAGTACCGTGCTACAATATTGACCTATGGGACCAATAGATTGGACTGTTGGACCAATGTGAGGCCCACGTCCCATATGGTCACAGTAGGGCTATTTAGCAAGTTTCCTATTAACTTCCTAGTTTAATTAGCAAATCTTCTAACAGTACCCAATTAGTAAAAGAGTCCTAGGAAGTTTCATTTCATTTTCTTAATTCATTAAGCTTGTTGGGCAAGCTATTAGCACTAGCCTACAATTGTCAAGGGCTTCTATATTAGCCATGCATATTAACTTCTGAGATACAGTTGATGAATGCAATTAATATTTGATGCTTCTTGTATTTGAATTGAATCCTTTTTTGGGGAGACTGTCCAATAGGTTGTATGACTGTACCTTCTAGGTATCTTTTCTAGTGGAGCAAACTCCATTAGAGGGCTGCTGAAGGTCTTCACAGCCTTTTATTACTACTATTTTATTCTTTCTACATCCTATTCCATACGTCTCTTGGCGTTTATTCTGGTGTGTTATTGACGTTTTTCATAAGATTTGGAGTTCCTCATTAATACAATCATTACTTGCAGTCACAAATCTTACTGATACTTGCAGATTTCAGTTTTGGATTTCTAGAACCTATTGTGTGACACCCAGGAACCAGTTCTTCACCCTAGCTTCGTTATGAACCCATATACAGTTGAAAATAGAATCAGAAGATTGAATTCTGTTGTCCAAGACCATTCTCTCTTTCCAAAATAGTTGCCTCTCCTCTTTCAGTCAACATGAAGAGCAAACACATCTCAAACAAAGATCTCGTGGTGTTTTTCTTCAAGAAATAGAATGAGAGGTTATTATCCATTAACCAAAAGGATGATAGCCAAGGTATTCAATAACGGTAATGGGGGCCATAACGTATACAGCTCTTACCGTAACGATAAGGGCTACAACGGGCATGGCGTGCCGTAACAGCCATTACGTAAAGGTAATTGATGTGGGACGATTAACCACTTGCTCTAAAAGCTCAAACTGATAGAGCATGGCGAATCAATCCATTTATCTCATAGCCCAGGCCCCACATCTCATGGGTTAGGACCTCGGACAAACCCCCCTCGTGGGCCCCAAATCACATGGGTAACGCCTCACATGAGCCACCCGCCTCACCAAGGTGTTCCGTTGCCATATCAGTGGGCGTAACAGTGCCCACCATTACCGATACGGATACACCCCGTATCGGCCGATACGGGGTGTGTAACAGTGCAATTTTTATTTTATTTTTTGGTCAAAAAATTATGAAAAAATATCCATTAAATCCAGAATATTCTAAATATTTCAAATATGCATTCATGTATAAATTGGAACATGCTTATGGTGGTGTAACGGTCCACTCTTTGGTGAGAATGCTATATCAGGATGACTAATGGATTTATGAACCTGACAACCTGGAATTAATTGCAAACCTTTTATATTTAGTTTTCTAGCTATATAATATCTATATAAATTTACTATGATGAATGTAATACCAAAACATCTTATATTTTCAAGTTTTCCTTTTATTTATAGTGCTAGCGCATTGCATACTTCGTGACTCACATACATTTCATTTCAATATATAGAGTTTAGGGACTTTTGTATCCTATTATGTAATTCATATACCTAACAATTTAATATCATTTTCCCCCATAAATCGTTAAAAAAATTAAAATTAAATTGAGGTAAATAGTGCTGTCGATTCGGGGTTGATTTGGGGACCATTTAATGCCCCAAACTAGCCTCAAATTAATGCAATCTATTGACACTTATCCCACTAATGGATTGGTGGGCATTTATTGGACAGTGAAAAATGAAAAATATCAAATGGTCCTATTTCAAAATACAAGTGTCTGCAAATTAATAGTGAAAATTGCAGGAGTTATTTAATTTTGGGATTGTGACTTAACAACAATGGTCCCAAAAATTCAGGGGGTCCACTCGATTATTTATTATATATCCATGTCATCCATCCGTTTTGGCAACTCATTTAAGGGCATTGGAAAAAAATAAGGTAAATCCAGATCTTAGGTGGACCACTAGTGGGCCAGGCGAGCCACCTCAATGTATTTGTATATCCATGCCATCAATCTGTTTTGCCAACTCATTTTAAGGCATGGTCCAAAAATTCAGGTAGATCTAAATCTTCGATGGACCACTAGTGAGTATCCCTTTAAAAGTGGGGCCCACCTCAATGCATTTGTTGTATATCCACGTGGTCCATCCTTTTTGCCAACTTGTTTTAGGGCATGGTCCAAAAAATGAGGCTGATCCAAATCTTAGGTGAACCACAGTGACCTTATCAACAGGTTCGATGGAAAATGGCCTTGGGAAGATTTTAACAGCGGGCATTCAATCCCAACTGTGTGGTGCAATTGAGATTTGGATCCCTTCATTTCAAGGATCGTGCCATAAATTGAACGAACATGGATATACTACACATAAATCAAGGTGGGCCCCACGTAAAAAAAAATTGAAGTGCGTGGCTGTCAGTCCATTCGTTATTCCTGGACCGAAAATGAAAAGAAGAGAGAGAGGAAAAGAGGAGAGAGGGAACTGAAAAGAGGGAGAGAGAGAGAGGAGAGGGAGGGAGAGAGAGAGAGAGAGAGAGAGGAGAGAGAGAGAGAGAGAAGTAGAAGGGCAGCAACTGCTGCCGCCACAGCTGCAATAGCCCGACAAGAAGAAGAAGAAGAAGAAGAAGAAGAAGAAGAAAGAAAAAAAAAAAAAAAAAGGTATGTTGTTTTTTCTTTTCTTTTTTTCATTTTTTCCTATTTTCTTTAGGTTTATGGTTCGTAATCGTTGTTACAGTACCGTAACGGCCATTACGGCCCCGTAACGACCATTACGGGCACAAAAAAGAGGGAGTGACCGTTACGACCCCGTAACGTGTAACGGTCATGGCATTTACCGTTACGTATCGGCCGTTACGTAACCGTTTTCGAACACCTTGCGCCTCACACGAGTGTGGCCCGCCTCACACGGGCCGCCCACCCCAAGTGTGTCCCCGCATCCCACAGGCAACCCCACTCGAGCCCGGTGTGAAAATGCCTCTGCATTAATCAACCCCGATGAGGAGTCTCGAACACAAAACCTCCCGCTCTGATACCAATTTGATGCAGGATGATTAACCACTTGCTCTAAAAGCTTGAACTGATAGAGCATGGCGAATTAATCCCTTTATCTCATAGCCCAGACCCCACATCTCATGGGTTAGGACCTCGGCCAAACCCCCCTCGTGGGCCCCAAATCACATGGGTACTACCTCACATGAGCCACCCGCCTCACATGAGCCACCCGCCTCATACGGGCCGTCCACCCAAAGTGTGTCCCCGCATCCCACAGGCAACCCCACTCAAGCCTAGTGTGAAAATGCCCCTGCATTGGTAATGGTGGCAACCATTACACGTTACAAGGTCGTAACAGCCATAACGGTCGTTAGAGCCCCCTACAAAGGCTGTAATGGCCCTATAATGGTCCATTATGAGGCCAATACAGGTTTTTCAAGTTTTGTTCGTTAAGAGAGAGAGAGAGAGAGCGAGAGAGAGAGAGAGAGAGAGAGAGAGACTGTAATGGCCGTTACAGGCTTACAGCCACTGTTACCATTACAGAATACCTTGGTGACGACTACAATGCCTTCTTTTTTTTTGGAAAAAAAAAAAAAAAAAAAAAAAAACTAGTTCAGCTCCGTAACGACCCGTTACACATTTTTTTCTATAGCACCCATTACAGCCCCGTAACACGTAATGGTTACCACTATTACCATTACGTAACCGTTTTTTAATACCTTTAATTGATAGCATTCTTTTTCTTGGGTAAAGGATTACTATTGGTTCATTTGCTGCCCTCATTCCTGTCAATGCTTAGTTATTAGAAATAGAATTAGAAATAAATGCATTCGGGGGAACTTACAAGTAGCACTAATAGACAATAAGAAAGGAAATTAAACTTAGGTGGTTTGGCCATGTGGAATGGAGACCCAAAACTATAGAGTAAATTGGTTCAAGTTGAAGGCTCAAAAAAGGCAAAGGGAAAGCCCAAAAAGATATGGTAGAGATAGTAAGAAAATATTTGATGACCTATGGTTTACCTGAGTATATATGGTCTGTGGTATAGCGGAATGGCGAAATAAGATTCATGTAGTCGGCCCCCATTGTTGGGATCAACATTACTAGTATCGATATCGTTATACGTATCGCTGGCTGAGGATACAAAAACATGCATATCACTGACTGAGGGAGATATTGGAGAAACATAGGGAAGGTGGAATTTCTCAATGAAACTTCAAGAGATGTTAAAACACGCATTATTTGCATATTTAGGTATTAAATGATTACAGAAAAGACACATGCATAATTAATTTCCCTTTAATGGGGGCCTAAAAGCATGTCGCACTGACTCAAGGAAACATTGGGGAAACATGGGGGAAATTGTGGAATTTTTTAATGATACTTCACGAGAGACTGAAATACACATACTTGCATAATTAAGAATTAAATAATAATAAGTGGATCCATCCATACATACATACATCCAACCATCCATATTTGCATATTTAGGAATTAAATAATAAGCTTTCCTTTAATGAAGGCCTTAAAGCATGTATCATAGACTCGGGGGAAACATTACGTAAACATGGGGAAAATGGTGGATCTATCCATACATACATACATCCAACCACCCATCCATGCATGCACATACATCATACAAACACACACGTGATCCATCCGTCCATCATCCAACCATGCATACATACACGAAATGACACATACATATATACACACATGCATGATTCATCCATGCATGCATACACATTTTTTTGAGAGATACACACATACACGGATATATGCATCCATCCATCAGTCCAACCATCCATCCATGCATACGTACATTCATGCATGCATGCATATACACACATATAAACATGCATTTCATCATACCACCGTGCACCTATTAAAAAAATTCAGATTTTTGGTGATATCGATACATTGGCATACATTGCCGATATTATCAAATTATCACCGATACATTAGCAATACAAGCGACACCAGGAATTTACACAGTTGAAAACACTGCCAATAAATTGGTGACATCGATAAATTGGCAATACTTTAAAAAATACTTGGAATTTCTGATACTACCAATGTTATTGGTATCACCAGCTCGGTGATACTGATACTATCGGCTATGTTATCAATAATCCCGTTGATACTTGAAACACTGGTTGGGATGAGGTTTGGTTGATGATAACAAATCTATAGTTTGGACCACCTTCTGCATTGACAAGAGAATCTGCTACAAATTACCTGAATTTCTGGTTCAGCAACAACAAATGGCTTAAGCAGTTTGTCTCCAAATGCACGAGAAACAGCGAGAACACCGCCAACCCGCCAAGTTCCTAACAATGTTCATCGTTACCTGAAAGTTAGTAAAAGCAATTATATAGAGACTCCACTTTTCATATGAATGAAGTAATAGAAAATCAGGTAAATCATCCAAGACTGAGAAGATAAACCTTACCCGCCCAAATAATAAAACCTCCAGCATCTTCAATCCGTTGGCGCTCATCAGACCTATCAGGTTTGTGATCAATAGATAATGGAATTGCTGTGGTAGAACATGACCATTATAACCCAACAAATAAAAGATCAGAAGTCATCTGCCAAAGGTATATCCTCATACAATTGAAAAAAAAAAAAAAATTGTTATTGAACAAAGCTCGTGTCTCACAGCTACTTTGATACCATATCAACATATAAAGCACTTCGCATGATTTACACAAGTCTATACAAAATCAAATACGATACACGCGATTTGAATATACACCTACACCCCAAATTACACCACTCATTGAAATCCATTCTTTTAAGTATTCTAGATAACATTTAGCCATATGAAAGATAATGATGTTCATACTTCATATTTGTCTAATAAATGGTTATCATATGCATGAAAACAAGTCCATAGCTTAATGGACTATTTTCCAAATGTTGGAAAATGAATGATCTAGAATGTATTCAAGAAGCTTTGCATGGGCAATGGTGATACAAGAACATAGTGATGGACTTGGGACCTTTCTATACCTCCTTAGACATCAAAACATATCTTTTCCGATGTTAGTCTATTCAAGCACACCTCATACAAATAGTTACTCTTTTACAGCCTGCTTGAACAAATTTTAAGAGAATCTGTGAAATAAGGCAAGTTCTGGAAAAATACATGTTTCTTGGCAGCAGTTCCTCTTACAAAACGGCAAGCAGGTTCAAGTGAAAGGATTTCCTTCCCTGAAATTTCATCCAATCTATGCACCTAATAGAAATGGTTATTCTTTTAGCACAAGTTTGAACTTTGAACACAATTTCTGGAAGGGAATCTCTGAAATACGGTGAGGTTCTTGTGGAAATATATGAGTTCTTATTTGTAGGAGCACCTCTTGCAAAACACCATGTGGTTCCAAATGAAAAGATTTACTTTCCTGAAATTTCATCCAAACCGACCCTTACTGTTTATTATTTATTTATTTTTATGATAACCAGTTTTATTTTCATCCAAACTCTTTGATTGTAATAAACCTGCTGATTGTAATCAACCCATGCAGTAGTGTATTACATTGCACCCATGGTTGTTTCATGCTCTCATTGTTGGTGTGCAGCCCGGATAAAGGAGGGTTGCATCAGGTTCGCAGCCAGCATCAAACTTATGTCACAACTTCCAACATGAATTAACCAAGAAGTTTCCCAAAATGACCACTTTCGATATATTGGGTCAATAATTGATGCGTGATAATTAACCACTTGCTCTAAAAGCTCGAGCTGTTAGAGTATAGCGAATTAATCCCTTTATCTTATAGCCCAAGCTCCACATCTCATGGGTTTAGGATCTCGGCCGAACCCCCTTCGTGGGCCCCAAATCACATGGTCCGCCCACCCCAAGTGTGTCCCCACATCCCGTGGGCTACCCCACTCGAGCCCGGTGTGAAATACGCATTAATCACCCCTGGTGAGGAGTCTCGAACACAATACTTCCCCCATGGGCCGCACCCACCCCAAGTGTGTCCCCGCATCCCACGGGCTACCCTACTCGAGCACGGTGTGAAATGCGCATTAATCACCCCTAGTGAGGAGTCTCGAACACGATACTTCCCCCGTGGGCCGCACCCACCCCAAATGTGCCACAGCATCCCACAAGCGACCCCACTCGAGCCCAGTGTGAAAATGCCCTTGCATTAATCACCCCCGGTGAGGAGTCTCGAACACAAGACGTCCCGCTCTGATACCAATTTGATGCAGGACAATTAACCACTTGCTCTAAAAGCTCGAACTGTTAGAGTATGGCGAATTAATCCTTTTATCTTATAGCCCAGGCTCCACATCTCATGGGTTTAAGACCTCGGCCGAACCCCCTTCGTGGGCCCCAAATCACATGGGCCGCCCACCTCGAGTGTGTTCCCGCATCCCACGGGCTACCCCACTCGAGCCCGGTGTGAAATGCGCATTAATCACCCCTGGTGAGGAGTCTCGAACACGATACTTCCTCCATGGGCCGCACCCACCCCAAGTGTGCCCCAGCATCCCACAAGCGACCCCACTCGAGCCCAGTGTGAAAATGCCCCTGCATTAATAATTCATGAGAGTGGAGAGATTTAGAAAGAACTTGACAATAGAATTCAAGCAGGATGGAAGAAATGGAGATGTGGCTCTAGAATTTTATGTGATCATCATGTACCACTCAAATTGAAAGGGAAATTTTTTAGGTTGGCTATAAGACCAACCATGCTTTATGAGACAAAATGTTGGGGAGTTAAAGAACAACATCTCAATAGGATGAGTGTAGAGGATGTTGAGATGGATGAGTGGCAAGACAAGGAAGAACACAATTAGAAATTAATGCATTTGAGCAAATTTAGGAGTAACACCAATGGGTAACAAGATGAGGGAAGCAAACTTGGTCATGTGCAGACCAAGAACTATGCTGGTTAGGAGTGAGTTCATACAAGTTGAAGGCTTTAAAAGGGCAAGGGGAAGGCTTAGATGACTCATCATGAGTGGAAGTAGTAAGTAAAGACTTCATGACCTATGGTCTAGCTGAAGTTATGGCCCTTGCTAGAGTGGAATAGCAGAGAAGGATTCATGTACTAAACCCAATTAGTTGGGATAAGGGCATAAGGCTTAGATGATGATGTTGATGATGATGGTGGTGATGGTGATGATAACCGGTTTTATTGCATGCTACCATAAAGTTTCCCAATTTCAAGTTATGGAACATCTTCAGGGAGAAGACCAACCTGAACCAGCTCTACAAGCAACCACTCTGGAATCTCCCACGTTTGCCACAAGCAGTCGATCTCCTAACAATACAGCTGTTGATGCAGTTGTACCAGCATCTCTTTGCTGACCCTTTTCTTCATTGAGGTAATCAGTGTCAGTTTGTCTAAAAGCTTCAACTGCAATCAAGAGTGTTATATGGTTAAGTGATGCATAAACTGCGTTTGCAGGTAGGGATTAGAAAGCGGGCATTGAAAAAGCACCAGCCACAGACCAATAGCGGTCTTTGTGTCGTTGATAAAGTCTGGATGACTACTCAAATTCTTGAAAAGGTTCTTTTTGACATATTCTGCAGCCCGGGAACCTCCATGACCTAAATTGGAGCATAATGTCAATGAGAAACCAATAAATGAAAGATAATAGACTCTCACTAACACTACAAAACATACCATTTTCTAGTACTAAAATGAATAAAGGAATAATAAAAAAATGACAAAAACATTCCATGATAATATGGAACATGGCCCAATCAGGTGCGCATCACAGAGTACCATCAGCAGTGAACTTTGTGTCAGGGAATCTACATTAGACTCAACCTAACTGGCATAAGCTGACAAGGGGGAATTGAGATATTGAAACATACCATCAAAAACACCAAAGAATGCAACCATCTGACCATCAACTTCTGATATGCTTGTTTCATAGAAATCCTCCATTGACGGCCTTTTACCCTTAAAACTGGAATATCCGTAGCTGAACCTTCCATTTTTGTTCCTGGTGAGGAAGCTAGCAAGAAGATGGAACTAGAGATTTAAGCTATACATGTAATTTGACCACTTCAAAAGAATTACAACACAAAAATCAACTCTATACGCAATCACCAACCTTGTGTCCATAAAAGCTAAAGTGCCCATGAAATCAACTTAAAAGGGGAAAAAAAAAAAAAAAAAAAGCATCACCTGATCGATGCCAACAAATAACTAAGCTGATGTAGCAACCGAACAGATCAATAAAAGCTACAACGATCTTCAAAACAGATGCATTTCAGTATACTGTGCATGTATGATGTGACCGAATCGATTGTGTTCGACATGGCACTCAAACAGTTAGGGGATTGTACATATCTTGGTTTGTTTATGTTGACCATGTGATCTGCAATGGAGCTTGTCTTGTGTGTTATGTAGATTTTCAAAACGATGTACTTAGAGGCATTCTACATTTCCTAGAACATCAATTGAAACTAAGGTGCGGTGTTAATGCTGCCAACAACTCTCATCACCTGGTTTGCTAAGTCAAAAATGACAAAGTGGCCAACTACGGATTTCTACAGGCTAGAGTTACGCTGCGAAAGATAATGTTTAGTTTGGAGGATCTCTTTGAGGGGCATCTGATGTTATACATGCATGCATTTTGTTGAAATGGCAGTAGGAGAGTCAAGATGGTCCGACAACCCAAATATAAGGATCTTGGAGAGTTTCTTGATTACAGAAAAAAAGCAAGGAAAAAAAAAAATGAAGATTGCTCGTGGAAGAAAATTGAATTATCCATTTCAGTGCACAAGGACTGCAGTTGCAGCAGTGGTGGATCTATATGGCGGAAAGTATCATAGCTGCAGAAGACATCAATCAGCTGCAAGAAAAAGAATATCATGTTTAAGAGTCCAGAGACGTGTACAGCAGGCCTAGTTTTCAATACCACATTCATCACAAGGAGTTGATCCAACAGTCCACTTTCATACTTGCATTGTTGCTCAGTGGATTTATAGAAGTGTCTCAGTTTCAACAAATGAAGCCCAGGTAAAGAAACAAACAGATGACGGATGCAGAGCTACAACTCTGCCTTTCTGAAAATCTAGGACCCAAAAACAGATGCAGGTATCCACCCAATACATTAGTGCCATGAAAATGTTGCCAAGGTTTCAGAAAATAATGAACCAAACAAATAGGAGAATGTTTAATGGTGTTACAGGCCTCCAAACAGTATCCAGTACCAGTATTAGCAACACCATAGTACTATGTCTGGCAACAGGCCATGCATGGGTTGATCAAAAACCAAATTCCGGCTAGGTGAGGCTTGAACAGTTCAATGTTTAAGCCTGAGACCTTTCCAGGCCTGACAATTGCCACCACTGTATGGCACGGCACTGGTTCATTGTGCTGATCCAAACATCTAGGTAACCTACATTTCAACTCTATAGTATGTCGGACTTTTTCCATGAGTCCAAGTTCCTACTAGACTATTTCCTCAGACGATGTTTTGCTTTCTTTTTTTCTTTTTTTCTTTTTTTTTTTTTACACACACACACCACCACACACTCACACCGTAGACGATGTTTTGCTTGTTTAATGGAATTCCCGCTAACACCAGGCCGTTGTGTACCATGGATGCTACAGCGAAGGAAAAGCTATGTGACTGTTTGCCAGTCAAAAGGCATGAGAAACAAACCCATGACTGTTTTGCCTCTTTTCTTTTTTTGAGTACAAATTCAATTTCCAAATATTCAATATTTATGGCACATTGGAAGGGGTGGATTTCCGAATGCTGCATTTCACAGCCCTGAAAACGTTTTCAGGAGTGGAACTTATTACATTTTTTCATATTCAAACATAACTAAAGAGTGCGTTTGGTTGCACCAAATATCATGATGTTTCATAATATTCTACACCAAATTAGACTGATTAATCATGAAATTTTCATGATATTTAGCGCAACTAAACACACTCTAGACAAGCTGAAGTATACATCACTCACATAAAAACATGATTCTGTATCCTTTTTCATCATTCCACCGTATACCCATATTCTACTCAGAATCCTAAGCTTAAATACTGCACATAACTTTACAGTGTTTTCTCTTTTCTACTGAAAACAGCAATCAATCTACAAAGTTCCACCCTTTTTTTTGTTTGAGAGGTAGTTCCACCCTAATTCAAACACCCAAACAAAGAATTCTACAAAATACGGACTCCAAAACTCAAAGCGAGCGGATGCATATTTAAAAATATATATACATGTGGAAATATACAAAAAATAAAAATAAAATGGGTAATGCAAGAAACTCTTCGCAATAGAAAAGAACCCAACAGTGAGAAGATCCCAAAAATCTGCGACAGACCCATCAAAGATAAATGAAGTAAGAACGACGATTTCCATTGAAATATACAATAAAAACAGGAAATTAAGATAACCCAAATGATGTGTGTGTGTGATTTTTTTTTAGAGAGAGTGATAACCTTATTCCACCACCGCTGAAAGGGGCGTCCGGATCTCTTTGATGCATCATAGCTTCTTTCCCTTCATCCCCGAACGCCGCGACGGACGGAGGGCTGAAGAGGGCAAGATAAAACGTTGGAGACGAGAAAGACGGCTTATATAGAAGTGTCTCTGCTCGAGGAGGGATCTCAAATGCTGAGCTTCAAAATGACGATATTGCCCTTTTGATTAGAGAACCTGTATAAACTGACAACTTCTGGGATGAGTTCTCCACGACTTGTTAAAATGTGGTGACTCATAAATCGTGCACGTGGCGTATGGATGGACGTAGGGACGCGGATTAGGAAATCGGCTCAGTTGGGCGCACCGTGAATGTATTTGTCTTATCCATTTCGTCCATCCGTTTTTCGAAATCATTTTAGTGGTTGAGCCCAAATTTTATGTATATCTAAAGCTCAAGTGGATGATACCACAGGAAACTGTGGGAATAATAATTTCCACCGTTGAAACCTTTCTATTGCCAACATTGATGTTTATTTTTCATCCATCCTGTTTATAATATAAAAAAGACATGGATAAAGTAAAAATTAAAAAAAAAAAAAAAAAAAAAAAAAAAAAAAAAAAAAAAAAAAAAAAACAAATATCAGAATGATCTAAAACTTGTGTGAGCCTCAGGGAATTTTCAATGGTAAATGTTTAATTCGCACTGTTTCCGGTGGCGTAGTTACTTGGAAGTTTTGATATGTTTTTTTTTTTTTTTTTTTTTTTTTTTTTTTTTAAGCTGGTTGGACTTAGTACACCCCACTGTCAGTTCATAGTTAGCCACCCCCACTGGGGAATCGATACCATGACTTCAGCGTTGAAACGAGGTGTCTTTCACTCGGCTTACCACTTCAATGGGGGCGTAAGTTTTGATATGCATCATTTTGGACTAATGACCTAAACTTATACGCTAAAATGTATGGGTGTAATGGATAAAATGCATGTATAAACGTGGGACCCAAAGAGTTTATTCAGTACGCTAGGGGCGTTTGGCGCATGGTATTAGATGGGATTAGGTGGGATGGAATTGCATTTGGTCCCATGCCAATTCTACTAATGTTTGGGAAGAATGAAAAAGCTTGAAATTAGATTAGATGGAATTGTATTTGCTCCATGCCAATTCCACTCAATGTTAGCAAGTAGCGTAGGTTCCACCATGATGTGTGGGCTATATCCACACCGTCCACTCATTTTTCAAGATCATTTTAGAGCATGGGTCAAAAATTAGGTAGATCTAAAGCTCAAGTAGACCCCACCATAGAAAGCAACGGGGATTGAATACCTACCGTTGAAAACTTCTTTAGGGCCACATAAGTTTTGGATCTACCTTATTTTTAGGCCCATGCCATAAAATGAGGTTACAGAACAGATGAACAGTTTGGATATAACACATATGTGTTATTCTCAATAGTTTCACTATATCCATTCAATGTACCACCATATTACAAATATAACATGAAATTAAGTTTATCCCATGGTAACAGAGACAATCCTTGCTGCATGTAATAATTATGTTTTTTTTTTTTTTAATCCCATCCCACCTAATCCTTCCTAATACCATGGGCCAAACACCCCCTGGACGATGGGAATAGATGGCATTAGGTGGGATGGGTTTTTTAAAAATGTAATGATGGGCTTTGTCAAAAATTGCCTTATAATGTCATGGGTTTTGTAAGTCCATAAGATCTTGTGTCATGGTGTTTGGATGGCATGGGATGAAAGGATTTCAACAACTCCCAGTAAGTACTCTGTGAACCCCACCATGATGTATGTGTTTCATCCATGCTGTCCACCCATTCTTTCATGTCATTTTATGGTATGAGCCCAAAAATGAGTTTGATCCAAATCTCAAGTGGACCGCACAGTTGGCCTTAGGAGGCTTTTAGCGGTGTAATTCAATCACTACTGTTTTCCTATGGTGTGGTCCACTTGAGATTTGTATTTACCTTAATTTTTGGATCAATCCTTAAAATTATATTTTAAAATGGATGGACGGCATAGATAAAACACATATATTATGGTGCGGTCCACCTAGTACCAACCACTAGCTATAAGAAACCCAAAGTAGGTCAGCGCTGCTTTCAAGAAGACCATGCAAACTCACTTTCAACATCAGTCCCTAACATGCCCAAGTTAAAATCCATAGATTTCACAAAGCCACTCCCACCTATTGTCATCTATTCCCACCGTCCAAATACCCCCTAATGGCCTCTTTGGCCGGCTACATTAGCTGGGATTAAGGTGGATGAAATTGTAAAAGTTACAATAAATGCATGTATAAGGTATTATCCCTAGATTGAGTGTATCCCATGTTTTCTAATACTATGTTTGAAATGAATGCATTAAAATAATGCGTGCTGAGTTACTCACTAGCAATCGGCTTCCATAGATTGGGTAGTGTTGATGTGTTGAGCTTTACATCTACTCCGTTCTTCTGTTTTTTTCCATCGTTTTGTTGCATAAGCCAGAAAATGAAGCAGATAGGACCACACCACAGGAAAGATTAGGGATAGTGACACCACACAAAAAATTACGGATATCATCCAACCTCTTGATAAGGTTACTCATGTCTGGATGAAGGAAAAACACAGATATCAGCCTGACCCAAAACTTCTGTGGCCACCGAGAAGTTTTTAAGGGTGGGCATTCTATCACCACTCTTTCAAGTGGTGTGGTCAAATTGAGCTTCGAAACTGTTTAATTCTTTTTATTAATATCCTACCTTGACAGGCGAAAGCGGATGGACAGCATAGATATAAAACACATACATCACGTTAACCCTACGTCGTCCAACACCTCGAGATGCCGCCGCTGGTGTTAGCAAAGCGGATTGCGTCCTACCTCCGCTCATCTCTAGCCCCGAACGGGCAGTGGGCAGGCCCACAGTTATCTATCTGTTTATCCATGCTGTCCATTCTTTTTGTCATATTATTTTAATGAATAAACATGATAATTAGTTAGATCCAACGCTCACATGAAACCACACCAGGGATGACCCTTGCATTCGATATATCTGACATTTAATGCTTTGCGCATTTAATGCAATTAAGCTTATTATTTGATGTAGTCCACCTGGGAGTTGGATTTGTCTCATTTTTTTGTTCATCCCATACGGCCTTTTTGGCCAGGCAGATCCCACGGTATTAGGAGGGATGGGATCGGCAATATCCTGGGATAGGCATGACGAGCCAAATAGATCTGGTGAACTTGTCCTGAGATATGAGCAATCCCATGGATCTTAAGACAATCCACTGACATCACCATCATTACCTTAAAATTGATTCTATCCCTTGGTTGGATGGATTGGAAGCTAAAATCCCGGGATATGCACTGCATGCCAAACAGACCCAGTGAACTTGTCCCGGGATATAAGCAATCCCATGGATCTTAAGACAATCCACAGACACCATCATCATTACCTTAAAATTGATCCCATCCCTCCTAATACCATGGGATCTGCCCGGCCAAACAGGCCCTTAAAATAATACGAATAAAGGGATGTACGGCTTGGATAAACAGATACATCAAGGTGGGTCCACCCATAGAACTCCCCTTTTAGGGCTAGAGACGGGCGGGGCTAGGACGCTGTCCGCGTCCCACTTGATCTGCGTCCGGTTGGGCAATCATTACCCACCAAGCCTTTCCCAGTAAGGTAACGGTGACATAGGTATGGCACACCATGATGTTTGTTAGAAATCTACTCTGTTCATTTCTTATTCGGGCTTATATTAGAAATTAAAGTAAAAAATGAGCCGGATCTGCACTCAAGTAGGCCAAAAACGTGAGGATTGAACGTCCACCGTTTGAAATATTCGTGAGGCCACAAAAGTTTTGAATCAGGCCAATATTTGTGTTTTCAGTTCATTTCTAAAATGAGCTCACAAATTGGATGGACAGTGTGGAGTTATTATAAACATTATGGTGGGCCCACCTAGGTTTCCAGTAAGGGAACTTTGTGAGCGACTATGTGGGAGCTCACTACACTGCACGGTTTGTAAAAGTTTTGGATCAAGCTAATATTTGTATTTTCTCTTCATCCTGGTTCATGTGACCTTACAAAAGGTTAGATGTAAATTCAACATCATGGTAGGCCCTACAAAGGTTTTGACAATGGACATTATTATCTCAATGATCCATGTCGTGTGGTCCACTTTGAGCTTTAGATATGCTTCAATTTTGGGCTCATGCTCCACAGGAAGATGTAAAAATAAATGAAAAGCATGTTTAAAAACACATGCACCACGGTGGGCCCCATATACTCCGGTCACCAAGGACATCCGTGGTGTTAGGTCTGGACTTAATTGGCCTCGAGTTGACAGATAGGACTGGGCCCACCATGATTAACGTGTCTTATTGACACCGTGCATACATTTTAACAGCTCGAGTCAGGGCGTGAGCCTGAAATTAAAGCATTTCCAATGCTAAACTGTACCACACAGTTGTACATTCCCAGGGCCTACAATGATATTTATTTATCATCCATCTTTATCATAATATCACACAAACATAGATATCAGCTTGACCCAAAAATTATATGTCCTTCAAGAAGTTTTCAGCAGTAAGCGTCAATTCACATTGTTTCCTTGGTGTGGTCCACTTGAGCTTTGGATATCCTTTAATTTTGATATTATCCCGTAAATTAGCAGGTAAAATGGATGGATGGTGTGGATGAGACACAAATATCACGGTAGGCCCCACGGTATTTATTCAGATTGCTGCATGCTTCAATTTAGGCTCACGCCCTACGATAGAATGGATGGAGGCGTGGAAAGATGCATACAGCTACGGTGGGCCCACAGGGTTTAGTCAGTATGGTTATTCAGCAAGCAATCCGCGTACGGAAAGACTGCAGTTCCTTTTTGTAACGAATCCATCTAATGGAAAGCAATCGAGCGGCTAGAATCTTAAAAATCAGTGTAACTTCGTGGGGCATGATTTGGACGAACTAGGTTGAGATACATGCATATCATGACAGGCGCGGATTTCCTGGCAATAGCAGTTCAGCCAGGTGGGCCCCACCCTAATATTTGTGAGAAATTCATCTATCCGTTTTGAGTTCATTTCAGGACATACTAAAAAATGAGGCGGCTGCAAAACTCAAGTCATACAAGAGGAAACAGTGGGGCGATTGAATGACAACAGTTGAAACATTATGTTTTGGATCGGGTTAAGCTTTTTTTTTATTATTATTATTGTGTGTGTTTTCCGTTTATCTGGGTGGGAATGGCCTTATAAAGACTTTGGATGGCAGATAAATATGGCCTTATCAAGGTGGAACCTAGGAAGGTTTCAACCATAGGCATTTCTTTCCCAGCTTTCTCTCACCTGATTTTTGGATGCCGATCCTAAGATAAGCTCACAAAATTGATGGACTTATGGTAGGTAGTTTTTTTTTTTTTTTTGTGTGCGCTAACACACACTCCATGTTAGCCACCCCCACTAGGGATCAATACCAAGACCTCAAGTGTTGAAACGAGGTATCTCCACTCAGTCTGCCAATTGAGTTATGGATCTAGGTGTGAGTATAGTAGATAGTTGCTTGCTGCTATATATTTGAACCGTGGCAAAGCCTGATTTTGGACTCCAAGGTAAGGGCGTGGCTTGGGTGGATCTGGGTTCCACTGAGGTGGGTGGGATCCTCACTGTGAGGGCCTATTATGATGTACATGGCTGTTATCTATTTTTATTGAAAACTCATTTTAAGGTGTGATTCAAAAAATAAAGCAGATCCAAATCTCCGGTGAACCATAGTATTGGAAGCAGTCGTGACTGGATCCTCACCATTAAAAACTTCATGGGATCCTCTGAAATGCGTATCCAACCTGTTGATAAGGTCAAAAAGACCTGGATGAAGAAACCACATGAATATAATCTTAGTCCGAAATATTTGTGGCCCACAGGAAGTTGTCAATGGCCATTTACTACTATTTCATGTACTATTGTCCACCTGACATTTGGATCCACTTCATTTTTTGGATAATGCTTTAAAATGTGTTTTCAATGTAGAAGGATGGTGTGATGTAAGGCACATACATCACCATGGGCCCCACAGTCAGGGATCCCACCCACCTCGGTGGATTCGGGGATCGATGGAAGTCGCACCCCAAGGTGATCAAGAACATCCCTTATTTTTGAAACACATAAGGTAGGGGAATGAATGAGGAAACTGGATATTTTGAAGAATTTTCCTTGAGTTGTCTATATTGATTTAGCCCCTAAAAGGGTTTATTTATAGAGATATACAACATATGAATCTCATTATAATGAAAGAAAAGTAAATTACAGTATTACAATCTCGTTATAAATAGTGGTTCGATTTTTCAACTCCACTTCTGGTAGACGCACTCAACTCACGAGTGTACCGGATTTCACTATCAGAGGTTTTTAATCAGATTCACCTTTAATCTTTACAATCCTATATAAGGACCGACTCCCACAAGAGACTTTTTATAGTTTTCTATAGGCTCGTCGCAAACCTCGATCCTACACAAAAATCTACTAACATACATTCTACCGAAAGCTCCCACAAGGCACTTTAATTGGTTTTTCTGAGGCTAACTAACAACCTTGATCTTAATCCAAGGACCCATGTTTACTCCCGTTAGAGGCTCCCGCGGAGATTAACACATACGCACCCATGTCCAGTGGCTTACACAAGGACTTTGATTTATGCCCTACAAAAGAGCTAATATCCTACACAAGAGCTAATGTCTTACACAAGAACCTAGTTAAGTTCGATAATTCAAACTCTTACACTCGATCATACATAAGGAATGCATGTATACGAACTCTCACACATGACAACTTATTTGTCGAATTAAGCTAATTTGGTAGTGTCTTCTCGAGTCGCTTAATCAATGCTCTCCCATGCTTCAACTAGCTCCCCTTTGCTCCCTTGATTGTGATGCCGATGCATTGCCAACGCTTCAGATATAAGATCAACCACCTTGCATATAATACTCCTTTGAGGTAATCAAGGTGATGAGAGGTTGGTATAATCTCCTACAACTAATGGAAAGTTATAATTCCTATACGTTTTACCTTAATGGGTCTTTTGGAGGATTTAGATAAGAATACACATATATAAATTAAGTATAATATCTAGAAAATGGTGGAGTTTAAACTCATCTTCAAGGTAAATATTGGAATCCCTACTAGAGTGTTAATATTAAGGAAAATGACTTAAAACTTATCGATTTAGAGAGCTTGGGATGAATGATATGATTATGAAATAATATAAGCTTCTATTAAATAAAAAACCATCCATGTGCTCAAGAACTAAATGGCTTTTATAAGAACTTTGAGTTCCAAAGATCAGAAAATGGGCAAATAACGGCTCTTTTGATGGCATCGAGCAGGGCTTCAATGATATCGAAGAAAACAAATTTTCAGTTGAATTGTTGCTAGACAGTTTACACATTGTTATCCGATGCCAACGGGTGATCTTTGATGGCATCAAGGATATCCTTCGATGCCATCGAAAATCCTTCGATTCCATCAAGAAACTCAAATAACTTGATAGACATATCTGAGTTACCTAATTGATTCCAGCGAGTGGTCTTCAATTCAATCGAAGACCTTTTAAGATCTACCCGATGGGATCGACCAACAATCAAAATATGTTGTTTTGAGGGTATGATTTCACAGAAGCTCTGCACCTCTTCTAGCCTTACTTATCATATTCCAATTAAGTTTCTAAGGCTAAGGGATGATCAACAAAGTTTACCTATTAAACCAAGATCATCTAAAGGTTCAAGGGTTGTTTTAGGTCAAGGGTGAGGGTCACCAAGGCATCTCATTTACTAGTTATTTGCTCCCTGATACTTTTGTCTTCTTATATCTTCGATCTTCAATTTTTAGGAGATCAACCAACTACATGATATAAGGATTCACGTGATTAACAAACAAGAAACACAAATGCACTAGCAAGTTTTTATGGTAGACACTATAGGGGTGCAAGGGCTGCCGACGGGGATTTTGGATTGAGATGAGCAGGGTTTCCGTAGGCGATGGGTTTGGGTTTTGAAGACAAGTCAGCGGCATGATTTGGAAAGGGTTGTCGTACAAGACAAGGGTTTGGGGAAGATAGGTGTGATTTGGGAAGATGGGTTTGTCGGGTTATGGGGAAGATGAATTTGATTGGCTATGAAGGTAGAAATGCAGATAGGGTTGCAGGACAACAACTGGGGTTTCAGACGGTGATGAGTTTGAGGGACAACATGATTTGTGATGAGTTGACAACAATAGTATGCAAAAAGATGACAACAAGCAAAGAATCATGACAATGGCGGTGACTTCAGGAGAAAATGTCTCAAATATCAACAACCTACGTGAACCACTTTAATACCTTGATTACTTTGGAAACTGGTGATATTTTGGAATTTTCTACTTGAGTTGTCTATATTAATTTAGCCTAAAAATAATTTATTTATAAAGATATATAACATATGAATCTCAATATATATATATATATATATAAGAAAAGTAAATTACAATATTACAATTTCCCTATACAGGAAAATTAACTACCAAGTTCCAGCTCTCTATTTAGAGTCATTGTTTGCACATTGGATCGGAGTTCTCACATTTTATTATGGTCAACTTTTCGAGCCGGATACAACGTCTGAGATGGTCAATCAAAGAATCATGTATGTTGTGGCCCACCAGGCTAATTGTCCCGATCACCCTCAACACACGCCCCATGTATGGTAGAAATGCAAGAGAGAGTAATAGCTCAGACAGTGGTGGTCAGCCTTCCCAAGAATTTTTTAAAATCTTTATTATTAATTATTTTTTATTTTTTTGTTGAAAATGCGTAATTGAAAAGAGCAATAAGCTTTGGAACATCCGTGGGTGAGGAAGCCCCAAAAAGACGGCGGATCCAACCATGGCATTGTCTGCCACAAGAATTTTGGAGGTTACTTAGTAGATTTTTATTTTTTTTCTACGGAGTGGCCCATCGAATGACTGTGAAAGCTGAGTTTTCAGGAATTTTACCATCTAGACAAGACTCACTTTACTGGCTAGACGGCATACAACCAATAAATTTAAAGACTACACGATGAAAGACTGATTGTTGTCTAATCATAAATATCAGTAACCATACGTATAACATACATGTGCTTTGGCCCTACCTCACATTGGGTCTCTACCATCGGGTCCGTCCGGGTGGACAGTCTTTACCATTGGGTTCAACTTCGTGTCATATGCTTTAGCCCTACCCCACCTGAATGCTTGAGTGTGCCATGGATCGAATTTTCGTGGAATCTTTAGCCACTTACCTTGGCAATTGCAAGCATCTAGGTTAGGAAATCATTTTGCCCAAGCCAGAAGGATTTATAAATGTACTAGCTCTGTCAAATTCTTAAATTTGAGGATGTGTGGATGAAGAGGTCTTGATTAAATGTGCTTTAACTCACTTTACAAGATCATATTGTATATAAGATAGGACTTTTGCCTTTTGCATTGAGGCTGGAGCCTCATTAAGGGGGTATGTGAATTTGGTCATGTGGGGGAGCTTTGCTAATAGCTTTAATTTATGTCATTGACCACACACGCACACGCCGACTCGTGCCGAGTCCACATGCGCGACATGCTGAGTGTGGGTGGGTGCGGGTGCGGGTGCGGGTGCGGGTGCGGGTACGGGTGTACTCGCATGGGTGTGTGTATATGGGTACTCACGGGACTTTATTTTGATTACGAATTTTTGATTGCTGAGTTCGTTGCTGAGTCAACTCAGCACTTTCGGGTTAAACCATAAGTGGTTCGAGCCCGTGTACAGTAAGTGCACTGCTTGGACCGAGTCAGAGTCATTGTATCCTAGAGGTCGATTGCTCTGAAAACCTGTTGCACTTGGGACGCTGTCCAAGGGAAGCAAATTCGATTTCAAGCCGAGTGACTCAAGTTATACTTCGACTTAAATATATAAGTTTTCTTTCTAATTTTTTTTTGTTCTCAATTTTTAATAGTTTATTTAATTCAACTAAATATTCCAATAAGTAATTATAAAGCTTTTAGGCATATGATTTTTAAGGCATCCCATTTTCTGTAGACGGTTGAGATGCCAGATACACATCACGGAGGGACAGTAGGTTAGTTCCGACACGGACGTGGGTTGCCTGCACTTCCTGCGGTTAGAAGCTAGGTGGAGCCCACCGTGATGTTTATGAGAAATCCACCCAAACTCAAGTAGGGGTTGGCAGCCAATCCGCCTCCTGTTCCATCATCCAACACGAGGACCCATCGTTGAATGGAACGTGGATTGCCTACCGACGCTGCCACTAGAAAGCTGCCCAATGGATAGTGTTCTGTGGGCCTTACCATGATGTACGTGTTTTATCCACGCCCTCCCTCTATTTTTTAGGGTCATTTTAGAGCATGAGCCCAAATGAGACAGATCCGAGTCTGATTGGACGCAGTGGATAAAACAGTGCTGATTGAACGCTCACCATTTTTCCTAGGGTTCATTGTAATGTTTATTTACTATCTAACCTGTTGATTAGGTTGCACAGGCCTAGATAAGGAGAAAACACAAATATCAGCTTTATTAAAAAATTTTGTGGCCCGAAGAAGTTTTTGATGGTGGCCGTTTAATCACCACTGCTTCATGTGGTGTGGTCTACATGAGATTTAGATATGCTTCATTTTTGGGCTCATGCACTAAAATGATCTTTAAAAATGTATGGACAGCGTGGATAAAACACATACATCATGATAGGCCCACAGAGCACCGTCCAGTACCTACTGGTTACTGACGGCGTCAGCAGGAATCCGCGTCCCATTGAATGAGGATCAGGAATCCTCTTGAATGATTTAAGAGGCGATTCACAACAGTTGCGCTATTGTGTCACACGTGATAAGATGGGCTAATTATGCAGGTGGGTCCCACCATTTACATACCCTAATATTAAAAAAAAATAAAAATCGAGATGGCACCCTCATCAGGTGGGCCAAATTTGAACTGGGTGTAGATCAATGACCACATACTTCCTAACCATCAAAAATTTCTCACACGTGTGGTTCACCTACATGAGTTTAGGAGCCTAAATTTTGGGACAGAAAACGTCCGCACTGTTGTCCACCCGATGACCAGACCGGATCTTTCACACACGTGCCATGTTGGCACTTTCTCCCGGTGCGAATCACCCCCAGCTTGGATTCCTATATCTTCCTACCTGGCAAATTTTGTGGCAATGGTTCATCCATAGTGGGGCCCACCAGATCAATGGTCTAGATCACCAAACGCTGGACCCCACCTAAACAAATCGAGGGTCTGAGAACATGATTCGTATCATACACTGCACACATCCTCACATCAATGATCATATAATTCCTCCTTCCATAATGTCTACCCACACCTTTTTGGCAAAGAAGAGTTGATAGCGCATGGGCAGGTGATAAAGGGCCCACCCCCTTATGCAGCACAGTGCAACTATAAATATATAATTTATATGCCTTTCTATATTTTTCCTAGCCAAGGGATGATCAGCTACTGAGATTGGTCATGCAATCTTTCACGTTGGTGATATATAACACGAGTAGCCAGGGATGATTTTACCCATGCAATTACTTTTACAACAGCATCCAACTTTGAACATTCATAGGAAAAATATAGGAAGGCATTTAAATTAAAGGTAGGGGTATTCTTGTAGCATTGAGGCTCACATTACTGCGTTGGTATGTGGAGGCATGAGATATCAACACATCTTGGAACCCAAAAATCATAATGATCCAAAGCTCAGGTAGGCCACACGCTAAGAAATAGTTAGGATGGGCACTCCCACCATTAGTTTTGTGTAGGGTCTACCATGTTTGTATGCCGTACAATCCATTCATATGATGTACCTCATCAGGATGAAAGAAGTAGCCAAAAAACACAATTCCAAAACTCAGGTGGGCTACACTAGGAGAATTTCATATTGCAGCATGCTTTCTAGGATCAAGGCCAAAACTATAAGGTGGTTACATGATGGATGGGCCGATTGTGCCAATTGCCAGCCCTAGATGAGACCATAGTTACACGAAATGAGAAGAAAGTTGCAAAAGATTTGGGTGTGGGAGCAGGCAAATGTCTATTTCAAAATGTAAGCAATTATAAATAGACAAAAAACGGGAAAGAATGATCCCGCAATAAAAATGAGACAGCTAGATATCTGTATCTATCCAAGCATAACCCATGTAATAATGGAGTTCTTTTCTTCAAGGATACCAAAAATTTTACCGAATGGAAAAAGAGGATGACAAGGCACCATCCAAGATACAAGATGTAATAATGGAGTTTTGCTAATGAAATTGAATCAGTCCCCTTTTGTTTTAGTCATCAATTTTCAGAGCATAGGATTGTGCAATCTGTGAAAAACTTGGGTCATCTCCTGTGCATTGTAGGCCACTAGATGGACAGTCTACATCATCATACATTCCACAGTGAATGTTTTCTATCCATGCAGATAGGAAACAAACCCTTTTCAAAAGGGTGGAATTATATGATTTTTTGGGCCCACAGATTGTGTGTGTAGGGTTATCAAGAACATACATGCAGCACATGCACATGGTCATCTTGACAGTTCATCTGAGGATCCCACCTGTAAACTGGATGTAGGATCTAATCATCCAAGAGGTTGACTTTAAAGTTATGCGATTGCTCATTTGTTTTAAACCATCTGTCATTCGCCAACCATTCGCAAACCACTGATTAGACAGTCAGGATCGTGTATGATTGCGAAATTCATATGGTTTCTCTTCTTAAATACAAGGAAATGAATGCTGCCCATTCAAGGTACCATTCAACATCTCAGGATCTAAGAGAATATTTTGCACCAGATGGGCCAAGCATTAAAAACCCAGGTGACATTCACTGTCCCTCCTTACTACACATTACATGAGTGAATGATGTATTTGGTGTGGGCCATCTGATGGAATGGCCAAACCCATGTATCTCTGCAGTAGGAAATATCTTATTGTCAATGGAGAAATTAGTGAGGAAGGTAAACATTTTCCTCAGCAGTGGATGGAGAAATCTTCTATAGCTTTTGTAATTTCCTTTTCATGATTCTTCCAACATTTTACTGGAGACACGAACTAGGAAGGTGGCATCCCAAATCAAATGTTTAAGGGACCGAAATAAACAATTTGGAAGAACGAAAGAAACTCATCATACTATAAAAACTTCCACCATAATTTTTTAGTTAATAACATGATACATTAGCATTGATGAATGCTTATGACATGATGGTGATACAAAATCAATAGAGAAATGTAAAAAAAGAAGAAAAAAGAACAAATGGCTATATATTTACTTTTAATTGATATATGACTGTGGAGTATGGAAAGATTAAAAAATCATTTTGATAATACACATTTACTGAAATTCTAGGAAAGGGTGATGAAGTGTTGCAAAGAACAAACCAGGCTCGGAGGCCAATGCTTCGTTTCTCTTACATACGAGATGTCTGTATAGTGAGGATCAAGCAAAGTTGCAATTGTGAACTGGTTTTCAGCTAGCAATGGAGCATGCTTGTCTGAATACAAGGCTGCAGCTAGAGCTGCATGAACTTCTGTGGAGAACCCAACAGAAGAAAAATCCAATGAGAACATTTTCAAAGAGAGGTTTGCTAGCCCGACATGCAATTACATGCAGTAAGTGTGCCAACCTAGCCAGCGTGTGGGTCACCTGAGCCTTTTGTAAGGTGGGAAAATGACCCGGAGCAAAAATAGGCCAGTCAATGGATTGGGCAGGCCACCATGTATGGGAATAATGAACAGATAAGGAGAAAACATGCCAACAGTCCACATTCAATGTGTGGCCAGACTGATTATTGGATGGAGCCACCTTATATACACTGAACAGATGTCCCGTGTACGGTCCAAGTCGGCATGTGTGCTGCATGTAGATTGTAGAGGGTGAGTCTGGGGCTAGCAAACCTCTTGACAAGATGATCATTTATGTTCATTTAAGGAACACCTCTAATACCAATTGTACCTGGATATCCCTTTAGAGATATGGAAACATCCTCCATCTCTGCAATGGCTTCTTCTCTATCACCAACCTCGTACAAGGCCAACGCCCTCCCAACTCTTGCATAGTCCGAAAATGCAAATTCTTTATAATCATTGACCACCTGAAAGGATGAGAACTAATGAGATGCCATAAAAAAGGCTGGTTGTACCTAACATACGAGGCACAACAACATACATACATAGACATATGTACAAACATACATAAGCGCACGTGTGTTAGTTACTCTTGTGAGCTTGACATTTCAGCATTTGATGTTGCAGGATTGCCTGGAGCTTTCAAGCTATGCAAGCAACAAACATGAATATGGCCGAATCATGCTGCGTGCAGCAGTTTGATTATCATTTTATTTTCTGTCTAGCAAGCAAAAAACCTGCATGCTTCATCAGTCATCACTGGGCTTGGACCAGTGATAAACGTCATTGAAGCCACTCCATACACTCATCACTCATGCTCCCATAAATCAGAAAGCCACTACTCCTAGCTTAAACCTTCTCCAAATCAAGATGAAGCACCATTCTTCTGAACTCTTTAAGTCATTATACAGGCCAAACACTTTTAGCTACAACTACATGTACTATGGGGGAAGCTCACAGTTTTAAATCATCTGAAACTGAGTCAAATCAGTATCAGTGGAGAATGAACACATCATTGGGCAAGTCAAACCGTGAGACCAAACGAGTTGGGGCAAGTTGTCCTGGTTTAAGTAATGGGAGAGCCAGCGCTCTTTTAGTGGAACCATGTTGGCAAGCAACTTTCTAGTAGCCCCCCTTAGACTTCTAGTAGGGCGTGCGAACCCAGTGGTATGCCAAAACGGTTACGTATCGGCCGTAACGGCCGATACATACGTAACGGTAACGGTGTGAACCGTTACGTGTTTCGGGGTCGTATCGGCCGTTACGCAATTTTGTACCCGTATCGGCCGATACAGGCCCGTTACGGGGCGTATCGGCCGTTACAGGGCCGTTACGGGCCCGTATCGGCCGAATTTTTTTTTTTCCCATTTTAAGCTCTGTTTTTGATTTTTTTTTTAAACCTCTTGCTTCCAAACTGTTTCTCACTCCTTCTACTACTAATTTCGACCAACCTTGACTAGGTATTTGAGATAAAAACACATTATATTACAGATTTTCTTGAATCAAAGCTCGGTAGGCCATTTTTCAGAAATTTGTCAAAATAGGTATTTATACTTTTTTTAATATGTTTTGCTGTTTTAATCATGCCATATGATGTGTTAATCATAGTAGAACATGTTAATGTGCATTTTACAAATTTGGGGTGCCATTTTATATTTTTTAAATATTTTTTTCTATTTACGCATGAATTTTGGCCCCTTTTTTTAAAATTCGAAAAATCAATTTTTAATGGTTGTTTTGCTGTTTTAATCATGCCATTTGATGTGTTAATCATAGTAGAACATGTTAATGTGCATTTTACAGATTTGGGGTGCCATTTTATATTTTTTTAATATTTTTTTCTATTTACGCATTTATTTTGGCCCTTTTTTTGAAAATTCGAAAAATCATTTTTTTAATGATTCTTTTGCTGTTTTAATGATGTCATATGATGTGTTAATCATAGTAGAACATGTTAATGTGCATTTTACAGATTTTGGGTGCCATTTTATATTTTTTTAGTATTTTTTTCTATTTACGCATGAATTTTGGCCCCTTTTTTTAAAATTCGAAAAATCAATTTTTAATAGTTGTTTTGCTGTTTTAATCATGCCATATGATGTGTTAATCATAGTAGAACATGTTAATGTGCATTTTACAGATTTGGGGTGCCATTTTATATTTTTTTAATATTTTTTTCTATTTACGCATTTATTTTGGCCCTTTTTTTGAAAATTCGAAAAATCATTTTTTAATGATTCTTTTGCTGTTTTAATGATGCCATATGATGTGTTAATCATAGTAGAACATGTTAATGTGCATTTTACAGATTTTGGGTGCCATTTTATATTTTTTTCTATTTACGCATGAATTTTGGCCCCTTTTTTGAAAATTCGAAAAATCAATTTTTAATAGTTGTTTTGCTGTTTTAATCATGCCATATGATGTGTTAATCATAGTAGAACATGTTAATATGCATCTTACAGATTTGGGGTGCCATTTTATATTTTTTTAATATTTTTTTCTATTTACGCATGAATTTTGGCCCTTTTTTTGAAATTTTGAAAAATCATTTTTTAATGATTCTTTTGCTGTTTTAATGATGTCATATGATGTGTTAATCATAGTAGAACACGTTAATGTGCATTTTACATATTTGGGGTGCCATTTTATATTTTTTTAATATTTTTTTCTATTTACGCATTTATTTTGGCCCTTTTTTTGAAAATTCGAAAAATCATTTCTTAATGATTCTTTTGTTGTTTTAATAATGCCATATGATGTGTTAATCATAGTAAAACATGTTAATGTGCATTTTACATATTTGGGGTGCCATTTTATATTTATTTTTTTTCTATTTACGCATGAATTTTGGCCCTCAAAAATAATTGCAAACACCTAAATGTAAGATATTTTCATATTACATTCATTCTAATATATCTATCATTGATAGTAAGTTAGAAAATTAAATATATGAATTTTGTAGTCAAATTTAGGTTATCTGGTTCATAAATTCATCAGACAGTCCGATACAACTTCTCACCAAAGAGTGGACCGTTACACCACCATAAACATGTTCCAATTTATAAATGAATGCATATTTGGAATGCTTAGAATATTCCGGATTTAATCCATATTTTTTCATATTTTTTTGGCAAAAAAAATTTTTTGCGCCGTTACGGGCCGTTACGCCCCCGTATCGCCATTACGCCCCCGTATCCGTATCGGTTTCGGAGGGCACCGTTACGCCAACCGATACCGATACGGGACACAACCCACATCCATGCCCGCCCATCCAAACCATGCACGAGCGCGCACCCACACCACACGCCTGCGCATGCACGCATACACACAGCCTTCTAGCAGCACCCCCAGGCCTGGAAAAACAACAATACATGTCCATAATGATTCTATTAAATGAATCAGAGAGCATGCTATACCTTCGTAGCATATCATTTTCTTCCTCATAAATCAGACATCCAACCATATTCACACCAAGCCCAAGGTTTTAAATATTTGTCTCAAAGTGTGACTCATTTGGAGAGCAAAACCAGTACCATTCACCCACAAAAGTTCTGCCTCGATCCAGTATCTAACTGCGACTCTCCCTAACTGGTTCCTACTTGGTCTGATTTTGTAGTGAACCACCCAGTGAGTATTTCTTACACCACTGATTCCGAATTGTCTCAGCCAACTTGACTCGGTATCAAATAATATTTGAAACCATGCAACAAGCATCTCAATTTGTCTGAACTAAACTGAAAGAGATCCAAGTTTAGTACCATACATCAAAGGATCAACATTTTGGTCAAATGATTAGAGTCAACTATTCTATAGTTGGTGACAAATGCATTTTACATTGGGAGCAGACTGGAATGGAGAGGTTCAAATAAGTCTTAGGTTTCATACATGTCCAAACATCATAAACTTGTAGATAGATAGTACCATATGGCCATGGGATGGATACACTAACCTTACGATTTTTTTAATTTTCAGTGAAAACCGAGGCCACATTTACTCATAGAAAAACAAGAAAAGTCATGTGGATTGAATGGGTCCTCACTCATGCCTCGGTGGTAGACTCACAAGAGTTTCCACACGAGGTCATGGGTTTGAATACCCATTGTGGTGTGAGTGCATGGGTCTGTGTGGAGTGTGAGTGCGTATGGTAAAAAAAAAAGTCATGTGGATTGAATAACAAACTCAAATTGTACATGGATTAGTCCGCCAAAAAGAGGTTTGTGGATTTTGACAAAACTGAGGGTACAACACGAAAATACTGAATGGTTCAATCATGTTCGGGGAATAAGGAGCTGTTTGTTAGCAGCACAAGTCGAGTCCTGGAACTTGTCCATGGTTTGTCTACTACTCGTTTGTACATAACCTTAAAAGAAAATTCAAGACAAGTTGTAGAATTTATTTTTTTTAATCCATTGTAAGGCTTTGTTTTCCCTACTAAAAAAAAATTAAAAAATAAAAAACTAGAGACCATCTTGTCCTCATTATAGTAAACAGTAGACCATTCTCTTTTGGTACACATGTGCCACATGAGCCAATATGTCGCAAGTGCCATCTTTCATCTTCAAGGGCAACAAGTATGTCACATTCAACATTTTGTGCACTTCATGCATCATGCTTGCCGAATGGGCCATGTTGTACAGGCGAATCATGTGACGTGTGTGCCACCATACATTATCAAGCACCCTAATCATTCCACAAATGCCCCGTACATCTATGAACAACCTGCATGCACCGCATATTCCACCATATATTTTCAAGCACCACACATATACCACATGTTCCAAGTTTTCAATATGCAAATGCACCACATATGCCAAATACTACTATATTCCAAGTGCTTGACAAACAGCGTGAGAATAACTAGTCCAGGACAAGATGACCAGCTAGGGAGGGCGAGCCTGACAAGATAGGTTGTACATGACTAAACTTTTGTGGCTACCAAACTAGCCCTTAATAAGAAATCGAGGGCGAACAAGGCAATTCAACAAAACCCATGAATTGGGTACTAAGAACCGAATCATGTGAATCAAATAAAGAATCGAAATTATGCCCCGAAAGACCAATCTTAGAGAATTTTGCGAATTTCGACAGAAACCGTAAAAAGAAAGGAAGATGTGGACAAGAAGCAAGAAATGGGTACCTGAGTGAAGTACTCGAGGGCTAAGCTGAAGTCGCCCTGGGCCTGAAATTCTCTACCTTTATCGAGTAATCCGACGGCTATGGAGATGCGGCGAGAGAGGGCCAGACTGGTGTCCTTCTCGGAAGGGCTGACAGGGTCGAAGTTGGGAAGGGGAGCGGAGGAGATGGGAGTGGGGTTGGGGAAGAGAAGGAGAGTGGTGGAGATTGGTAGAGAGAAGAGAATATTTCTCCTCGTTGTTGGTTGGATTGTAGAGGGCTTTTGTAGGCTGCTGCCGCTTTTGGAGGTTTTGGGTTTTGGGTTTGCGGGGAGAAGATGGAGGAGGGACTGTTTGGCAGCACCCATTTTTTTTTTTTTTTTTTTGCAATTCAGCGATGATGGGTTCTTCTTCTCTCCCTAACCCGTGTGTTTTTTATCACACAATCTCCACCATATGGACGGCAATCCTTTAATCTTGACCATCTGATCAATGGGCCCTGACCCGACCGCCTCTTGTTTTACTCGAATGCGGATTGCTCGTTGGTGACCCAGACATCACGTTGCAACGTGTTGAAAAGACTCTGTGAGGCCCACCGTGATGTATGTGTTCTATCCATGCCGTCTATCCACTTTACAAGCTCATTTTAAGGCATCAGCACAAAATTGAAGCATATTTAAAGCTGAAGTGGACCACACCACAGGAAATAGTGAAGATTGAACACATGCCGTTGAAAACTTCTTTTGAACAGGTTGGATGAGAAATAAACATAGCTGTGGTCCATTTAAGCTTTGTAAATGCTTCAATTTTGGGATCGTACCCTAAAATGAGTTAAAAACGGTTGGACGGCTGGGTAAAACACATACATCACGGTGGGCCCCACATTCGTGAAACCACGTAACTAGGTGGCGTTGGGGTTACCACGCAATCCGCTTCCTTCCGTTGCTTACCCACCTTACTGGATGTGTTATGGATTTGGAAGCAGATTTCGTACTGAGTAAACTCTGCAGGCCCACCGTGTTGTATGTATCTTATCCACACCGTCCATCCGTTTTTAAAGCTTATTTTACGATACAATCACAAAATCTAAGCATATCAGAGGCTCAAGTGGACCACGCCACAGGGACAAGTGGGAATTAAATAGCTACTGTTGAAAACTTCTTTGGGGCTACAGAAGTTTGGATCAAGCTGATATTTGTGTTATCCCTTCATCCATGTCTATGTGACCTTATGCATAGGTTGGATGGCAAATAAACATCACTGCAGGCACTAGGAAGGTTTCAACGGTGGAAGTCATTATCTCTACTGTTTCTTGTGGTGTGGTCCATTTAACCTTACGATATACTTCAATTTTGGATTCATGCCTTGATATGATTTTTAAAAACGGATGGACGGAGTGGATAAAGATACATACATTATGGTTGGCCTCCACAGAGCTTACTCAGCACGCTATAGCGCACTGAGTACGGAATCCGCTCTCTCGATTTGGGGAGAAGAAGGATGGGTCATGGGTGGTTATAGGAGAAAGAAATGCTGCAGTGCTCTCGGAGAAGCATAAGTTACCGTGCGCTTAGTTGCATTGGTTCATCTGGACAGTCCATGCAATTGATCTAAACTGTCCATTTAACTCCAGACATATTTCATCAGCTACGGTGCAAAAATGGCACTGATTGGACGATCCAATCTGTCCTTTATTTGGCATTTTTTTTCTATAACCATCCTTTCTTCCATGGCATGGACGGGATAGTTACAATTGCCTAATAAAAAATTATTCTTTCAAATCGCAAGTATTTCACGATGGCTCCCTGAAAAATAGATGGATGAAATTGTTTATTGAACCTATTTTTGTTTTGAAATATATTAACATTTGTTGATGTAGAGATCTGTTCATCTCTATAAGATCGTCGTATACCTACGAAACCAAGTGACAAGAGGAGCATTGGTTGTAGTCACGGACCCTCTAATGCCTAAGATAGTATAAATACGCTCCGGTCTAGTTGAGTTAGGGATTATTTATAACCTTTTAGGACTTTTTACATGTATGGAATGAGTCTGCTGTGTAGATAAGCATAGCAAGGAAATCTTTTCATGTGTATATGGCGCTTATCTCGTCGTGATTCTCGGCGAAAATCTCGGAAAGGTAATTCATTCTGTATACGGAGAGGACATTTTCTAGTGGTCAGCATTTGAAGAAGTCATGGTTGATAGCCAAAGCCGACCTCTAAGTCGCTTTGGTCAGGTCCTGCAAACCAAGCTTAGTTGATGATCGAGATCGGGGTCGAGTTATGTGATCAGGTCAGCATCCATAGTTGTCCTTTGGTCGTGACGATAAAATGTCGACTAGGCGACCAATGCCACCACTCATAGCTAGTGCCTGAATTAGTCACGAAGGTTGTTCTCGGCATATGGGGCCGAGCTCTTTCCCAATCTCTCAACAGAGTTGTTTGCCTTGTTGTTTTAATTGGATTCCAAGTGCTTGGTCAATCCAATTTTTACCTGTAACAATGTTCATGTTCAAGAATATTGATAAACATTAATATTTGTTAGATCAGCTTCATCTTTGGGTTTGGGTGATAGCCCAAGAATGTGCGCTGAAACGTAGATTACCAACAGGTTGAGTGGCTAGACCACCATGATGTATGTGTTGTATCCACACTGTTTGTCCATTTGGAGAGATCATTTTAGGTCATGAGCCAAAAAATGAGTAAGATCCAAAGTTGGAGTGGACCCCACCACATAATGAAGATTGAACACCTACCATTAGAAACTTTATCGGTGATCGGAACCATCTATTAAGTTTATAATATATTTCTTAGGCAATTATGACAAAAATCTACACTGGCAGATTATCTAATCCATATCCTCAAATTCGTGCTTTTTTTTTTTCCAACACATGGATGGGATGGTTGCAAATTCCTAACAAATCATAAGCAATCCATCACAGTCCCTAGCAAATAGATTAATCAAATTGTTGATTGGACCTACTTCTGTATAAAAGATCTTGACCGCCCATTTTTAAGACCAATGATTAAATAGTTAGATTTGTTAAATCAGTGTGGTGTGTTCACGGTAGCCGATGAAATATGCGATCGAACTAATAAACAGTCTACAGATCAATGGATTGTACCGTCTAGGTTCCCAATACAACTAGGGGCTCTATTACTTATTTCTCATATATGTATAGTGAACATCTTGAAAAAGTATCTTTTGCACCAGGTCAGAAGACAGTACCACACATGCCAAGAGGCAACTGGGGTTGGGCCGACCTGAACTCAAAACTTCAGGTCAGTTGGGTCAAGGTTGGGTTGGGCTTGGACTAAAATCCCTCAACCCAACATAGGTTGGTCGGCTTTGGATTGTTGGCCCAACCTTATATATATATATATATATATGAGTTGTGACTTACATATATAACATAAATGCATAAATCATGGTCTATGGTAAATAGGTTTCATGATTGCAATCCTCAGGTAATTTACCCTATGCTATATAGGGTTCGCAATTAAAAGTCCACACATAGAAAATAGGGTTCATAGTCGGGGCTAATAATCCGGGCGGTCCACTATAGGAGCCATCCATGTTCTGGCCTCTTATGTTATGCTTGCCATGACAACGAAGTTGCATTAAGGGATGATTTTTTACCATTACCATCTTTAGATGAATTTCAAATATATTATTAAAAAATAAATAAAAAAAATCAATGGCTTACTCTAAAAACCAAAGGTTAGGATCATCAATGAATCACGATTATGGGACAATAGTATTCACGGCAGCAACGTTGGTGTACAAGTGGGTCTCATGGTCACCCAATGAAATGGTTGATTTTCTGATCTCCATGGTAGATAGGGTGCCAAATGGTCTCCTAAGCTATAAGATTCAACCATCCAATTCAAAGGTTATCCTCAGTTTTGGGTCCATTTGGTACCTTGTATTTGAAATGTATTGGAATCTGAATCCCAGTCACTATGGAATCGAAGTGTTATGGAATCCTCAATTTTGTTCGGCAGCCTGTACTTGAAATCATGTGGAATCCAAAAATTATGTACATTTGGCATCCCAAATTTAGAATGCATTGAATTAAGTAGTTTTTCATAAAAACCTGAATTTGGTTACCTTGAATACCCAAAAATAGCATGCATGTGTAACACTTTAAACATTCATTGCAACAAGCCCATTGAAATATATGCATTGCCTAATTAGAAGGTAATTCCGAGACTCAGTAGGGCCACAGAAGTGGGCCTGCAATGCAAAACCTTACGTGTTAAAGATGATGAAAGCTATCCATTCTCTTATATAAATCTACGGTCCAAACCCACGCACCGTACAAATTACATTGTTTTCAACAACATTTTAATTAGAAAATAAATAATTATCACAATCATTCCTTCCAATTGCAAGGAAAAGAAGAACAAAAAAAAAAAAAAAAAAAAAAAAACCTTCAAATTCATGCAAGATCCAAGAAATAACAATAACCTATCAACTAAAAAAAAATTAGGAAAAGAAAAAACAATGCACAAACTAGTTTTTCTTCAACTGTTGTTCTCAATTCTTCAATGATATTGTTGTTCTTCTTACAAATGGTCTATAAAAACAAAGAAAAACAAGTCCCCATATCCATTCAAGATCCAAGAAATAAAAGAAACCCATCAACCAAAAACAGAGCTGACCCATTTCAATCCAAGAAAAAGAACTCTCCAAGCAACACATCATTAAAAAAAAAAAAAAAAAAAAGAGCAAAATAAACACAGGAAGCAGAAAGTGATTTCTTTTAAAGAAAAGAAAATGGTAAAATACGTGGGAGTCAGTGGAGATTCATTGAGGGGGAGGGGGCACTGTTTGGACACACAGCAATGCAAGCAGGAGGATGGTGCAACTGAGGTGCTGTTAGGACGCACAGCAATGGCGAGCAGGAGGATGGCACAACTGAGGTGCTGTTAGGGCGCACATCAAAGGCAATTGGCAGAATGCCACTGATGCACAGCAATGGCAAGCTCTGGAACAGCGTGGCAGCAGCAGAAGAGACCGCTGGAGAGAGAAAGAGAGCTGAGATTTCGAAACGATGCTTTCAGGAGGATTCAGAGGTATCCAAATCCATTTCCCCCCAAATCCCCCTATATACGAGGCGCTGAATGTCCTTGTATTTTATAAACTCTCTTCGCCTGAAGGTGCATTACGGAGTTTCTTTTTCTTTATATATATATATATATATATATATATATATATATATATATATATATATATATATAATCTATTTCTTTTGTTTTATTTGTTTACAGGTGGTGATTGAAGACTTTATTTTACTATAATTATTTCAATAGTTACATGTGTTACTTTGATTGTGTTATTTAATAGTGAGCCGTATGATTTTATGTGGTAGTTTACTAGTTTCAAGTGTTAACCCAACCCACCCAAATTGAATTAGGCTAGAGTATTCAATACTTTGGGTTAGGCTTGGTTTGGGTCTAGTATTGTGTTGGGCCACAGGCCAACTACCATTGGGTTAGCATGGTTGGACGATGCATCAAATTATGCATCAGACTGTTTTGGCACAGTGGCATATAACTGGCCCAGGCAACAGAAGATGTTTATAAACTGAGTTTTGATGTAGGAACTCGTGTATTGATTAATGGCCTGATTATCTACCATTAAACGGTGAAAAATTGCCAACATTTTGAGAGTAACAAAATTTTGGATTACCTAGTTGCAACTGAACAATAGCCTATCTTGGGAATAAATGGCACAAATATTTAAATAATGCTGTAAAGTTATTACCCAAAAAGTGGTGTATTTCCTGGGATTGAGTCTTACCTCGGGCATTCAGCAGGCGATGGCCTGGTACCCTACTAAAATAAAAATAAAAGGAATGGTGATTGGACATAAGATTACAAATGCTTCATTGGAGTTGACATCCACAATAATATGGATGGTGGTTTATGGAAATATATCACAAAAAACCTGAACAAAAGTTCAAATTGGAATCTAATAGGTAGGGACATTTTTTGAGAACGAAGGGACAGTCTGACACGAAATAGGTAGGGATTTTTTTAATGAGTAAATATCACAATGCGGAGCACCCATTGTTCACCAAGAATCAGCAAACACTCAGCTCCCACATAAAATTGATGGGTGGGAATCTTAGCATACATTCTTTTGAATTTTGAAATGCTGCTGGGATTACAGCCATCCATCTTTGAATGGCAAAAGATAATAGAATAGGCATACAACTCTTGGTGAACCCAACGCACCTTGAAAAACACACCCTTAGATCGGAGGAGATTTTGCAACTGAAAGGATGAAATCAATGCAGGAGTAAATGGTGCAGATATTATTACAAAAGAGATGAAAAAATTCCACTGAAGGGTGGTGGGGTTTCAGGAATAAACTTTAGCAAACTTGCAATCAAATGAAATATCTTGAGTCTTACTTTACAGATTCACATCGAACATAGAAAAAAGAAGAAATCCATCACTCCCACCAACACCATCGTTAAACCCACTGCATCTGTCAAGGAGATTTTGCAAATGTGTGAAAAACAAAGTGTACCTATAATCATCATTTGTCAACAACAGCCACTAGTTGAAGCATCAGTAGGCGGCGGTTTCTGTTTGAAAATGTTCCTCTTGACACCTGTTGATCCATCCGCCAAGAGACTAGGTGTATCCAATATCTGCACCACCATTCATGGCATATTATCCTTCACAACCTTCCGTGTTATTGAAAAAATAAGCCAGAAAAAGTTTAAATCCACAGGCTAAGTACCCAAAAATTAAGGTTATTGGAACTTTATCAGGGACTTGGGCTGCAATGGACAAAGTTGTTGCCTGGTACATGGTATGGTAATGACTATGTGGTACGCTACTTCCTCCAATAGGTGGTATGCTGGGGAAGGATCATGTGGATTGCTCCAGTACACACACTGTAAAATATAATTTCTTATATACGAACTGAGCGCTTTGTTAAGCCCACACGCATGTTGCATTAAAGCTTGTGTAGACGACACACATGTGCCAGCACAGCACATGGGTGCGAGATCGAATCCACCCATCAGGCTGGTCCGAACTTCCATACATTTTCCCAAAAAATAAATCTGGTCAACTTCTTCAAGTTTTTCAGAGCCGTATATTTGTTTTGCAAACAGTTGCCCACCTGACCAGTGGATCATCCTGGTTCTTGGGCTAGGGCATAAATACAATGGTTCCTTCCAGATGGATCGATTGGATCTCAGACCTATCATGTACCATGTGTACATGAGCTTTATGCACAAGCATGTGCGCTTAGCAAACTCTACAGATTCATATTGCAATTTATATATGAAATGATGAATGCTATTATTATAGACCCTGCATACATAGTGTTATATTGTATGCAGCCTATTGCAAAATCAAAGTATAAACACCTAAATACTAATTATAAATTCCCAGTAAAACTTAATCAACGATATGCATATAGGACCATCATTTTGCATCAGTAAAAATAGAAATCTGGAGCAAATGACCCATAGTCTGGATTGCATGATGCAGAATGGAAAACGTAGGGCGTTTGGTGATTTAAGTATTCACTGGAAGTAGCCCTCAAAGCTACATTTCTAGAGGAAACTTTCTGAGGCCACCTATAGCTGAAAAAGCAGCTTTTCGATGAGGAAATGGATTCTGCAGTTACTACGCTCTCTGTTTCCTGCTAAACGGCCTGAAATAACAGACTCCACTCATTTCTTCTCGATTTCTACTATGAGTTGAAACAAGTGGGCTATCTATTTTATGCGGTTTTTCTGACAGAAATTGATCCGTCAGACCACTCTTTGAAGATACTAAATCCCATAGTAGCAGGAGCAGTTGTTTCTTTTAATCGGTTTTATTGGGCAGCTGAGACTTCCATCACAAATGCCAAGGACAACTTTTTCCATGTCCACATGATCATCCAGTAATAAAATAAAAATAAATGCTGACAGAGCGTGCACCTTTAAAACAAGCTCTTCAAAACACTGTTGTACATTAATTCGAGTTTTTGCACTACATTCAAGGAAAAGGCATCCATACTCCCGAGCAAAATCAATTCCCTCTTTCTTTGTGACAACCCTTCCACTTTCCTGCAAAATTAAACATCAAGATGCATATCTTGTATTTAAACTGTGGAAATCTTTATGATATATAATTCAAGAGAATAAGGCTGTGATTGGAAGTGCACTTAAACCACATTTACAGCATAGAAGTTCTGAGGCCACCCTGTGTTGAAAAGGCCTCACATCTTGAAATGCAAGGAAACTGCTTTCCTTGTTAAGTCGCTATCTGTTTCCATCAAACTGACCCGAAATTGTTATTCCACTTGTTTCATGCAGGAGATGAAACGAGCAGGCTATCAATTTTGGATGAAAATCAATTCTGCTGAAGCACATTTGTAAGGTACCCCAAAAGCAGCCCGAGGTAGTAATATACATGAGATAGAAATGTTTGAGCTGTTATCTATTTGGCACTGACCAGCCAATTTAAGTCCTCTGAGAATGGAGGTATAGTTGTTGTAAACCTTTGTAGGAATTACCTTATCAACCTTGTTTCCAACAAGCATCTTGATGCAATCTTGATTAGTTGAGTAGAGATCGACTTCCTTAGCCCATATATCCGCAAGATTTGTAAATGTGTCTCGTCTTGTTACATCATAAACTGGAAACATTGCAAATAAAGTTACCATAGCTTTATGCAAAATTTCCACATTATAGAAAACTAAAACCTAGAATTAACAGTAAGTATCACTACAAAGAGCAACAGAATGAGACATCCAGTCCTTTTTTTCCACCCTCCCTCCCTCCATGGCTATCCGTGTGGGAAGGCCAAATGTGCTCGAGCACAAGAAATCAAGAGCAGTCCCCTGCTTTAACTATCATCATCAGCATCATCAAAGCCTTATCCCAAGTAATGGGGGTCAGCTACATGAACCCTGTTATGCCATTCCACTCTGTCATGGCCCATATCCTCATTTAATCCACAGTTCCACAAGTCTTTTCTTATTACCTCCACCCATGTCCTTTTGGGCCTTCCCCTTACCATTTTCGAGCCTTCAACTTGAACCAACTCACTCCTAACCAATGCAGTTTAATGCATGACGAATGGCTCCTCTTTTTAATGCATGACGAATGACTCATTTTTTCAATGGCATGATGAATGACTCCTTCCTAAATAACCATGAGAAAACCAGAAAAAAAAAAAAACCCAATAAGATTGCACAAATGAAGTTTTTGCCAGATGATTTGTGAACATCTCCTGTTTCCACATGCAAGCCTAACAGGTTTCTGGTTGCTCCACTGAAAGTCCTCAAAATCTATGCAAGAGAGATCTGCAATAAGTGACTGAAAAGCAAGTACTATTTCCTATGTGTGGGAAAAGATGCAATGTGCTGCTCTTGGAATGTAGCAGTAGCGGCCATTGAAGAAGCCACTGAATTCTGCTGGCTGCCATTGAATGGCCATGATAACATGGCCTGCTTTCCTAAGCCATTTAAAGGTCAGAAATGCAGGTCCATTAAATATAGATAAGGACAACCCTTTTGCACTCCAAATTCTTGAGTCCAGATTCCAGGTTGCTGCTCCCGCTATGCCTTGAATTCCAAGGTATTAAACTAGTGCTCAGCAGTCCTAAGCACAATATTGGATCACAGAATAGAGGGATTGGATAGGGAAAAATATTTAGGAATGAGATTGCTGTGGATAGGAAAAAATATTTAGGAATGGGATTGCTTTGATAGGTTTGATATAGCCATGTGATTCACACATGATATCAATAAGGCTACACACATGAAATCTTGGCATGGGGAATGTCGGACCAAAAGGAAATGGCATGAATGCAGAAACACACAGCACTCTCCATGTGAATGGAAGAAAATAGAAAATCAGAAAAAGCATACCCATTATAACACCTTGTGCTCCTCTATAATATGAGCTTGTTAATGTTCTGAACCTCTCCTGTCCAGCTGCAAGATGAGCAAGACATCCATAGTTAAGAGCATATTTACACAAGCAACATCTATATTTAGAAGTGTTGAGATTTTCAATTAAAAGTTCTTTATGGAGACCGATTTGAGAAAATCACAACATCTTATCCAACATCACACCCAGATAAGGTAATTGTGCCAGATCGAGGAACCTCATTCACTTGGTAAGAAAGGAGAAGAAAAACTGAGAAAAAGTTCCACAGGACCAGAACAAATTTTAACAATAACAAGAAAAAACCCAACGATATGAGAACACGTGTAAAAATGTCCTATAACACTGTTATTAAAGGTGAAAAAACAAGCTCGTACTAGAACAGTTCTAATATTCACAAATATTAGAAAACCAAAGACAGACACATCTTGGATTGTCTATAATGACAGATGTTTGTCTACTACCATGATCTTATGGAAAAACAGCATTATGCTGAAATAAGTAAATGAACACAAGAAACAGCACCAATGGGAATATTCTTATATATTATAATATAACTATAACTATATAGAATTTTTATTGAAAATTCGAGTGATTTATATTATCATTCTATTAATTCTTATTAGATTTTATATTATTATTAGATTAGAAATTTTATTATTAGAAATTTAGATTTCGATTAGAAATTTCTATTTCTTTGATTTCGATTTTTTTTTTCTTTAAATGCAAAATATTACGTTTGAAATATTTATATATAACTATATCCATATTAGTTATAGCAGATTCTATTAGATTAGAGCGGATTGGTCCTAAGGAAAGGATAAGATAAGAATGCAATTCAGATCATAATGAGACATTCCTAGAGGACAAACAGTCTTAACACTAAAATATTAGAACATGGTGCAAAAGTGAATGCATCTTCAGCTGTTCCAAGTAAGTATGCTACCCAAAATTTATCTTAATAACGGTTTTCAAAGGGGAGAACTCATTCTCCAGAAATTAGCAGTATGTCGAGTTTCCAAATATGTTTCTTGGTGAAAAGGGACTTTCATGTATGCTTAAAAGTCAATACTTAGGCATAGCCCTTCAATCGGAAGCAGCAAGTTAAGCCTGGGAAGAGACATATAGAAAGGAAATCTGTGCACAAAATGAAAATTAATCCTCATCCTGATCCCTCACAGCACTGCCAAAATATAGGAGACTGAGGTTCCAAATCAACCAATAGGTTTGCATGCAATCTTATTCTCACCAATCAACATTGTGAGGTTTTATCTTTTTGATGTGGAAAGGCCATGTGACAAACTTGCCTCAAATAGACCACACCTTAAATTGTAATGCACTGAGATATGTAGCAAAAAAAAGGTTCCTAATGTGCAGTATAGAAGCACCATGACTTGTTGTGCTAGTATAAGTATAGGCATGTGTACAGCTATATGATAGATATTAGGTATCTGATCTCTACAACATACAATGCGAGTAGCGAAGGACAATTTTATCCACAATTATTTTTCCAAAAGCACCTAACTTTGAATATTTAAATGATATGAGAAGGCATTTGAATTAATGATAAGGGCATTTGACGGTGTAGCTGCTTGGCAAAACACGGTTAAGATTCTCCTGACGAAAAGCCCATGGATGGCTGAAATTTAACCTACTCAATCTCCCTCCCTCCCTCCCTCCCTCTGCGCATTGTGTGCCCAGCAGTACAGTAGATTATGGATTATCAGTTAAGATTTAGTCATTTTATATATATCTGTGTGCACGTGTGATTCCCTCAATACAATAGCAGACAAGATTTATACAACGTAAATTATCTTGGTAAAGAACCCTCATCCAAGCCACATTCTTTCTTCTTCTTCTTCACCTCCAATTGAATTCTGAATCAGCAGCCCAAATATCAGCCCACATTCACATGTTATCAAAGCCAATTAATAATTAAGAAATAGATTCTATTTTTCCTTTTTGATAATTAAGAAGGGGTATATTGCTTATTCTTTATCCACCAAAGGCAATTAATTGTTTTCTTAACATAAAATTTATGAACAACTGTATGTTATCTAGAAACACATTTTTAACCCCAGTTGTTTCCCTTCATCATCTTCCAAGTCTTTCATGGCATTAGAGCAACATCGATTCCTTGATTAGCGACCCTTTTTTTTTTTTGTTAAGTTCAACCAAATCAGGCAAAATTTGAAAGAACTGTCACCCTTTATTTTGGCATTGAATGGCTCTGATATTCAAAGGCAATGCCTGAGCAGAAGTTTGTAAACATTGCTTTTCAAGTTCTAAGATCCATGTTTATCTTTGCCTTTTCAAGTTTAAAGATCTATGTTTCTTTAAGAACCCATGGAGAAGAGTAGCATTTTTTGCCGAAACTGTGTACTTGCTTTCCATGTTTTTTTTTTTTTTTTTCCTGAAATGTTTGTACTCACTTTACTTGTTTCCAACTGCACCCAACTAATAGTTATCTATTGATACCTCATCGAATTAGAACTCTATAGGTTGGGAAGCAAAGGTGACATAGAGGAGACCCGAACAAACTAATGTGGCCTTAGGGCCAAAACCCAAGCTCCACTGCTACCTATGGGCAAGGGAACAAGGAAAAGAATCAAAATCGAGTTGTAATTTGTGACATTATCTATTCCTTGTTTTATGAATTATCGATTTGATGAAAAAAGAACAATAAGGCTTATGGAGTGGAAAAAGATGAGCTTAAAAGATATGCAACAAGAAATCAAGAAATCAAGAGCGGGAAATAGGATGATGATAACTAAAAAGGAGAAATTTGTTTCATGATCCTTAATGTTGACTATATATTTCAGAAGTAAAAAGAAAAAAAGAAAAAAACTTCAGTTACCTGTGTCCCAAATCGCGAGCTTCAATTTCTTTCCCCCAATGGTAACCAGTTTTACCTTAAAGTCCACGCCTTAAAAAGAAACGAATGGAAATTAGCACAACAAAGAAACAAGAAAATGCAACTATAAACTTGAATAAACAAATATATTAAATGTCCAGTTTTCCCGTAGCAGATGTAATCCAGTAGAATTTTAGACACGGGAAATATTGCTGAATTTTGGTAATCATATACTTGTCATTGGACTGGAATAAAAATTACTTTGATGCAGTTGCAAGAGAGCTTAGTTGGGAAAATGAAATGAGTTCAGCACTATCAACATTTTAGATGGTTTACAGTGTAAGAATACAAACTGCACAGCACAAGTGCTGATGCAAAGAGGGAATAAAAGATCCTCCACATGAGGATATGCATAGTATACTTGGGTTTTCAGTTTATACAAGTGAGCCTCATTGTTCAGTGATCTTGACCATTGGTCTGATGCAACCTGCCATGATGGACAGTGGCACAGAAAATCTCCCAGATTGAAAGATCCGATTCCCAATGTCCAGCCTTTTCCTGTTCCATGGACCGCTGCTGTATTTTTCCCTTAACTGTCTATTTGTTGGCAATAAATTGAAAGGTATGTTTTTCCTATCGAAAAGATTTTTGGGGCATGGGAATTAACAGACAATGGTCTGAATCGTCAACTGAGGCACGGCCTGGACAAACCCAAAGCCTGAGTAAGCTATCCATATCCTTGGGTTGAGGATCTTATAATTCCTCAATAGCAGATTAACCTTTCTTTCATGCAACATCATGAAAATTTCCAATACCAACTTAATATGAGCTGTTTCTGCCACTCTTCATAATAAAGAAAAAGATGAAGTAACCATTCCTGGACAATTAAATCCATTTAACGCATTCCAATCATAGAATCAAATACACTCAATGCAAGCTGTAAAAGTTCACACAAAAATGATGGCTATGAAGAACATTCATTACTGTAGATCAACCTGTTTTTTTTCCCACACTTATATCAGAATCTACAAAGAACAAAATTGAAATTGAAATAAAAACACCCTAGGGGCTGGGTTTGGATGCACATCAGGAACTGAATTCCAAGCATTCAGTTTAAACAGGAAGATATGACAAGAATTGTATGGCATTCCTAGTATCGATTACAGGATAATATAGTTATTTTCCATTTTATTATTAGACAAGAGAAAATTTTTGTTACTCTGGCAGCATGTGATGGACGATACAAAGGCACTTAAAAATCAAAACTTTGGGACGATATGCAAATACTTAAAAATTACTTACAAATTGCATTCACATACAAATAAGTCAAATTAAACTGTCCAAATTATGTTTCCCAATTTCAATGCATCATATACCAAACATCAAACTTATTTAATTATTATCCGACTGTTAGATAGGTGGACATTTATTGCACGGTTAAAATGAAAAATAAAAATCCCATGGTGCTACAACAAACAAGCGCTCACTAATCAGAGATCATGATTGTTCAACCAATCTGATTTTAGGTTTGTGACATTGCAACAAAGAGTTCCACGATTCAGTCGTTTTAATTAGAGTTAGCAATTCAAGCGTCCCTACACTGCTTGAGTAACATATGACTCCGAAATTGCAATTCAATCTGATCGGGCGTCCAAACGCACCCCACCCGCAGCATACAAATCCAGACAACTCATCGAAACTCGAGCAAAATAAAAACATATGGCATTGTCGTAGATATATCATATAAGGAAGCGAACAAGTACCGATGGTGGGAGAGAGATCTTCAAAGGTATCGGAGGTGAAACTCAAGAGAAGGCTGCTCTTTCCAACCCCAGAGTCTCCGATCAGCAACAACTTGAATAGATAATCGAATTCCGGAGCCTGGCTCGTCATAGACGAATCCATCGAATTCGACCTCTCCAAACCCTAAAAAAAATGAATTTTCAATCCCACAAACACGCCCAATCCACGTTCATATTACAGAAAAATCAAAGAAAATAAAATAATAAGAAGGGATCGATCGAGGGACAAACACCGAAACTGTATGTATATCCTTTGAGAAGATTGGAGTGAGTGTGAAACAGAGAGATCTGATGCCTGCTATCTGCAATGCGATGACGAATCGTTAAATATCATATATGGGGTTTTGTAAAGAGATGTACTTTTTGAAGAACGGTGAAAGAGAGGCGAAAGTCGTTTTCCTATTTGCGGAAGAGAGAATGTTTGATACTCTGGGAGAGTGCGATGGTTGATACGCAGCCTCTCAAAAAATTGCGAACGCGAAGTAAAGGTAACTTAAATTAAACCGTCTAAATCTTGCATGTCATTTTAAATTTCATTTTGACCGTGAATTGCATTTGTTTTATTCCATAAATGGCAGATTCATAGACTTTAGCGAGCGGTTTAAATAAAAACTAATCATATGTCCCAATTTAGCTAACAAAAGTCTAATTAATCAGTGGCTAGGATCGTTCGACCAATATGAACTGTGGACGTATGCCTATATAAAGTGGGTACCACAATCTAGGGTTTTACTGGTTAGAGAAAAACTTTGATACTCTGGTAGGGTGTAATGTTGATACGCAGACAATTAGAAATGGCACAGGTGGCAGACAATTAAATCAGATTAAGTTGGCCAGATTAGGGTTCCAGTTTAGATTTATCATGATCGGAAAATCACACTTATTTGATTTTCGGACTATGCTTTGGTGGACATTAAAGCGACGGTTGAAAATGAAAAGTCTCCCATGGTCCTGTCTACCAACCGTTGGTTAGGATGGTTCAACCAGTTGGATTTTTGGCGGTGAATTAAAGAAGTGGGCGGTTGGTTTAATTGAGGTAATGCATGCCACGTATGCAAATTTTCATGCCCGCATATCAAGCGTCGTACGCTCTCTGATTACCGTATAACATGAGTGAAACTAAACCAGAGTGGAAGTGCTTACAGTTATTCCATTTGTTAATGTGCGTCGCATGACGTGGATGGGGCCCGCATATAGGCTACCGCACTGAGTCGGAGTATCAAATAACGGTGCTGACTGCCTTTATCTTTATTTAGAAATATTTACCCACCAAGCGATGGATTATTTGTTTTCAACTATCAATTAAAGCCGTGTGTGGGTGAAACCGTGTGCCTCCCATTAATGGATGGGGATGGGATGAGTGTGGTATTTTCAAAAAATGTGTTTTAAAATTTTAATTTTTTTATTTCATATTTTAAAAGTGTTTTATTTTTAATGTATTTTTAGGTCTGGTTTTGTACGAGGACTGAGAGTATACTCACACTAGCAGTTTTGTTTCTAACTCCTTAAGTATACCCACACCTACACCTGTTAGTCTTGTATGAATTTTAAACCAGGACGTGTTTGTTAGGGTGGTCGCACTAGTTGGAATCAAACCCAGCGGACCTAATCCATTTGACACTGTGTTTTAAGCACCTTATCATTATCTATATAGAGACCTACTTCTTTTTTGAATTCATTTATTAAAAACCAATGTTTTTTGTCTAGTTTTTTAAAATTTATTTATGATTCAGTATTGTTTTGCCAACTAAGTTCACTATCGAATCAATTTACTTCAGTTAAGTTCTACACATTGATTGAAGCCTGTGTATAACAATTGCACCGTTGGTATTGGATAATAGTCATTGTATTCTGGATGCCAATTGTCCAACATACCTACTGCACTTGAAATGTGGTTTAAAGGAAAAATTTAGTTTCAAGTTGAGTGACTCAATCACGCTTCAAGTCAAACAAATAAGTTATTTTTTCTTATTTTATTATATTATATAAATTTCTAGTTTTTTAAAATTACCTAATGTTTTCAATAGCAAACAACTACTGTAGCGGTGGAAGTTGCACGTGGGAATGACATAGTAAAATAGGATTATCCATTAATCCGGATCATCCATCAAGTGGGTTGTACTCTAAACGGCCTATCCTCTAAAAACCGCAGGATTCGGGTGATCCTTTCCATCCTTCAACTGGCATTCTAACCGACGGTAGAAAACATAAATAGTTAAGGTCCAACCAATGTGGAAATGATAAGATTCTTTTAAATTTCCAATAATAGGACATCCATGATAGGTCCCAGAATATGAACGATCCCAATCTATACAGTTCAACCACGTGTACGGAGGAGATGTCTGCCTTGAAGTTCTACCAGATCTACCATGTGTTTGTGTGTAGGGTAGATCGCTCCATCGTATCTAAAACATTGGTGCAACCAAACGCACCTGAACCATGAGCTTCACTTGTAAAAGCTACGACCTGAAGGGGTCGAAACGTAATGAACGGACGCGGATTGCCTGGGACACCCGTAGTAGGAAGTTCATGTGCTCCGAAGGTAGGTGGGCCTGACCATAATGTTTGCGAGAAATCCATCCCATCCTTCCGTTTTTCCTGCTCATTTTAGGAAAACTAAATAAAAAATGAGGCAGATCCAAAATTCGAGTGGGCCACAAGATAGCCAAAAGAGTGGAAAGAAATGTCTACCGTTGAAACCTTTCTCGGTCCACCTTGATGTTTATGTGCCATCCAAACTATTCGTAAGGTCATTCCCATTGAGATGAACTGAAAACACAAAAAACTTGGCCTGATGCAAAATTTCTATGGCCCTATGAATATTTCAATGGTGCTTGTTCAAAGCCACTGTTTCCTCTCGTGTGACCCACTTGAGTTTTGGATCTACCTCATTTTTAGTTGCATAACTTAAAATGAGCTGAAAAAACAAATAAACGGGGTGAATTTCTTACAAACATCATGGTGGGTCCCATCCTAGCTTCCAAGCAGGAACTCACTGCCCACACTGCCCACTAGGTGTAGCAGGCAATCCGCGTCCCAAATGAACAAACAGCAAGGCCCACCTCTTTCCAGTGATAGGTGGGACACAACAGAACCATGGTCTGAAATGAATTACAGAACCATGGACCCTACTTATCGGAATTGAAGACCTGTGTATCATACCAATCTATCATTATTCTAACCTTTTTGTTTTTTCTCTTAAATTAAAATATAAAAATCAACGGAAAGGTAAGGTAGTTGGTGCCACCAAATTAACTTAATGGTTAGGCCACCTAAAATGAGTCTACCAAAAATACTAAATAAATAAACCCATCTCATTACAACTTCTTTAGAAGATGGGACATTTTCTCCGCTGGTTGTAACCTACAAGCGTTGCACCATTGAGCTCATTGATAGAGTCTGTATTTTTTTTTATCAAGAGTCCAATTTCTACCTCTCTACCGTCCGTATTTCACTGTAGAAAGGATAAATTTTGAATGGCTAGGATCTTCTAGGCTTGGAGATATCCTCGTTCGTGGGCCATACTCATCATACCAGGGAACAAGGGTTGGCGCTTGCATAAATTTAAAACCAGAGTATATGATGGTTCACGTCTCTTGGGGTACCAGGTGAATATATGATCCAAGGTAGAAACAGTCTAATATAAGATTTTATCTTCTCCTTCTTCTAACTATGGCTAGCCTTTTTCTTTTTTTCTTTTTTTTCTTTTACACACGCCCCCACACACTCACACCACAGTGGGATTTCACCACCTATGAATACTCGAACCCTTGACCGGGTGTTGAAACTCCTAAGAGTCTACCACCCAAGCAAGAGTACGGATCCATGTCATTATCACAACTTATGGTGAATGGAAAACTTTTACAAGTGTCTCTAAGCTATCCATTCCTTCTTTCTTTTCTTTTTTTCTTTTTTTCTTTTTTTAATCTTTATTTTATTTTATTTTTTAAAAATATAGGTGGCTCGCTTGGTGTTTGGACCGTGCTAAGGCCACCCTTGGGTCAAGGTTATTATTGGTGCAAGCTAGGCCATTTAACCAAGTTTAGGGGCCAACCTCTATTCATGTTTTAGGCTGCCCCTGCCCGTGCATAGCCAAGAACCTAACACATTGCCACCCCTACTTGTGCTTGTCCGAGACATCTAAATGTCACATGAAATTGCTAATTGTGCAAAAGACCTGGCAGAGAAATTCGGCTATTGCACTTTAGGGGAATTATTTAAGTGTATACTTTTCAAGGTATGGTACTGTTGTATGATATAATCATATGAAGAATTCTAACTACACTTTATGTGGCCTATCACACATGCATATGACAAGTAATATTTGAATTGACTATATGTGAATGTTGGATCCTGGGTGGATTCTGCTCACCTGGATGGATTAACGTTTGTGTGGTGATTATAAAGAGATTGTATTTGATTGGAGGCACCAGTAGCTATTTAATTTGATTCTACAATCGGCTAAACCCTGTAAAAATGTTAAGATAGAGAATCTGAGGATTACATGCCCTAATATGACTCCTTGATCTATGGTTAAAGATTCCGAGTAAGGAACCATGTACAGTTACAGATAGGAAAGCGGTTAGGCACCCACCGCCGTACAAATGTACGGTTTCTACTTCATGAGATCTCATGAACTATTGACAATTAGAATTACTTCTTGTGTACTAATGATGCAAGGTGTGTGCAATGTCATGTTAAATGTAGAGCCTATGACAAGCTAAAGCCTAGGCTGGCTAAATTCGCCTTGACTCTCCAACTTGTTATGCGATAAACCAATCAGTCAAAGTTTTTTATGGACAAGATCCAATCAACTTAGCAAGTCGTAGAGCATATGTTTGAATTGATTGAGTGTTCAGTGCTATATATGCCAAGAAATTAAATTATGTATCTAATATTGTGTGTGTGATAGGGTGTTAAATGCAACGCCTATGACAAGTTACAACCCGGGCTAGATAAATCTACATTGACTCCCCCACTTGTCATGCGTGGACTAATCGACCAAAATTTCTGATGGGTAGGCAAGCCACAGAGCATACGCTTTTATCAATTAGGTGCACAATGCCATGCAAGATTGATGGATGGATGTTTGCACAATGCTAATGCCGAGGTAAATGAAGTTGATTGAAAGTTGGACTGTTGGATGGACAATAATATTGCAAGGATTATAACTAGGCTTTGGTTGCTCAAGAGGCTAAGGATTGGGCTAGACTAAGTTGTCATAGGTTGAACTCCTTCTCAATGCTCTTTCCTCTCCTTAGTGGAGGAATGAAAATGGCTAAGAGTAGCTTGGAAATGGGAATGTGTGTTGAGGATACTTGGATTCTAAGGGATCATGAAAATGAGAGGGGGAGGGGGCTATTTATAGCACAAAACCTGATTTTCTGGTAATTCTTGGCAAATGTAGGGTTAGAAAGTGTTTGGATGGCTAAAATTCAATATTGTCACAGGGCATGATCTTGATGGTTGGATTGAGTGGTAAAATGGTAAATATGAAGCAAGTATGGGGTTCCAGAGTCGTTTTGCTTTGTAACACGTGTATATCCCAAGCTAAGAAGAACCTCACTTGCGTTGCACCCCTCCTGCCAAGACCCGGGGGGGGGGGGGGGGGGGGGGGGGGGGGATGCCACGTGGCCGGCGATACCCAGGGTGCCGCTAGAGCCACTCCACACCCTCTACTTTGGTAGGTGGGTGAGGGTGCACATGTGGAGGCTCTATCTCTCTTGGAGTTGTATTATTATTGCATTGTTTTTTTTCCTGGACCTTGAGATTGGGCTTTTTTTTGCTTGTTTTGGACTTGATTTAACTCGATGAGTTGATCGGATAGGCTGACTGGGTGAGTTGACTTGACGAGTTAACTCAAGGTGTGACCAGGTTTTGACTGGGTTTAATTGAGTTCAACTGGGCTAAGTTTGAATGGATTGAACTGGGTTGATTTAAGGTTTTAGGATTATATGGTTCGGTTAGAGTTAAGGTTTCTAAGGTTACGATTTCTAGGGTCAGGGTTTAGCGGAGTTGACTTCGTCCAATTTCATTAGCTTGTAGGCCTGGGGTGAGGTGTCTACATTGTCCAATGACTTTTCATTGATATTCATGGATTAAAAGGCTCGGTCCGCTTCTCAGACAACATAAACCATTCTGCCGGTAAGTGCAATAAAAGTATTGTATTTCTCCTAAATTTATGAGATGATCAAGATGAAATCCCATATAGATTAGCATATGCTCCATGTCTAATTAGATCGTGTAAGCCTAGTTATTGCAAGGAGGAGTCATTGTATGATTTAATGGATCTTGTGTAATGATTGTATAGATCGTCACACCTCAAATCCTGTTCCCAACACTCATACACCATAACCCGAATATGATGCTGATAGGCTCTGTAGAACTCTGATTTCGGCACTCAGTGCCCATACACAAGTCCCGAAGTCGATGTTCCACAGGAGGATTTCATGGAAAACTTTGAAACCGAGTATAACTAGAAGAACTCCACATGCAATATACATCTCCACTATACAAGATTAGGTACAATGCCGTTAAAAGGGAAATACATGGTATCTCAAAAGCATAAAACAAAGGAGCGTGCTCCAACATCACCAACTGCCTCAATCTAACACATCCTTAAAAAAAAAAAAAAAGCAAACGCCATAAACTTCTACATGAAACTTAGTAGAGTATGTGTGCGCGTATGCAATACATATGACAAATATATATTAATCAGCAATATCAGAGTAAGCAACAAAGATGGATAACAATCATGCCAATGTCCATGTGTGCAACTAGCCATACCAAGATTATACATATATGTTATGCGAAGGCTAACTAGGTCGAATGTCATATGCAGCCATGAGATGCAAACATGTTAATCCTAATGTATAATCCACGTCTTAGTATAATTCCCATCTAAAATCACTGGAGTATAATCCACAAACATAATTAAGTGTGATTAAATCAACGATTTAAGACAAGTGGTTAGAGATTGGGATGAATTGTTTTTAGTTCATTTATGAATTTGTTGTAATATTTTCCTTATAAAGAATCATACTTTAAGTGGTTTTATATTGGATCTATTTGATTAGAAGATGTAGATTGGATTTCATTAATTAGAAAGAAGCTTGATAATATAGTACAATTATAAGAATAAAAATACTAGAGTTTATTGAGTTTTTGAGTCTTTGATCCATGATTGTAATATTTATGCTTAATATGCACTAACAAAGGGAAAAAAAAAGGAGAGGAAAGAAAAATTAGATGAGAATAAATCAATACCAAATACCATTGCCAAGGTTTAGACTTAGGAATTAAAAGGGGGGTGGTCATTTCCACTGTAGCTGGCATATACTATAAATAATCCCAAGTTCGAATTGAAGTACATTTGTTTGTTACCATTCATTATGTTGTATTTTAGCAATTCATCATATATCCAACAATAACAAAAGTTAAGCTTGCATACTAGTGAGTTGTTTAAGTTGTCTATATTTTATAATTGCGTACATTTATGTCATGTGTTCATATCACGCCCCAAACCTGAAAATCGGATTCACAGGAATCCCAATCACCGAATCCGGTGCCGACAGCCTCCGTAGTACCACATTCTCAACTCTCGGCGCCCATATGCCAGGTTCCGATCTTGAGATCCTACAATGAGGATTTTCCAATGTACATTTATCTCATAAGAAGCATAACCACAAGTTTACCCAAATCACAAAAGCAACATCATCATCACATATCCACTAATATAAACTTTGAATACAATGCTGAAAGGAAAATACATATATCAAAATAAAATCAAAGCTCTAGAAGACAGCTGCACGCTCCATGCTCAACGCCGCCGTTGCAACCTAACATTACCTACACGAATCTATCATGCATAACCTTATAGAAAGCTTAGAGGGTGGTGAAAGTGTGTGTACAAGGTAAGTGCCAAGTAAACAATATCAGAGTAATCAGAGTAAGCGGAAATGCTAACAAGCCCATAAATCATAAAATATCAGAATTACTGGCAAGTTCATAAATCATACAATATCAGAGTAATGCGAAAATATGTTGATAAGCCCATAAATACTATTAGCTGTACCAAGGCTATGTGATGCAAAAACGTAATAAGACAATATCAGATGTCGAGCATGCAATGCAATATATCAATCCTGATGAGTTCACGAATAGCGTCAGCCGTACCTAGACCATATGAATGTAGAAACACAGTAACCCAAAATGCCACATGCCGCGAATGTAATGCAATATGCGGTGCGAATGGAATGACCATGCTGGAGTGTGAAGTCGGGATGATAGTACGTAGTATCACAGGCTATGGGGTCCATCACAAGAGACTTCTATCCAAACCACTCCTATACCTAAATTTGGATAATCAGACTCAATGTGGTAAACTCCTGATCTAAGGTTAGTCGCACGCCCCAACCGAAATCCTGGCCATTACGAAGGTACACGTAACAAATAGTTGCGCACCACCAGCCCGAGTGGATAGTGAATGAATGAATGAATGAGTATGCAACTTCTGCCTAATAAGTCCACATATCAGTACTGTTTATCTCTGGAATCATCACCGGGGTCTAGTACACTCTAAATGTAAATCGCTGCCTATTGACGCGCGACCATGCAAGTGGAAGAGACCTCACCATCCGCCTGGTCAGTAGTCAGCCAATATCTACTCGGCACATCGATAGCGGGCCCATTCACGAGCTGGTCAAACTCAACCTAGCTATGCCCCCTACTCTCGAGCGGGTAAGGCCACACCCCCTCCCAACCGACCACGACACAGTGAGAGACACAGCCTCCTGGTATTCGGCACTCGGGCGCTCATGTATCCATTCAGTCTCGACGTTGGAGCGTCTTCTGGTACCAAGAGGGTTTATGGATTTTCACCCACGGCCATCTATGGTGGCCCGATACTAGTAACAAATTTTTGGTGTCCCATCTAGTCATCCACAATATGCCTATGGAGGCTACGACCCTAACATTGCTAGGGCGTATAGTAATCTCAACACACAATGCAAGATGCATGAGTCATACAATCCAGTCATGCATCCATCCTGTGCATACCGTGCGCTCATGTGAGATAATCTCCACCTATCAGGGAGTCTCATAACAACCTGCTTAATGTCATATGCAATGGTCAACCACATCTCATAACAAACATGCAGATGATGCGTATGTGCATGTATCATGATGTTATGCTGTCATATACTCATAATCGGTACCAATAACCGGCCTCGATAATCGACATTGACAGTTGGCCTCGACAATGTGGACATTTAACCAACATTGCCCCCAAGAAGTGACCCTCATAGAGCCTAACATATAGTGGACCCATGGCCTCACAAAGGGCCTAATATACAACACCATGGGCCCCACTCAATGGCTTAATACACATCACAATGAGCCTCTCCCATGGGCCTAATATACATCACAATGGGCCATCAACACGGGCTGGATACGCATCACAATGGGCCTCAAATATGGGTCGTATATACATCACATTGGGCCTCAAACATGGGTCGAATGCACATCACAATGGACCTAAAATACGGGCCGCACATGCATTTCATTGGGCCTCGACAATCGGAATCGGCCCTGACAATCGGAATCGGTATCGACAATCGGAATTGGTGTCAACAATCGGAATCGGTCTCGACAATCAGAATCGGAATTGGCCTCAACAATCGGAATCGGCTTTAACAATTGGCTTCGACAATCGGAATCGGCCTCGACATTCGGAATCAGCCTCGATAACCGGCCTCGACAATCGGAATCGGCCTTGATGATCGGAATCGGCCTCGACGATCGGAATCGGTCTCAACAATCGAAATCGGCCTCGACAAATCGGAATCGGTAATCGATCTCGACACGAGCCGGGGTTTATAGATGGATGGCCGATGACGGTCCAAGCAATATCAATGTGGCCCATTCGTTTGGGTTAACCCACTAGAGAATGATGAGAATGGGCCTAACCAGGCTTAAGGGAAGGTCATCATATGGACATTTAACCATCACTGCCCATCAATATGGACATTTAACCAACATTACTCCCAAGGAGTGGCCTTCATAGGGCCAAACATATAATGGGCCCATGGCCTCACAGAAGGACCTAATACACATCACTATGGGCCTCACTCATGGGTCGCATATACATCACAATGGGCCTCAGCACATGGGCCATAAATACATCACATCAGGCCTTGCCCATGGGCCTTGAATACATCACAATGGGTCGCAACCATGGGCCTCTCATTGTAACATCCTGGATTTTCATTATTTTAGATTTCCAAAAAAAAAAAAAAAAATCCTTTAAATTTTTTTTTAATGTAATTAACTTATAATGTCATTTACTGACCATCCGCACTCAATGATAGTTTAAACACGGGTGGAACCAGTAAAGAACCGCACGAGTTCGTTTAATCAACCGTAGGAAGCCAACGAATCCGTCCGATCACCTGAACATCAAGTTTAACCCCATTATTCACTCACAGTGGGCCCAAATCTAACCGACCCATTGCTAATAAATCAAGACAATCGTAACTAAATTAAAGATCTAACCGAAGCCGAATCAGACAAGGCCCGGATCTTGGCTAATAGACCAAATGAACCCCATTACTCTTTTAGCTTAAAACCGACAGTTTAGACTAATCGTGACCAAATCTCCACTTTCACTAATTATAAGTAGGCTACACTATGAATATAATTAATCCAAACCCAAATCTTTGCCCACGAGAAATCTCACTACCAAATTCATTCCAGAAATGTCCCGATCTTCTAAACAAGCTCTAGACAGCCAGTACGGGCCACCCAGCGACTGAGGAGGGTTAGAAAAATCTAAAAATTTAGGGAATCATGGATCTCACTGGGCTTGTGGTCCATCGCGGACCCAATGGACACCCAGGATTGGAATCTGACACTTGTCAAATGCACCCCACCAATGCCGGAATTGGAATCTGGCACTTGTAAATAAAATCGAGATACCAGACTTTTCAGCCATCGAATTTCTTCCAAATTTACAAAGAAGGTCTAATGTATTTTACTACGCCCGTCCACAAAATCTGAGACTTGATCGTGGCACGGTAACCGTTGATCGCAAATCTGACCCGTACGACCCAACCCCATATCCGATCGTTCTCAAATTTTGCATGACCCTTCATCGGGCCATAGACCACTTATCCTATAAGTTTCATGGCCAGGGGGCCACCAGAACTGCCCCAATAATCGAAATGGTCCCCACAGGGCCAACTGAAAATCGTAACCTTATGATCAAAGCCCACTTTCGTTGATCTGTTTGTCCTCAAACTTTGCATGACCCCTCATTGGGTCATGAGACACTTACACACCAAATTTGGTGGCCTAGGGGGTGTGGAGTCCGCCCCAAAGCCTAAATGGAGTCCTAGAGGGCTATTTTGGGAATTTGATGAGACTTAAGGCCAAAGGGCCTAAGTATAGGAAATAAACCCTAGCTCTCTCCCTCATATCTCCCACCATTCTCCAACAACAACAAATCCCTCTCTCTCATATCCTCCTCCATTCTCCAACAACAAATTCCTCTCCCTTATATCCTCCTCCATTCTCCAACAACAAATCCCCCTCATATCCTCCTCCATTCTCCAATAACAAACCCCTCTCATAACTCTCACCACAACTACCACCCCCAAGAGAGTAAAGAGAGAGCAAAGAGAGAGTGAAGTTGAGCAATGGTGGACCTTAGATCGAGGTGGGGCCCAAGGGAATCAAACTCCACGACTCCTTACATCTTCTTCAAGAAGAATTCCTCATCCACGACCGCCGTTTTCACTCTGTTGATCATCTAAGTAAGATCCTTCACCCTCTTTTCTTGAAACCCATGTATTGAGAAGGGATTTGGCATGGATTTCTAACATGCAAACGTTGTTCTAGGGATTTCGACTGTCTGACCCCAAAAGCCCTCATTCCTAGGTCGTTTTCCAAGTCTCCAACGAATCTGAAGGTGCGGACTATTAATCTTAAGTGGTCTAGCCTCAATTATATCATGAGTCTAATGATTTTGCTTGTTTGGATGAGGCATTTGTAGAATCTAGAGAGACCCTATGATTTGGGTGTTTGTTTGGAAGATGTATGGAATTGTATGTTTGTTTAGTTTTTCTTATGACCGTGTTTGTGCCTCTCACATGCTCAAGTTTTAGTGGATGATTATTTACTCATGTGTTGCGTGATTTTCTCATCTATTGTTGCTTATGACATGTATGATGCTTTACCCTTGTGCATTTTGATTCCTTGAGATGAGGGAAGTGTTTCACTTCCTCGCTAACCCACACTTCTCACATGCACTTTGTTTATGATAATGTAACATGCTTGTTAGGAATATCTGAATTGTATGATAGGATGTATGCAACATGATACTGTATGCTAATTGATAACCTTAATGTTGGCATGCTATAAATCATCATCAAACCCTTGGATTGGTCAGGAACATGAGGTGAGAAGATGATCTCATTGGTTGGACTACCCTAAGACTAAACCCGCGGATTAGGCGGGTGCATATGGGCGGTAGTAGTTCGACTACATGGGTCTATTGTACCCGATGTCGTTCGTCACGTGCTCGCTTAACTCGTGCGGTTTAGCCTATTACTGACAAATCTTGATTGGTAACCATGTTTGTTCACATATGTATGGAACCTGGAACACCTTACCATTGTTGCAACCCACCGATAACCACTTGAAGTTGATCCACTGCCTCGTGGGCCGGGATGGTGGAATGGGACACTGTGTCTGAGTTGTTGGCCTACGCTGGGGTGATGCACCTCCCCGTAATGACCGCGAGCGATCCCTTCCTCTCGGCACTCCCCATGTGCTTGGAGTCGACGATGGGGGACCCGACGGGATCAAGGATCGCGGGGTCTCGGCTTCACACGTTGGGGGGCCTTGGCCTCGCAACCAGATTAGGGCATTGATACGTAGGGTGTACTAGATTTCCAAACCTGCTGAATGAATGGACATAACTAAGAACCCGGTTAACATTATCATTGCATTGCATTAGCTAGGTTGGCGACTCGGCAGTCAAGGTCGCTCTGAGGGAGTGTTGTCATACGCTATTGTTAGACGGAGTCGCTCGAGGGAGAGTTATGGCGAGGGCATGCATCATATCATCTGTCATGCATACGCATTAATAAGATTAGTTAAGTATTTATGAATGATTGTTTTTTGTTAAATTCATAATATAACTAATGTTTGTTACAACTTAAGACTAATAGCACCCACTGAGTTGATCACTCACTCCCACTCTGGGACGGTGTTTTAAAACACCAACCAGACTATTCAGTAGATGCAGGTGACACAGAGTATGAGGAGCATGACGTCGTGAGTCTAGACGTGGAGGACGAGTTGTCCTATTTTCAGTTGATGGGAGGTTCGCCGCAGAGTTCACAAATAGACTTGGATCGCTGAGTGTTGGACTCAGCTCATTATTCCTTTTGGATATATTTTGTGATTTTGTTGGGCAACACCTTGTGCGACCCGTTTATATTAATTTGGACTTGTATATATTTAGACTCCTTCATCTCAGTAGACTAGTTGTGAATTGTGATTCATGTTTCTAGTAATTCTCAGTTGCGCATTTAAAGTTAATTTATCATTAAACTATAAAAATTGGGTATAGGTGACACCCGGGAACTTGGGAGTCGAGCGTATGCATGACCCCCAATTTCCAGGGCGTTACACTCATACATAACATTAGGCCTTGCCATCTGTGCCGGAAATACATCACAATGGGCCACAACCCATGGGCCTTAATACATAACGGGTGGGCCCTACACATGGGCCTCAAATACATAACATGTGGGCCCTATGCATGGGTCTCATATGCATCAAATGGCCCACGCCAACAGGCCTAATACATATCACAATGGGCCGCACGATATGGGCCTAATACACATCACAATGGGCCTCGTATACATCAAGTCAGGCCTCATCATATAGGCCTCATCACACTACATCGGGCCTTACCAAATGGGCCTTAAATACATCACGACGGCCCCTAACAATTTATATCGCCCAAACTACTACTTTCTACAATAAGGCCCGCCAGAGATTCAGATTGGCTTCATTTTTTGGCTCAACGCATAAAATGAACAGGGAAATAGGGTGGACGATGTGGATTAAATACATGCATCATGTACAGGGCCTGTTGTGGGTTCCAGTCTCCTCTCTACTATAAGCAAGCTGGACGCTGCTTGCTGCAGCGTTCTCTGGACACTGGCAGCAACGTCTACCATACCCCATCATACTCACGCTGTAGTGGGATTTCACCAAATATGTGGGCCCACTAGGTGGATGGCCTGGATAAAATACATACTTCATGGTGGGGTCCATCTGGGTGGGCCACAAGGCCTCATCATCACCATAAAATGAAGGAGAGGGAGAGAGAGAAAAAAAAAAAGAGATCGGAAGGGGAGGGACCCCGCCACTATGGGCCCTCCCTATACAATGCATACATCAAGATGAGTCTAGAGCTGGGCATCGGTCCTGGTCGGACCGGATCAGGCCAAAACTGAGCAGATTCGAAATAACAGGAGCTTAATCCGAACTCGATCAGACCCGGGACCGAGTCCAGGTCGCCTGACTCGGACAGATCCGATATGTGTTTAACTTGACCCAAACTGAGTCTGACTCGGTCACCCTACCCGAGTCGGATCGGGTTGGGTAAGATTCGAATAGTTGAAATTTAATCCAACTATTTCATGCGGTGTGGTCCACTTCAGCCTTCAATATACCATACTTTTGTTCTCAACGTCTAAAATAATATGTCAACATTGATGAACGGCTTAGATAAAACATATACATCAAGGTGGGCCCCATATGTATCTGAAGGAACATATATACAATTATATTGTAGGTGTTATATGGTTGACGTGCACTGCACGAAAGTGTAGTGCCGTCCGTCTTTTCAATTTTCACGCAAGGCAGGGAGCCAGGGACTCTTTTGTTTCAAGTTATAGGGGTGTGATCATGGGATATATGTTATATCCAAATCGTCCATCCATTTGGTGACCTCGTCTTAAGGCTTGAGACAAAAAATAGGACAGATCTAACTATCATGTGGACCACACGAATGGTTTAACAGTGAAAATCATTCTACGCCGCTATTTATGGTGTGGTCTAAATAATCTTTGGATATTATTCATTTTTTGAATAATGCTCGGTAACGATCTCTAAAAATATATGAACGGCTTAGATGTAATAAACACATCACTGTGGGGTCATATAACTTTGATCTCCTTTGAATCGTTCGTACAACTCGGAGCTCGAGGAGCGCCCGGCGCTCGAGGTTGCCAGACGCCAGGCTGGAGACGGACTAGCTACTCCCTTTGCCACCGGACGTCGGTGCTCCGTGGGCCCCACCATGATGTATGTGTTTCATCCATGCCCTCCATCTATTTTTATAGATAATTTTAAGTTATTAGAAAAAAAAAAAGAGGTATATTGAAATCTCAAGTGGACCACATTATAGAAAACAGTGTTGAATGTATTTTGACCATTAAAAACGTTTTGTTGACCATAAAAGTTTTCTGATCAAGCTGATATTTATTTTTTCCCTTCATCTGGGTTCTTATGACCTGATGAACATATTTTATAGAATCTATGTATTTTATCTACACTATCTATCTATTTTTAACAACGTTAGGATAAAATATAAAAAAAATTATTGTATATTATCCGTCCCCCATCGGTCCGGGTCTGTTCGGTGCGGTTCGGGTCCCTACGGTTTGGATATCTGGGTCGGGTCTATTCGGATAGAGGTCTATCCGGACCTGACCCGAAAAAAATTGGATCTGAAAATCACAACCCGATCAGGCCCGATCTTGGCCATCGGTTCTGTTCGGAATGGGGCGGATCGGGGCGGATTGGGTCGGATCCGCCGGATCGGGTCACAAATGCACACCTCTAAATGAGTCCCACCATAAGTGGGCCCTTAAATCACAAATCAAAACATAAGATCACCTACCTTTACTTCTTCTTGGACTTATTCTTTCATCAACGCATTCTAGATCTCCAATGGATGAGATTCAATGGTCGAGATGATCTTTGGATGGTGGAGATGGGAGGTAGGAAGTGGGCCACATAAACTTTATCCATGGATCTTGGACGATTGCTCACATGGGGTTGCTTGAAAAATGGAGAGAGAGAATGAGAGAGAGAGAGAGAGAGAGAGAGAGAAGAGAGAGAGAGAGAGATGATGGGAGAGAGGGAGAGGGCTGGTGAGTGATGGATGGGTATACTTGTGTAAGGGAGAGAGTTGACTTTAGGTAAGGCTGTGTAAGAGAGGAATGGGTTGGGTTGCTTATACTTGATTGATGGATTGATGTGACGTGTCGTAGAGATTCCCTCAAGAATGCAAATGTCACTACAAGAAATATGGTTTTTGCCTACGAAACTTTTACCTACGAAAATATTTTTGGTAGGTAAAGATGACTTTTACCGACGAAAATTATTTTCGTAGGTAAAAGCATACTTTTACCAACGAAATTAAATTTCGTAGGTAAAAGCCATCTTTACCTACGAAACTTTTCGTAGGTAAAGGGTGTTTTAACTTTAAACTTTATTTTTGCCTACCAAAGTGGAAGGTGTAGGTGAAACTGATTTTTACCTGCGAAAATATTCGTAGCTATAGGGTCTTTTGAATTTTTATATAAACGTCATATTTACCTACGAAACTATTCGTAGCTAAAGGGTCTTTTAAATTTTTCTTCACATTTACCTACGAAAATATGCGTAGCTAAAGGGTCTTTAAAATTTTCAAAATCATCATAAAAAACCTTACTTTTACCTACGAATTATAATTTCGTAGGAAAAAATCATATTTTCCTAGAAAATGTTCGTAGCTGAAGAGTTAGTCAACAGTTTCAAAAAATAGAAAATTTAAAACCTTTCTTTTACCTACGAAATTTAATTTCGTAGGGAAAAGCCACATTTACCTACGAAAATATGCGTAGCTAAAGGGTCTTTTGAACTTTTAAAAAAACAAAAAATTGAAAACTTTTTGTTTACCAACGAAATTGAATTTCATAGGTAAAACCCTTTTTACCTACGAAAATATTCGTAGTTAAAGGGTCTGTTAAATTTTTCAAAAACACTAAACATTAAAAAGCTTACTTTTACCTACGAATTATATTTTCGTAGAGAGAAACCATATTTTCCTACAAAAATATTTGTAGTTGAAGAGTCGATCAACATTTTCGAAAAATAGGAAATTTAAAACCTTTCTTTTACCTATGAAATTTAAATTCGTAGGGAAAACCATATTTACCTACGACAATATGCGTAGCTAAAGGGTCTTTTGAACTTTTAAAAAAAAACAAAAAATTGAAAACTTTACTTTTACCAACGAAATTGTATTTGGTAGGGAAAACCCATTTTTACCTACGAATGTATTCGTAGCTAAAGGGTCTGTTAAATTTCGAAAATTTTTAAAATCCCTCTTTACCTACGAATATTTTGGTAGGTAAAAAGTATTTTAATTATTTTTACCTCTTTCCCTACAACAATTTTAGTAAGTAAAGGGCATTTTCATTTATTCACCTTCCAAACAAAGGGTCTTTTCAAATTTTATTTACCTACGAAATCTAATTTGGTAGGTAAAAGCTAAATTTACCTACGGAAATTGTCGTAGGCAAAGGTGTTTTGAATTTTTGAAAAAACCAAAAATCGAAAAATTTACTTTTGCCTACGTCTTATGAGACTTTTGCCTACGACTATTTTCGTAGGTAAAAACGTTTCTGAGAATTTTACCTACGAAATATTTCGTAGGTAAAAGTCTTTTTAAAAAAATAATATGTTAACTCAAAATGCCTGACATACACCTGTTACAATATAGTTCATCATATTCTTCCTGATATACACCTATTATATAATATATTTCATCATATTCACATTCACATCCATCTAAACCCAAACTACGTAAATCCATCCAAACATAAATTACATTCATCCAAACATAAACTACATCCATCCAAACACAAACAATCTTATCCACATGACATTCATCCACGCATAAATACATATAAGTTTAACATCATAAATAAAATACAAAAAATTATTCATAGTGTTAGGGAATTGAGAATAGGTTAAGGTTTAGGTTTAAGAAATCGTATTCGGGTTCGGGATCGGGTTTAGGTTTGGGTTTTCAAGTTTAGGTTTAGGTTTAGGTTAGGGAGTTGAGAATAGGATTAGGTGTGAGTTTAGGTTTAGGGATTTAAGAACACATTTAGGTAGAACACATTTAGGTTTTAGGTTATAGGTTATAGCTATAGAGAATTAAGAATCAGTTATGGTTTCGCTTTAGGAAATCAGGTTCGGGTTCGGGATCGGGTTTTGGTTTGGGTTTTCAAGTTTAGGTTTCGGTTTAGGTTAGGGAGTTGAGAATAGGATTAGGTGTAGGTTTAGGTTTAGGGATTTGAGAACACATTTAGATTTTAGGTTTAGGTTTAGGTTTTAGGTTAAGGTTATAGGTAGGTTATAGGTTATAGCGGTAGGGAATTGAGAATAGGTTAAGGTTTAGGTTTAGGAAATTGGGTTCGGGTTCGGGATCGGGTTTTGCTTTGGGTTTTCAAGTTTAGGTCTAGGTTTAGGTTAGGGAGTTGAGATTAGTATTAGGTGTAGGTTTAGGTTTAGGGATTGGAGAACGCATTTAGGTTTTAGGTTTACGTTTAGGTTTAGGTTATAGGTAGGTTATAAGTTATAGGTTATAGCTGTAGGGAATTGAGGATAGGTTAAGGTTTAGGTTTAGGAAATCGGGTTCGAGTTCGGGATCGGGTTTAGGTTTGGGTTTTCAAGTTTATGTTTAACTTTAGGTTAGGGAGTTGATATTAGGATTAGGTGTGGGTTTAGGTTTAGGGATTTGAGAACACATTTAGGTATTAGATTTAGGTTTTAGGTTTAGGTTATAGGTAGGTTATAGGTTATAGCTATGGGGAATTGAGAATCGGTTATGGTTTAGGTTTAGGAAATCGGGTTCGGGTTCGGGATCGGGTTTTGGTTTGGGTTTTCAAGCTTAGTTTTGGGTTTAGGTAAGGGAGTTGAGATTAGCATTAGGTGTAGGTTTAGGTTTAGAGATTTGAGAACACATTTAGATTTTAGGTTTAGGTTTAGGTTTAGGTTTTAGGTTAAGGTTATAGGGAGGTTATAGGTTATAGCTGCAGGGAATTGAGAATAGGTTAAGGTTTAGGTTTAGGAAATCGGGTTCGGGTTCGGGATCGGGTTTTGCTTTGGGTTTTCAAGTTTAGGTCTAGGTTTAGGTTAGGGAGTTGAGATTAGTATTAGGTGTAGGTTTAGGTTTAGGGATTGGAGAACGCATTTAGGTTTTAGGTTTACGTTTAGGTTTAGGTTATAGGTAGGTTATAAGTTATAGGTTATAGCTGTAGGGAATTGAGGATAGGTTAAGGTTTAGGTTTAGGTTTAGGAAATCGGGTTTGGGTTCAGGATCGGGTTTAGGTTTGGGTTTTCAAGTTTATGTTTAAGTTTAGGTTAGGGAGTTGAGATTAGGATTAGGTGTGGGTTTAGGTTTAGGGATTTGAGAACACATTTAGGTATTAGGTTTAGGTTTAGGTTTAGGTTTTAGGTTTAGGTTATAGGTAGGTTATAGGTTATAGATACAAGGAATTGAGAATCAGTTATGGTTTAGGTTTAGGAAATCGGGTTCGGGTTCGGAATCGGGTTTTGGTTTGGGTTTTCAAGTTTAGGTTTAGGTTTAGGTTAGGGAGTTGAGAATAGGATTAGGTGTAGGTTTAGGTTTAGAGATTTGAGAACACATTTAGATTTTAGGTTTAGGTTTAGGTTTAGGTTTTAGGTTTAGGGAATCAAGTTCGGTTTCGGGTTCAGATCGGGTTTAGGTATTCTCTAGTATTATCTACTATTGAACCTAGTATTATCTACTACATACTAGTAACATACAACCAATATTGGGGCACCATACCATAAGCTACAAGAATTTCATGTCCCCCTAAACAAGGTATCCTCCATTGATAACATATATATATATATATAATATATATATAATATATATATAATATATATATATATATATATATATATTAAGTTCTTTATTTTCATTTACATTCGCAAATACATTCATCATCCATCCAAGAAAATTTATATCCTTCATTGATATAAATGAACCTTGTCCTTTGACCAAGCTTCATCAATGTCTCCCATTCAATTCAAAATCTACGCATCTAGGTGATGGAACAAACATTTCACATACCTGTGCTCCAAGAAACTCACACCATAACTTTCCCACTCGCTGATATCTCCCAATGCCGATACATGCAAAAAACAGGAATTGGGAATCTTGCAGATTAATAAGGCTAAAAAGAGAAAGGAAGCAGGGGAAAGAGAGTTTGCTAAAGGCTCCATTTCATGCATCACAAGTCTTCTTAAAGCACTCAATACTTTCTTTTTAACTTTAGCATAGTAAACAAACCGATGAGATTCCAATCTTCAAAACAATAAAAGATAATAAAAGAAATAAACAACTAATATGGATTCCAGCAGATGTACTGACAGTCAAAAAACAAGAGCCAATTTGTCTGCTTCCACATAGCTTTTTTACTGCAAAATTCTCCATATTTATCTAAGCTTTGAGAGGACTTGTCCTTTGTCTAAAGCATTTGATGAAGGGTCTCTTTAGTATCTATTAACCCAACACCCAAATCTTCTGAAATCTTTCACTACCACTTCTCTGTTTCAATTTTTGAAATATGGGTTCTTGTATTCTTGTTTAAAAGAGGTCTTGAAAAGATTTTTCTTTAATTGAGAGAGAGAGAGAGAGAGAGAGAGAGAGAGAGAGAGAGAGAGAGAAATCCAGATTTCTGTCTATTTGAGGACACCAATCTCTGAGGATCATTTGGTTCATATTTTTTCATGGGCTTACTATTCCAAATGCTCCTTCTTAAAGGTACAGAGAGCTACCTCTGCTTCCTTGGGATCACTCGTAATATTCTCTATCCAGTTTGCCGATGATGCCTTGAACTTATTGATGGACATATTAAATGATGATACCTCGGTTGTTCGGTTGCAAACTTTGAAAACAATGTTCCATATGGCATCATACAATCATCTGAAAGTGCAAGAGAAACACATGCACATGGTATGATCCTTTTACTGTAACTTACAAGGTCCAATGTTTGAATGCAGAAGTAGAATATAAGGGCAGTACTTTTAACTGTGGATTTTAGTAACTAGTGCTAATGTTTCTGAATTGGATTCTGTTTCTGTCCTCTCTAATTCTCTGATAGAAGTTTTCCTTCATATGAATTCATGCATATGAAACTCTGTTAGAAGTTTTCCTTCACATGAAGTCATGATCCACATGCTATCTCTTTTCAGTACTTGTAGAAGTAGCACCACTGGCAACGCCTAGGTGATGGAAAATGGTCTTTCTCCCATTTTATATCAGTGTAGTTCGATTGAAAGTTAATTGACATTGTGAGTTGATATGTTGCACAAGAAAAACAAGTTTTGAGAAAATCCAAAATACTCTCACTGTAAATAGTAAAATTCATCTAATGCCACATCTATTTCTTTGATTGAATAGCGTCTCTTAGAAAGCTCTAATGTTAACTTCGATTTGTCTCTTGTGAATCAACTACAAAAACTAATGTAATGTGGTAGATTTCAACACAGTTTGCGTGGAAGAAGTAAATCAGCTCCTATTGGAATACAATCGCCTGCTTCCACTTCTAATGGTAGAGCAATCAAATCACAGATTGCAAAACAGAATAAGGAGAAGGAAAAAATGGAGATGGTGGCTAGTTTTGGTCCAAACTGGTCTGACCACCTTGTCGGATCGGTGTTTTTAAAACACAGAGTTTGAGAGATTCCACCAATATTATTTCCATGATTTCTCCAGTTTGCCAATTTGCCTACATATTGTTGTAATATGGAAGACCTACATGTTCACTCTCAACTATCATCACATATTCCAATAAAAATCTCAACACATTTGCTAAGCCCACACAACATGTACAGCCCCGCCCACCACACATGCTTAATACAGAGCAGGTGTGTGTCATCCAAGCTTTTCATCTGGTGGGGCAAGCTGTTTAGATCTTCTAGCTCAACAATCAGGCCATTTCACTTATCAGGTAGTGATAATTTTTGAAAATAAGTGGATGGAAAAATCTTTCTTTTTCCAGCCATCCAACAGTTCTGTACAATGTGGCCACAGAGTGAAATGGCCTAATTTTTAGGGAGAAGATCTAACTTATGCAGCCCATCAGATAAAAAGCTCGGACCTTGCACGTGAGCCATATTGGCACGTGTGCTTCTATGTTGCTGGGCATTTTTCAACATGCGTTTGACCCTTAGCAAATCAAGGATCTTATATGGTAAAAGTCTAAGCGATAGACATTAAATGGGTGTTCAAGTAAAAGAAAGGGAGATCGTTCAATGGTTGGCAAGTTAATAATAGTTTAATAGACATACTATTTGATGCAGTCTAGCTATCAAATCAGTGAGATTTCCATACCCGAATTGCAAGAATATTGAAATTTGTTCCCTTTATAAAAATACTTGAATAATCCTCAGAAAATGTAATGCCTCTACCTCCTCAAACAGTCCCTATTTACAAATCCTAAAGAGACATACTAAATTACTAAATCTTTAACAAGATTCCCAACTATTAGCTTGATTCAGCAACAATCAAATCTACTCAAAATAGCAACAAATGGAACTAATTTTGGTGGTTATTTCGAATTCCACGCGCTAAAAATATACTTACACATTTGTTTCAGGAATTTCATCAAACACCTGACATGTATGTTGCTCACTGGAATTTTATCAAACAAAGCAACACAAGGAAAAGGATAACTAAGCTAAGGCCGAATGTTACCAAGGTAGGAAGGTTCGAAGGCTTCCCTGATTACTCGTCTTGGAGATATTCTGCTAGAGGATGGACTCCTGCAAGATATAACAAGAAATTTGGAAAAAAAAAAAAACCTTTTACCTACGAAACTTTTCGTAGGTAAAAGTCTCATCAAGGTTTTCGCCTACGAAAGTTTTCGTAGGTAAAAGTCTCTTCCAAATGCTTACCTACGAAAAGTTTCGTAGTTAAAAGTCCCATCCATGTTTGTATATTCGAACGTTTTGTAAGTATTTTTACCTATGTTATTGTTGGTACGTAAAAAGTGCTTTAAATATTTTTTGGCTACAAAATTGCTGGTAGGTAAAAAGTTGTGGAAATATTTAAAATATTTTTAGCTACAAAATTGTTGGTAGGTTAAAAGTGTTTTAAATATTTTTGGCTACAAAATTGTTGGTAGATAAAAAGTGTTTTTAATAGCTTTAGCTACGAAAATATTCGTAGATAAAAAGTCATGTAAATATTTTTAGCTACGAAATTGTTGGTAGATAAAAAAATGTTTTAAATATTTTTAACTACGAAAATATTCGTAGATACAAAGTCATGTAAATATTTTTAGCTACGAAATTGTTGGTAGGTAAAAAGTGTTTTAAATATTTTCACCTACAAAAGTATGCACAGGTAAAAAGTTTTGTCAATATTTTTACCAACGAAAATTAGTGTTGGTAAAATGTTTTGCCTACGAAATATTTCGTCGGCAAAAGTAGTACCTTTGCCAACGAAATTCTTATTTCGTGGGTAAAAGGTTTTGCCCTCGGGCTTTTAGCGAGGAATTTGCCAACGAAAATTTTCGCGGGCAAAACGTTTTGCCTACGAAAATTAGACTTTTGCCTACGAAAATTTTTGTTGGTAAAAGTGACTTTCCTTGTAGTGTGTGCGACGTTTTCCTTGAACTAAACGCGGGCTCACATCTCCTGGCCCGAGTATCGCTTTAGCGCGCGAGACATGACATCGGAACAGCAGAGACGGCGCGGTCGCAAGGATACAAGTCTCGGATTGAACCGACTCTGATATACGGGACACGACTCAGGATCACATGCAAACGTTGATAACGATCACGGGTTGTCGGAATTCTACCGGGAGGACCGCAGAGGCATACAGAACGGTACGGGCTAGGATACAGGTCTCACAGTTCATTTCATGTACATGCTTGTAGAGCATCACTTTACAGCAAACATGGCAGGGTGATAGATCTTTCTGGATCATCCATATGTTTTTCCTTACCATCGATGACTAATGTTTTCACAAAATCATCAATAGGATGATTGTTTACAATAAAATATCTTCTATTGATTATGGGATTTGATGAGGGCATCATGATTTTTTTGTTAGATGTTGAGCATTAAGTGTCTTATATTAAGGTTGACGTCATGAGATTGTCTATGAGAGGTGACGGCGTCAGATAAATGTAAAGCCGATGAGGCATTTGATAGCCTTATAGCGACGGCATGAGATAACCGATGTCCAGTGCAATGTAGCAATGTGTATTGTTTGGATATTTAGAATAACAATGGATATTGGATAATCCTTTCTTTCAATTTTATAAAAAGTACACATAATATGCATAATGTGTATCCCAAATAAATCATGCTAAGTAGATTTCATTAAAATCTAAGAGGAGATTACATTATAGGTTGTGGTTTGACATAAGCCTTTTAATTACATTATTGGAGAAAACTCTTAATTAAAAGGTAATATTCAATTAGACTATTCTGTTGCATGGCTTAGGGTATCATTAACTATAATATATTATCATTTGTTTTCAGTGTGGCCGGATCATTAATCGGGCTAAAAATGAAGCTTATGAAGGCCTTAATGTACCCAAGCTCCGATTAGTCCAACAAAGTTGCGGGTCTCACATGACAGAGATGAGATGAGATAAGATGAGAGCAGATGTCAGCAAGTCATCATGTTGTGACAACACCCTCAGCGTCAAGCACTATTGCTACAATAGACACGTACCTAGTTGTTAGGGACTTGGCTAAGAGGGAAATGTAATCTCGGGTGGATTATGACATCAGGTCCTTAAACAAGTTGAAGGAGAGCTCTGTCATTGGTGCGAATATTGCAATAGCACTATACCACAACACAAAGTTCAATTCGTGTGGATCTTAAAAGGAGCACTTACGTTGTAGCACATACCCTTGTTTATCTCCTGGGGGTCCCAACATATGTCACAGGGGCTCCCAGTGAGACAGAATGTCCATGCAAGTGTGGCTCACCTTAGCCAGCATCTATATCTAAAGTCTAGTCTTCTTTGTCGCAAAGAGGTCAGAGAATATTATGAAAGAAAAATCCTCTCGAAGTAATTGGATGGGGTATTTAAAGGTCTATATGATTTGATTTTCCTAACTTGCAGATGTGGTTGATTTGTCAAGACCTCTTCACTTTGCCTAAGCAGTTTATAATGCATAAGGCTTTGTGCATGATGTATGATTTTATCTATGTGGCCGGTTCCTTAGTCGTGGTGAGATGGCTTCGATCTTTGATGCAGGCTAGATGATGAAGAATCAGAGTTGCACAATAATGTCATTAGATGCATAGGGGGTTGTTTTAATTAAATACAAAGTTCTTGTTGGATCCATAGGGCGTAAACATAACAGTTACACAATTTTCAATTTTTTTCATGGATTCAATTCCAAAAACATCGCGTAGGCTAAAACATCAAAATTTTACTATAAATTAACCATGGGAATGGTTTACATCATACCTGTATACGATGAATCGTATGGACGCTTTTTAACAATGAAGATTGTTAACGTCAATCTTCTAAACCAAGAAGTCTCTCCTCGATCAATTGTAGGTGGAGGGAGTTGAGAGAGAACCATCAAATTTATTATAGGGGTTGAAGATGACACAAGCGGTCTTAAATGTGGACCACACACCACTTGTGATGATGGAGAATAAATATAAAAAAGATTACGAAAATGAAAAATGATCTCTCTCACTCTCTCTCTCTCTCTCTCTCTCTCTCTCTGACTCAAGAATGTTCTCCCCATTTGCAATATGATCTATTTGCAGAGGAATTAGGATTTTAGAAGTCCACTTTAGTATAGTGCTTCACCATCCTACAGAGTTTGGTGTATCCGAATGTAACAGGTGCTCGTTAATCTGCCGCATACATGCACATACTCATGATATAATTATTATATTGTCTAGGTTATTTACCATAGATTTAGATTCTATGTTGATTAAGTGGTTTACCATCAAATCTTAGCCATCAAATCATCATCAAGCGTAATAAATACAATTTTAACTGTTAGAACAAAACTTTAACTGTTGAAGTTTTTTAAAAGTTGATTAAAACCTTGTAAGTGTTGGTCTCAATAAAAAATCACTTGACGAGTCACTAATCTGATCTGATCTGATTTAGCCCTAAACAAGGTCCTACGTAAACCTAGTGGCTTCCATGTTGGCTTGTACAATAATCAATGAATCCTGATGGATGTATTCAACATCACCCACTTTCAATTACTTTTAAAAAGTCTCGTAAAAAGAGACAAATCCATCTAGTTAAGATCCAAGACCCAAACATGCTCTTAGGTCTAAAGATTATTCATATTTTATGCATCATAAAGTACTTGATCACATGATCATAGTCTAGCGTCTAGGCTACCCAGACCATTGACTTGAACTTCAATCCTTAAATGTAAGTGTATAAAGGTCTGGTACCAGGATCCCATATCCATGAAGCACCCACACTCCCGCGTGAGGTAAGGGAAAAGGCATAGTCAACCTCAAGTCGATTCTTTTTATGATGGAGACCTTCAATCATGACCCAAGTTACTCCCCTCACACAGGTTGACCATACATCTTAAGAGTGATATCCACAAATGTATCCCAAATATTTGTGTTGGTCATGGCTCATTCGGGTACTGAGATCCATAGAATACAACTTTCTCCAGTCAATGATCACCCTGTCGAATCTCAAGTTTCCAATGACTGGAGGATGCACTATTCACATAACCTATAACATATAACTTTAAGACAATACCATATATTATTAAGGTATACAATACATGCTCTAAAGGATTTATGATCATAAGATCAATGGTTGAGATCGACCCTATCACATCCATTTGACCAGTAGATTAAGGCACACATTGGTTTTTTAAGGCACAACTCCAACAATTTTATACATAGAGGTCTCAAAATCCTTCGATTTTCCTCAAGGAATTTATTCCAAAAAGCTTGGTGTCCGACACTATAGGTATGAGAAGGAAATAAGGTTTAAAATGAAAGAATCTTTTTAAGAAATGCGGCAACGGACCATCCATTTTTTTCATAAATGATACTAGTCTTGCTTAGATCTTTATTGCGTGGGCCATATCATGTGAATTTAGAAGTTGTTGGGTATAATTTTACAGGGTTGACCACCCAAGTGTTTATTCAACTTGATTTTTTTTAGATTAAGGCCAAACAAGGGATGATATGCCTGATGGATGGGGTGAATTTCATGCACATTAAGTCTTTTTTCCCAAGTTAGAGAAAGTGAGGTACTCAAGTGTTTTCCTTGAGAATAAAAGATGACAACTTCGGTGTACCATTTCCACTAGGAATTATTGCACAACAATCTCCTACTAGCCAAATTTGTTGGTAAAAACCAAACATACTTTAAAATAGGGCTTTTAGAATTATTCTGCCTATAATGAAAAATTCATAGATTGGTTTCTCAAAACATTCGTAATGGTTGTGTTTGGCTCAAAATTCGGTTATTGGTACATGTGTATTGTATTAGTTGTGCTAGAAAAAGTGTTTGGCTCGAAATTGAGTTGTTGGCATGTGTATATTGTGTTGGACATACTAGAGTTTTTTACAACTCGATCCAAATCAAATGCCTTTGACCCCAAGCATTGAGATAGACAGAGAAACTGTGGATGATCATCTATGACCGAAAATTGATGCAGTTTGCGACAGGAGGATTCATCCTTTTAATGAGTTCTTTTTACCTTTGAGTAAAAATGACTTTTTTTTACTGTGATGACAGAGATATTCCGATTCGTGCAACATGCGGGTAGAAGAAACTCAAATGCATTAATTGAAATGAAAATAAAAAACTTACAAAAGTATCCATTGACAATCTAACATTTGTGGTATAGATGGCGAGACCTATATCTAAGTCTTTCTTAGTCCAACGACTTGGGTGTAGATGAAGGAAATTACATTACTGAAAAAAAGGTTTTCCTTGTGATCCAACACTTGTTGTAGATGGAAAGGAATTACATTACTCCTAATCTATGTTAGTTTAACGTTGTAGCGTAAACAGACATGATTACACTTCTCCTATGCTAAAGTCAATCCAATGTAGTAGCGTAGGTGGGTTGTCTTGTGCTAAGGTAAGTAACAGGCAGCGTTGTGCTATTGATTTAATTTAATATGTGTTGGGTTGACAAGGGCCCCAAGCTCTTTAATGTTCCTCATAGTTATAAAATTATGACGATAGCATGTAGATATCTCCATAGCTACTTCTCTTATTTACTAATGTGAAGATAACAGTTTGGATTGAAAGACATTCCTGGCCTATCAGATGACACCATGTATATTGGTTATTCGTCATGGGTTGGCCATTGGTTGCACTCATGTTCTATCTCTATTATGCGGACGAGAGCTTCTCTTATGCTACCATGCATTGGTGATAGTCGTTATTTTCTCCCCACTAATGTAAATAATGTGCTATAATGTTATGCTAACTTAGTGTAGTCATTACTCCAACAATTTAAAAATATTTTTAGGCATAGAGACCATGTGAGATGTCATAGTGCGTCGATTGAACTTTAATATTTAGTGTGATTGTATTTCAGTCGATACTCAACTTCGGTTATAAGACCACCATGCTGGTTAGCTAGCTCTACCATGTGAATGGGATAAGCGACACGTGTGTCCTTGCTATAGTCAATTGAACTTATCCTTTTTAGGCTGCTAATGACTTTATGGATTTTGATCTCATTCGGTCGTCAGATCAGTCAAAGAAATCTTCTTTCTATCTCTTGTTGAGATTTCATTGCCACGCTGTGTCATTTGAGTCACCAGATTTGACATTGTTAAATAAAACACAATAGACCGTCAGAAAGATTTCGCCCCACTACAAAAAAGGGCATTTAGAATTATTTCAGAATGCCAAGAATCCATCATCCAACTACATTTTGGATTCCCGCATGTCATCATGGATGGTGGGAGATGCGTCAATTCAACTATCTACATTTATCAAGCAATAAAAACACCCACGCTACCCTTCTTTTTAAAGCATTTTTATGTGTGAAATTTAACTGTGTTGGTTATGATCTTATGTAGCTTCATGTGCTCTTAAGGAAGATGGTGTACATGGGCATAGTTGTAACAGCCCACGCCCATACTGTATGATATTGTCCGCTTTAGGCACAGCCCGCACGGTTTTGTTCTCGGGGAACTCCCCTAAAAGGCCTCATACAGTATAGAGTGACAACTCTATATATAATCACCACAACTTCAGACGACACTTTCGATGTGGGACAAAGCTTCACCTTCACTGTGTGCACAATAGCCTGCCAGCACAGTAGCCTGCCAGCCATCTTGGGGCCCGCCCACATGTGCACCCGCCCACGTGTGCCCGCCCACGTGTGACCACAGTGACGGGGCGTCACAATATCCCCCACCGAGGGCAGAGTCGTCCTCGGCTTTGATACCATTTGTAACAGCCCACGCCCATACTGTATGATATTGTTTGCTCTAGGCACAATCCGCACGGTTTTGTTCTTGGGGAACTCCCCCAAAAGGCCTCATACAGTATAGGGTGACAACTCTACATATAACCACCACAACTTCAAACGGCACTTCCAATGTGGGACAAAGCTTCACCTTCACTGTGTGCACAGTAGCCTGCCAGCCACACAGTAGCTTGCCAGCCATCTTGGGGCCCGCCCACATGTGCACCCGCCCACGTGTGCCCGCCCACGTATGACCACAGTGACGGGGTGTCACAATGGTCATCTTAAAACTTCTACCATGTTATTTGGTGGACGCTTTAGTTCTCATATTTAGCAAATAGAAGTTTGGAGACTCGTCTAATTAATTATTAGACGACCCTTTAAAGCAATGACCTAAAGATCCCTAGCTATAGATATTGTGAGCTTGAAGAAGATTGAATCAAGAGCGATCAAGGTACGTGAATTGGAACAATAATCCTGTGTGTAGATTACATGATTGAAACTTGACTACGATGCATGTGAACTAAGGGTCCAGATCAGCTTGGCCTAGTGCATAAGCATATGGATCCAAATCCATCCGGCTCATTAGGCAAGCATTCGTCCAGTCCATGGGCCTTTAAGCAGACAGGCCCTGGACGAGGTCAAGGCAGCCTGCCCCACCCTAATCATATTCAACGTACATGCTTAGATCTTAAGGCTCATAGGTGAAATTGCATAGGTTGTCTAACACGACACCATGTTACGCGTAAGCCTGAGGAGCTTAGAATTATGGCCAAGTCCCATAGGGGGGTGAATAAGATCACTTAAAAACTCTTTACCTAATTAAACAATTTACCAATTTAATCAAATAAGGTATAGGGGTCCAAGATCATAAACTATAAGTAATACAATTATATGAGCAACTAGTCTAAGTGATATAGATATATCAAGTGTGTGCAATTAAATTAAACACTAAGCATACAATTTTTTCATGCATTCATATACAACGATTTAACTCACAGGCATAAATAGAAATATATACAAATCATAATCGCAAACAAATGATATATAGTGGTTTAGCTAACTGCTTACTCTACTCCCGATGGACGTACTCTCCTTAAGTATATCGGATTTTACTATATTGAAGGTTTCCGATAGGTTCACTTCTAACATTTATAATGATTTTATATGTTCACCACAAACCTACATGTACACACCCGTGTCAATGGACCACGTACACACTCGTGTTGGTGACGGTCCAACACAAAAGCCTACACGTACTCACCTAAATTGGTGAAACACATTTCCACTAGTGTCAGTGTCTCATATGGATACTTATATGGTTTTCTATCGGTTCGCTAACAACCTTTACAGTTATAATCCAAGGACCTACGTATACTCCCGATAGAGGCTCCCATAGAGACTAACATGTACGCACTCGTATCTGGTGGCGGTCCCACAAGAACCTAAGTACACTTCCGCCGGATATAGTCCTACATAAGGGCTTAGGTGAGTTTAGATCTCAAACTTAATGGACTCTAAAATAACAACATTATTTATTAAATTGAGCCTCGTTGACGCGCCTTGCTTAAGATGCGTATTCACTTTTGAATATGCTTCTCTTGTGTTATCTGAACTTTGATGTCGATCTTCTTTTCCTTTAAATGATCGGCTACCTTGAGGATGTATGAGGATGTATGTATGAAGTGCGAAGGTAGTGATAGTTAGGTTAAATCTCCTACAACTATGGGATAATTTGTTCCAAGTGAGGATTCATCTAGATGAGTATTTTAAATAATTTAAATAAAAATTTACCTAAAAGATTGTGTCTAATCTTTAGAATATGAGAGAGAATATGGACACCTTCATAATGGAGCATGGAATGCTCATTAGAGTGATTAATCACAAGAAAAGTGCAATGAATATTTTCGATTTGGAGTCTAGAAGAGGGATAAGGGGTGAAGAATCACCGAGGCTCTAATTGCACAAAAAAAACTCATTAATTTGCCTAATGATCGAATGCCATTTTATAGAGAAAATGTTTGCAATGGCCATAAAATGGCTAGTTCAACGGCACTGTTGATAGGATCGAATTAGCCATTGATTCGATCAAACTACCATTCAATAGGATTGAACAGTCATTCAATTGAATAATTCCATATATATGCAGTTTGGTTGCTAGATATTTCTAGCCTGATCTTCGATCGAATTAAGTGAGGTCATCAATCATATCAGGTCTTATCAATGGCCTGTCAATATGATCGAGATCCACTTGAAACTGTTGTTTTAGGTTGTTTGTTTATCAGTAGTTTTGCACCTCTAAATCCTAACTAGCCATGATCAAATAAAAACTCCTAAGGCTATGGAATGATCAAATAAATATTTACCTATGAGGGAATATATCATTTAGAGACTAAGGTTGTTTTGAACCTAAAGAGATCAAAGGTTAGGGTTACCAAGGCACTTCAATTCACCTGTTTCTTCACTCTTTGATGCTCCAAACTTTCATGTGTATTTGGTCTTCAGCTTCCATGGGCTCAACCGACTTACTAACACACTGACACACGTGATTGATAAACAAGTGCACTTTTAATAGGCTTAATCCAAAACTAGTGTAATGCATACTAATCCAGAATGGTACGAGGCCCTTGCGGCCAACCCATTTGCAACCTAAATAGTGTATCCATGAAATTTTGTGTATGAAACATCTTTTATGTGCAACTGGTCTAGAGTGTCCTATCAATGGCCCATCTCTTGGATAAGATTCCCTGACTGCTGGATAAATCACAGATAAGATGTTCCTAATTATTTTGATTGTATGGTTGGGATGCTTCTGTTTGTGCAGTTTTTAAGGAATGCCCGATCTATGAGGTGGCCCATCAATCAGATGGCTAGATGGTTGGGCCATGTCACTGATTGTCCATGTGGAATTGGCCCCGTTTTTATTGCTTGCCATGTGTCAAGCACTTGGTTGCCCATGTGGGATTGGCCCATTACAGGACCACCATAAGTTGGGAAAATGTAGGCCATGACATGCATATGTCGAGCCATGGCGCCAAGCCTAGTTAAGCCCTGGCATGCCATGGGGTGGGCACACACAACACCATCTTAGGCCTGGCCATTAATCACATGTGTGCAATGACAGGAGGTCATGCCTACATTGGTGAGCATGAGAGGCAGTCTTTGCAAACGTAAAGATACACCACTTCGAGGCTATAATCATTGCCATCAAGTACATATGCACAACCAAAGAATGACTCAATGCCTATTTTGTATCCTGCAGTCATGGCCTAAAAATGCGACCCAAGTGGGCCCATGATGGCCACTCTTGTTAGATTAAAATGAGTTTTAAAAATGATTTGAAATTTTCAAAAAAAAATAATTTGATTTTTACCAACTTGCCTTGATTGTATTTAGTTTTGCCCCACATTGAAAATTTGTTAAGAAAATTCAGCCTTTAAATTAAAATCTCTCACTAATCTTTCGTATTGGAAAACAAATGTATGCCATGGGAGCAGCCTTGCACACACATTGCTGCGGTCGTGGCTCTGGCGAGGTGAGGTGTTAATGAGCCAGCATGTGCGGCCATGCATTTATTATACCGCTCGCATGTGCCTCAAGCCCCAATAGTTACCTGCCTTTCATCTGAAAATTCTCTCTTCCAAACTGTTTATCTTGGAGAAGCATTGTTGTATCCTGGGGGCAAACTTATTGGGACCCAGTGCATCAGGGATCGTCTTCCTGTGCGGGCAAATCTGTATTTAAGACAGTGACAGTAAGGTGCCCTAGCTCTGCAAATTCTTCTGTTATTATTCTACTTTATTATTTCTTGGATTTTTTATTTTATATATATATTATATATATATATATATATATATATATGTGTGTGTGTGTGTGTGTGTGTGTGTGTGGTGTGTGTGTGTATTTTAGAACCAACAGCTCTGTCTGAGCCAATTCGGTCCATTGACTGCCCTACTTATGGTTTCCCTCTTCCTCATGTTATGTTTCGAATAAATGTTGATGTACTCCATTACAGGATGTTTGACTATCTACTCAACGAAGATGGGAAGAAGAGGCCCGGCTTAACTAACCATTGGAAGGGAAGAAACGGGCTCTACTGTGTAGGCCTCTAAACGAGAGGATTGGCTGGAGTTTCAATGGATGCACAAAGCATAGCTAATGACATCAACAAGGTCTATGCCAGCCATGAGCTGCAGTACCAGTGCCATGCCTTACACAGGCTATTACATAGGAATACTCCGGATTTTGTACCGTTTACTATATATGTGCACACATGATCTATGCAAACACGCATGGGGAATTTGATGTGTTGGATAGTATTGAGAATCTCGAATGAAATAAAGCAATACCAATTTGGGATTTCTGTTTCTGAATCTGTTAAATTTTAAATTCTTAAAAACATATCCTTGGTGTGCCTTTTTGGTCAAGGATGGGACATGGCACCTCAAACTAAGTAAAAAGAAGATGGGACACAACTCATCACGGAACTAACACCATCTATATTAAGTTCCCATTTCACCTTTCTCTATTTCTTTTTAGAGCATGGATATACATATTATAAATAGCAATATGGATGTAATCTGGTTATTCTCAATGAAATAAACAAGATACTATTTTATACATGGTTGTCTATTAGGTTAACAATCTTCATACAAACAGGGCATGGTTCTGTTTTTGATGATCTTAATCTGCATGACAGCACTTGTGGGGTCTATGGTTTTGTGATACATACAATTGATCTGATGGGCCTAGTCTGAAATGGAAGCCCCAAAAAAAGATATCCAATCCCAACTCTAATCTATTCCCCAAAATAAACCACTTAACAAAGCAATTGTATAACATCTCCAAGCATTTCATTGCCTTATCAAACATGTTTCTTAACTATAATACAACACAATTTCAGCTAACCATAATTCCATAAGAAATTAATACACTGAAGTAGAACTTCCTCTTTCTGCTATAAAACTGAATCAAACATACAACTGCTCCAATTGCACTGATTTCTCATTAAGGGGAACATACTCTCCCAAGTAAACCTCAAGATGGTCCGCCAAGCACGACTTATCGATGTTTTCATGGTGGTAAGACTTGCAAACGAAGTAAATTACGGTCTGGACTACGAGCCAGATAAGGATCAAAGCCGATAGCAAAAGAAAGAACACGATCGCATACCCAATCCGAGCGATGGGACCAACAAAGTCCCCATGTACAACAAAGATCGCGAACAATATATGGACAGCAGTCACAGCGACATTGAGCTTAAGAAAAATAACACTTGCAACCCATGCCTTGCCTTTAATCAATGATTTGCTCTTCCGCATCGCTGCAAGTCCATAAACATCCTCTAATACTGATATGACGCTGGCCAGATGCCAGACGATGCTGATGTATACGAGTCCGATGAAGTAGGCAACAATCAATATGAAGAGTATTGTTAAACCGAAGTTATTTGGAAGGAGGATTATGAATAGAACCATAATCAAACCTGTAACTACGTTGTAACCTAATAGAATTATGAAGGTCCAGAAAAACGTGAGCATGAGCCGCTTCCATACCTTAGGGACAACGCTCATGACCTTTCGAAAGGTTAGGTTCTTGGCTGTGTAAACACAAGCGATTGTGTAGACGACGGCGGATGTGGAGAGGAGAGAGAGGATGAGGACGAGGACGAGATAAGCGGCCTTGAATAATAGATAGGTGGTCCATTCGGAAGATAGACGGTGGAGGATCTCTTTCTGAGTGGGACTTCCTTCCTGGGTGGTGTATAGGGCTTCTTCATTATGGTCGATCTTGGAGAAAAGGAGATCGGATATCTGGATGTGGGCTAAAAAGATGAAGGATAGAGGTAGGATTAGAGCTAGGGCGATCTTGGAAAAGATCTTTTGACATGTTGTGACGATCTTGTAGGCTTCTTTGTAGATGCCAAAGACTCCAAGGAATTGGAGTTCTTCAGGTTCTCTATCCATGAATTGGAGAGAAGGGTTTTGGATTGGGAGGAAATTGGATCGGAAAGATTGGAGAGAAGGAAAGATGGGGTTGGGATTTTGTTCGGGACAGAGATATAAAAATTAGGTAGACTTTGGATCTGGAGAATGCCACTAGTCTTTGCATAAATTACAAACCATGTAAGGGATGTAAATAAATGAAGGGAAGTTTACAAGAAACTGCCTAATTAATATGAAATTTATATTACAATACATTTTTTTAAGAGTATTAGAAAAGCTACCTAATATGTTATCATTCCGCGAACTTCCGTTGCGGCAGCGGATTAAGTGATGCCTCGGATACACCGAGGTGGGTGGGACCCTTGAATGTGGGCTCAAAGTAATGTATGTGCTTTAAATCCACACCGTTCAACCATTTTAAAAGCTCATTTTAGAATATGATCCAAAAAACGAAGCTGACTTGAATCTTAGGACGACCACACTACAGAAAACAATCGTGATTGAATCCCAACCATTTAAAACTTCATGGATTCCACCTTATTGTTTATTTGCCATCCAACTTGCTGATGAGGTCACAAACACCCATATGAATAGACCACACAGATATCATCTTGATCTAAAACTTTTGTGTTGCATGAAAAGATTTTAATGGTCAATCACCACTTTACTACCTTCCGTTACATCTTTGACAGCCAGTTGAGTAGGGTGCTAGTAAAAGGATTGGCTGTTTGGGTGAGCCTCACCATGATTTCGTGATTTTTACATGAAATTCATCATGACTGTTATGTGTGTCACCTCATTTTAGATACGGGCTTAAAATTTACCTCCAACTGTAATTCAATGGTCCAATTGATTGAAATAGTGTAAATGACAATGAATAATATCTAAATTGTTTTCCTTGGCACCTAAGTTACAGATGGAATTGATTTTTAAGTACAGCCTACTTGAGTTGCTGATAGACTTGATTTTTAAGTACAACCCACCTGAGTCATGGCTGGACTTGATTTTTAAGTACCATACATTAATTTTGGTACCACATCTAATGGTTAGAATGGATTTCATATAATCATTAAGGGAATATGGTAAAAAATCAAGGATGGTCATCCCTCTTTCAACTATTTTCCAGTGCGTCTGAGTACAGTCACAAGTCAGCTTGCGTCTAGTATCAGGAGTAGAATTCACATATACATTAGGTGGGCCCCACCAAAAATTAAGTCCCTTGGCTATTTGTTATTTAGAAAAAAAAAAAAAAAATTTGTATACAAGGTGGGTTTTGATTTCGACGGCCGCCACAGTCATGTTTACGTAAAATCCCTTCTGATCAGTAAATACTTAGTCCCACATTATTTTTATTATTTTTTTTTTAAAGAAAAAAACCAGGCTGAATTGTGATCGGGTGGCCCACGTTAAAGGAAAGAGTTGGGGAAGAAATTTTCACCCTTGATTTTTACAAGGTCCACAGTAATAATTATATAAAATCTACTTCGACAGTTACATCCCACAGAATATTTTAGGCGTGTATCCCAAATATCATATCCATCCGTGAATCACGTGGGCCGCGTAATAGAAACAATTTGGATGGTGAGCATTGTTGGAGTGGATTCAACTGTACACACGCACACGCACCACGTGGTTCACTTGAATCACAGATAAGCTATGGTTGTTGGAGTGGATTCCACATTAACGTCACCGACACATTTGCTGTAAATCCTTTTGCACTCTCCTCGTACGATTGGTACTCTTGGACATTCATATTGATCCGGACCGTTAATTAGGTTCATCATAGATCTAAAAGTCGAATTGATGGTACAGTTATAAGTTGGTTGGTTTTTT